>JAVJIX010000078.1:2465000-2870000 GCA_036785185.1 Paratrypauchen microcephalus
TATTTGTTATATGCAATATGTGCAAAGTAAACGACCTGCTTAAAGTGGTGTTGAAAGCCTTCAGGGTATTAATGCTATTGATGACTGGAGCTCCATTGTAATGTAAAGGAGAATTAACGTTTTTTACAATCTGAGCCTTATTTCGGTAATAAAACAAGTTGTTTTATTCACCCATAGCACTTTGGTGTCATATGGAGCACTTCCAGAGATGTTTTAGATTTGCGATCTCCGTAATGTGAGTTCTCGGTGCACATGTTTGCGGTCTCCAAATAACACAAACTTTAGCACTTTTCAAATCATAGAAGCTCAATGTCTTAGTCTACACTTTCGTCTGAGTCAAAAGTGGCCTGTAATCCGAGATTTATCCATAGTTTCGAGTAGATGAGGAGGACAGTGCGCATGTGCGGAGTCACAGTTTATTTCACGCTCAGCTCCCGGGACCCAAACATGAAACGCAAAGCTGTAAATTATGGATAAATCTCGGATTACAGGCCACTTTTGACTCAAACAAAAGCGTAGACTAAGACATCGAGCTTCTATGATTTGAAAAGTGCTAAAGTTTGTGTTATTTGGAGACCGCTCCGGGCATATATTATATGCCCCGAGAACTCACATTACGGATATCGCTAATCTAAAACATCTCTGGAAGTGCTCCATATGACACCAAAGTGCTATGGGTGAGTAAAACAACTTGTTTTATCACCGAAATAAGGCTCAGATTGCGTGAAGAATCCCTCAGTCGTCCAGGTAGAATCCAAGGCTCAGATTGTAAAAAAACGTTACTTCTTCTTTAATATTAAAATAACCTGTGCCAGAGATGGACAACTGCATCTAATAACACCTTGCCTGCATGCTCTATTTCTGGTCAATTTTATTTGACTAAACCCAGTGCTAATCATTGTTTATTTATTTTTTGACCCAAAAATCTTCGCTTTGAAAACACGAAGTTTATCATTTAGAAGGGTAGGTTTCATTTCCTTATCATTTTGCTTGTACACTTTTTGCCTTAAAAAAAACAACAAAAAAAACCTGCAGCTTTTGTGGTGTGCAATACCGTGCGTGTCAGCGGAGTTAACCCGCTCTCCTCCTCCCGCACACGCGGACAGATGCGCACTGCACAGATGGCGCACCAGTGGAGCGAGTCTTTACGCGCAAAGCTCCATTGGCTGAGGACGGAGAGGTAGCTTCAGTAAACAGCTAATCGAAGCACTGAACTGTCGCACCGTGCCACACACTGTAGCCTACCGCACGCGTTCTCACTTCTATCTTCTCCGCCGCATCTTCAACTCTTCACGGATTCTCTTGGCGTTTTCCGCTACGGAGCTGTCCACGACCCAGTGCTGAAACCATGAACCAAAGTGCGGGAGCAGCGCAGCACACTCGGAAATACTCCATTGATGGCGGAAAGGTAAGTGATCATAAAGATTTTGTATTTATTTTTACATGTTTTACGCTTTGGCTGAATTGTGATGAAATGTGGCTGTTACGCATACGAAAAACAATTGTACGTGCATGGTTGTCGCTGCTGATACGAACTTTCGCGACAAGTTTTGAACCAGTTGAATGAAGTTGCGCTGAAGTTGTGTCCTGTTACGGCTCAGAAATGAATTGATAGGTTAAAAATAAAATGAGGTCATGGGATGCTCCCGTTTAGACGCGCTTCCTTCACGTTTTAAATCATTTATCTTACTTTGAATGCGCGCAAATATGGCACAGCAATACGTATTAACATTTAATACGAGACTGCCCTTATACACTACGACCTCAATGAGAAATATACACAATTGTAACCGCTCCCATCGACTCGTTTTAGGGGAATCGATTCTCGTGTGGGGGGGAAACCTTCAGGCACTGAGCAAACAAACGCGCCAACTATCCGCCTGACTGAGTCGACTTATAGGACTTAAATACTTTTCCCACTTTAGGGACAGAAACAGAGTAGTTCTTGTTTGTGCTGCGGAGCCAGAGGGACACTGCGCAATGAATAAGTAATGAGCGTGTACGTTTAATACATTCACAACATAAGGATGCTACATGGTCATAAGTGGGCTGGATCTTATATAGGGAATGGGAGCAGCGTGGGAATGGCTACAAAATGAAGGAAAACAACTCATTTGAATACACAATAGGACTGTGAATATGTGAACTACAGAATGACTACATGGACCTGCTGTGGTGGTGGTGGTGTTCTGTCTTGTTTAGTTTGCCAGCGTTTATAACTTACTTAATTACTTTGATTAATTGTGTGAGAGTGTATGGGATTGTAACAAATGAATGGAGTTACTAGAAATATTGCAAACAACATATTTTTTTGAATTTATCCATAAGCAGAAAATACCTGGATTTCTGAGTGGTATTAAAAATGTTTTAGGGTATATAATAATCATAATAATAATAAAATCTTATATTACGTAAAACTGACTTTAAGCTTTAAGCCAGTTGATATTAATTGAGCATTAAGCCAAGTTATAATGTTGTAACCTCCTCAAAAACATACCTGGAGTAGTGTTCTTGTTATTATTCTGCTACATCTCCAAAGCTCAAAATGCTCTGTTCCACCTTGTGATGTCATGAAGCAATAGTTTTTAAGTTAACAGCTCCTTTTACCTTTAATTCAATGACGGGCAACTCCAGGGCTGAAATCATCCAAATGATTCTGGTGAACGTGTATGGAGTTTAAAAACACAGTGGAACACTTCCTGTAAAGTAGTCCCTCGCTCTATCGCGGTTCACTGTTCGCAGCCTCGCTGTTTTGTGGATTTTTTTTTTTATTTTGATTTTTTTTTTATAGTGTAACATTGTGTTCTGCATCCTGATTGGCTAAGAGACTAGACCAAGACAAAACGTGGACTAAACCAGGTCTAGACCAGAACTAAACCAGGTCTAGACCAGGTCTGAACCAGGTCTAAACCTGGTCTAGACCTGGACTAAACCAGGACCAGACCAGGTCTAAACCAAGATTAAACCACCACATGCTGCTCTTTGCTGGTTCCGTGTGGCTGGTTTGTGGCTCGGGCTGAGAGGACGCGGTCCGGGCGCCGCGGTTCGATCTCGTGCTTGCAGCCCCGGGTGGGCCGGTCACGCTACTCTGTCATGGATTTGACCACGATGAGCGGGTCCACGTGTCGCGCACTTCTCCAAGGGGTTGGTGCGCGTCGCGTGCCGGGACGTGGCAGTGCTCCTCGCGCGTCCGGCGGGGCTTCAGGGGCCGTGTCTCCCCCCACGCGTCACTATTAATACATTTTGTTGAAAATCTATGAAAGTTTGAGTGTTTAAACAAGAGAGAAATGTGAGAAAAGGTTAATTCCAGTCTAAGAAAAGCGTATAATGTGTGTGGTGAGGCATTTACAGCCTTAAAACATGTAGAATAATTGTAAAATATAAAGTTGTCCTACTTCGCGGATTTCACTTATTGGGGGTTATTTCTGGAACCTAACCCCCGCGATAAACGAGGGATTACTGTATTATATATAACATCACAAGGTGGAACAGCATGTTTTCTGTTTGAGAGAAGAACTCACCCTAAATATGCAGGGTTTGTGTGTGAAACATCTGCGAATGAAACAAAACATAACTCCGGGTATGACTGTGATGAGATAACATTATAATAACATGTTTTGTTTTGTTTTTTACCTATGTGTGCATCAGATAAACTGGAGATTAGAATGACAAGTTATGACTAAACCTGATTTAATATGAATCTGAACTGCATATACATTAACACTGCCTGCATCTTACTCCACTGACTTGTCACTTGTCACTATAGTGTTCACAGTTTAAATCTATACAGTTTGCTCTCTATAACAGCTCTAGAAGGCGTATACATTCTTATGCTGCAGCTGGCTCATTGTTTGGAATGGCACCTGTGTTTCCAGTGTAGAGAAAATGACCCTTTACCACATACAGTATAATGAGGCTCAGGTTGACTGTGTAATGAACATTTGTTCCATTCATGTTAGTTCTATTGTGAAGACTCTGTTAGTTTTACTGCTCAGATTGAACATGTGACTGTACGAGTTAGCTATATAGTAATCAAGCATATATTTATAATTAGACATATGTGTAGAAGTGCATAGGAGTTGGCTCCTGTCTGCCTGGCTCGCATCGATTCCCATTAACATTACGTCGCATTTAAGTCAATACATTATCAGAGTTACCATAAATCTGAAATCTAAATGTGGGGTTGAACATGGGTCCAGGATACAGCAGACCTACAGAGATTATCCATAACATTATGACCACAGACAGGGAGCGAACAGCAAAGATTGTCTTTTCATTATAGCTGGATATAGGCAGCAAGTGAATGTTTTGTCTTTATTGTTGTTTAATTAGAGGAATACAGAGGAGTGGGTTTGACCAGGGCTAGGGCTGGTCCTGACCCCACAGGACCCCCTCACGATTTACAGTATTATCCCAATATGGTGATACATAATTATAGTGTCTGCTTGATTTCTACTGGCACTCTTAAAGGGACAGTGTGTAAGACTTTTACCCGTTAATTACTGAAATTGAAGATACCCATTCAAAAATACATAGTTTTCCAAGCCTTTTCACTTCCATCATGAAATCAAAGTATTCTTTTGGACTTAGATATAGTCACATAAAAGGGGGATCTTCCACATGCAGAGGCAGCCATTTTGAATACGAGAGCCGCAGAAGGACATTTGGGTTCCGCCTTCGCCTTCAGCAAGGCTCGTGGTTTTGGGTAAACAACACAAGCATGCTGCCGGATCAGACGTCGTAATGGATCTAACACGTGTTTTGGACTAAATTGTTTTACTGGATTTTATTCGCTGGATCCTTACGGACAAATTGAGAGCAAGTTTATGGTGAAATACAGAGTTTGACCTGTGCAAAGCATTCTAAGGTAAGCTAACCTCGTTTTGTGCTTTTCTGTATAAAAGCCCCATGTGCTCGGGGAGTGATTGTTTTGCAGGGAAATTGCATAGTCAAAAAGAGGAGACTGTAAGGTTTTATTTGATGTGTAGAGTGTCATGATACATGATCGGGAATGTGTGTTTTCATGAGAAAAAAAAAAACAAAAAAAACGGGACCGCGTTTTATTTATACAGTAGCGCCCGGGTGACCCTCGAGGTCTGCCGTAGCTAAAACAGAAAGTGCAATAGCACCATCCACCTATGCGCCACAAATCCTACACACTGGGGCTTTAAAGGTGCATTGTATAACTTTTTTGGGGGGGGGGGGTCTGCTAAAAAGTCTACTAAATGCTTTTCTCCATGGAGATGTTATTGCTTTCTATCTTCATGGAGACCAAACCAGACGTTACAGGACAGATCTGTGGAGAGGCAACCCCGCTCACAGTCAGGTATTTTTGAGCTATAAAACCAACTGTAATTTAATAAATGTAAAGTAAAGCAGTTTAATGCCATACTGTGGAACATTCCAGGCAGAGCAATGATATATCTACAGAAACAAGCAGGTGAGGGACCCCTATCCAAAAGGTTGCACAGTACACCTTTAAATAAATGATCTGTTTACTTTGAATTTGTATTTTTTTAAATTTATTATGTTGTAAAGAAACTTGTGAGAGACAAGCTTTACTAGACAGTGTGGACAGAGGCAATATTAAAGCACCCAAGGCTGGTCTTGAACTGGCATCCTTCGGCTTCCCTGACGAGTGAAGTAATAATAATAATAATAATAATGCATTTTATTTAAAGATCCCATGACATGGTACTTCTTGATGCTTTTATATGGTTCCCTAATACTGTAAATGAATCCTTCTTCAAAATCAACACTCAGTGCATGAGAAACAGAGATAAGATGAGAAAGAGTCATAAATATCTCTCTCAAACTTTATTCTGGGCGTTGTTGCTTGAATGCAAATGAGGAGAAAAGAGATGGCCAATAGTCGAGGGTGGGGGCGTAGCCAAACTTTCCGCTCAGAGCCCACAGCTGATCCATTTCCTTGTTTTTGCACGGGGGAGAGATTTGAAGCGTTCCATTGAAAAATAAACACATTTCCACAGAAAATAAAATTAAACCACTGCTGTTCAAAGGTCCAGAGGCTCAGATAAAGGACTTCCGAGCCTAGAAACACTCGGACGTGCCTCCAGGCAAATAAAAAAAAACGCATTTCACATTGCCTAGCGCATTCGCAGTCCAAACTCTCTGGGCGTGATTTACAGAGACGCTGAGTACAGACAGACGGGGGTGGAACTGCATTTGCATTTCTTTTTTCGATCTGACGTCAATAAGGTGCCTTGTTCAAAATCGCCCGTTTGAGCTCCGATTTTTTGTAACGCAGAAAAGGATCGCAAATGCTCAGTTTAGACATTTCGCAACTTTTAACCATGGGGGAGGGGGGGGCTAAACAGGGTAGGGGAGCTCACATTAACGTTCAAAAACCTCAGAAAGTGAAAATGTCATGCCATGGGACCTTTAAAAGCGCCTTTCAGAACACCCAAGGACACTGCACAAGGTTAAAAATGAATAAAAAAGCACAAGCAAAACATAAAAAACAAAATAAAAACAAAATCAGAGTGGAGTGATTGGCTATGAGACGTCTGAACGTCTGAACGACGACAGTCTGAACAGGTGGGTTTTGAGTCTGGATTTAAAGAGTGGGAGAGAGTCTATATTCCGGAGGTCAGGAGGGAGAGAGTTGAATGGTGACGAGATGGGCAGAGGGGACAGAGAGCTGAAGAGAGGAGGAAGAGCGGAGGGTGCGGGATGGAGTGGTGATGTGGACGAGGTCAGATATGTATGGTGGGGCTAGGTTGTGTAATGCTTTGAAGGTGGTAATGAGTATTTTGAGGGGCCAGTGGAGTTGTTGTAGTACGGGGGTGATGTGATGAATAGTGGGGGTCCGAGTGATGATCCGGGCTGCAGAGTTCTGTAGGAGCTGCAGTTTCTGAAGGGATTTGTTGGGGAGACCAAAAAGAAGAGAGTTACAGTAATCGATTCAAGACCTCTAAGTAACCTCTAAACTACCCTTTACACAGAACACGGTGAAACCTGGCAGCTTTTTGTTTGCTGCAGGTTTCTCTGCTCACATAATCAACTGTGAGATGTCATCATCCAGTCACTCAAAGTCATTTGAATACAAGCATTGTTTTGGATCCATATTGGAGGCAATTTCTGATCTATAAGGTCTATATTTATCTATAAGATGTTGTGAATAGTTTTGAGACATGCAATTGGTGGCAGTTCTCATTTTCATTTTAGTTAGTGGCCTTTCAATATTGCTGGGTTTCAGATGACGTCACAACTTTCTATTGACCAACATTCTTTAAAGGTCCCATGGCATGAAATGTTCACTTTCTGAGGTTTTTGAACGTTAATGTGAGCTCCCCTACCCTGTTTAGCCCCCCCCCCATGGTTAAAAGTTGCGAAATGTCTAAACTGAGCATTTGCGATCCTTTTCTGCGTTAGAAAAAATCGGAGCTCAAACGGGCGATTTTGAACAAGGAAACTTATTGACGTCAGATCGAAAAAAGAAATGCAAATGCAGTTCCACCCCCGTCTGTCTGTACTCAGCGTCTCTGTAAATCACGCCCAGAGAGTTTGGACTGCGAATGCGCTAGGCAATGTGAAATGCGTTTTTTTATTTGCCTGGAGGCACGTCCGAGTGTTTCTAGGCTCAGAAGTCCTTTATCTGAGCCTCTGGACCTTTGAACAGCAGTGGTTTAATTTTATTTTCTGTGGAAATGTGTTTATTTTTCAATGGAACGCTTCAAATCTCTCTCCTGTGCAAAAACAAGGAAATGGATCAGCTGTGGGCTCTGAGCTCTGAGTGGAGAGTTTGGCCACGCCCCCACCCTCTACTATTGGCCATCTCTTTTCTCCTCATTTGCATTCAAGCAACAACGCCCAGAATAAAGTGTTTGAGAGAGATATTTATGACTCTTTCTCATCTTATCTCTGTTTCTCATGCACTGAGTGTTGATTTTGAAGAAGGATTCATTTACAGTATTAGGGAACCATTAAAGAGCCATATAAAAGCATCAAGAAGTACCATGTCATGGGATCTTTAATTAATACTGATGGAAGCAGCTAACATGAAAGTTGTTCAAATGCAGAATTTTGTCATCATACAGTGAGATCTTAGGTCTAGTCACTAATAATCAGGATCAATGTTTGTGCATTTACCTTTTGGATATTTCATGGAAAAGTGCAATGTAATCAATAGGAAAAACTGTCTCATGCTCCCCATGTGTGGCCATACCTGCCTGTCAAAGCCTGATCTCATCAGAGCTTAGAAGCTAAGCAAGGCAGGGCCTGGTTAGTACTTGGGTGGGAGACCAGTGGGAATTCCAGGTGCCACAGGGGGGCGCCAGTTTCAAAAACTGTTGTTGCGTCCTTAGGCAAGACACTTCACCCACATTGCTTAGTATGAAAGTGGAGTGTGCGTGAGTGTTGGAGGTGGTCGGAGGGGCCGATGGCACAGATTGGCAGCCTCGCTTCCGTCAGTCTGCCCCAGGGCAGCTGTGGCTACAGAAAGTAGCTTACCACCACCAAGTGTGGAGTGAATGAACAATGAACTGTAAAGCGCTTTGGGTGTCATGAAAGACGCTATATAAATGCTATGAATTATTATTATTATTATGTGAGAGTATGACATCACGCTCTAAAATCTGAAAACCACCAATATTTGAATGCAGTAAATATGAATTATGCATAGTACTATTTTAAATGAACCCTCATGACTGTACTATCTTTCATTTGATCACATCCTCTGCTCACATTAACTGAAGGCTTAAGATATGCTTCCAATGCTGTCTCCAATAGTTAACATCCCACACTATCAGCCCAGAGTCAATATATGTGTCCATTTAATCCTGAGACAGATCACTCAGTCAATGCTCTTATCACTCTCTGTCACATCCACACACAATGTCAAATCATGTGATCAGGTCCTGTGGCGTTTTGATGTAGCACTATTGATTATTGAACCAGCCAATCAGGTAATGTCCATACAGGGCCTCCACTGTGGTAGGGAAAACTACACTGCAAAAATGCAGACACAAGTTCAAATGATTTATATTTGGAGTGTTAAAGAAGATATAATACACTCTGTTCATGTATTTACTATTAATATGTTGGTCATTGTTTTACAGTTTGTTCATTGTAAAAGGAAATATTGATTCAAACGTGCTTAATAATAGATACAGGCTCATTGGCTTCCTGCTCGAAAAATAGCAGAACTATAAAAATAATAAAGGCATTTCACACGAGCAAGCAGCAGATGTTTCATGTATGTGTTTGAAAAATGCTGAATTTTTTAACCCTCTAGATTTCACTTTGATTTTTTACAAACAAGTACAGTGCAGTGGAAATAGGGTGTACAGTGAACCCTCCTTTATCGCGGGGGTTAGGTTCCAGAAATAGCCCGCAATAAGTGAAATCCGCGAAGTAGGACAATTTTATATTTTACAATTATTCTACATGTTTTAAGGCTGAAAACGCTTCACCAGACACATTATACACCTTTCTGAGACTGGTATTAACATTTTTCTCTTGTTTAAACACTCAAACTTTTGTAGATTTTCATTAAAATATATTAATAGTGGGGGAACACGTGACACGCGGACACGTGCGCGCGGACACGTGCGCGCGGACACGTGCGCGCGGACACGTGCGCGCAGACACGTGTGTTTGTTTTGGTACCACATATCCATGCCATGTGCGAAAGTCGAGTGGAAAACGACCTGGATATCATTTTGGGCAAGACTCAAGCCAATGCTAACAGTGCCAAACCGCTAACAGACGCCTCTGAGCACCAGTCCTCACCACAAGACCAGGTAAGACCAACCTGCGCTCACAAGAGTTGGTTGTATTTCACCCCGGCTCCAAAATCAGACCGCTATCAATGCGTCGCCAATACTCCACAGCTCTCTAGGACGGGGTCGGGTTCGTTCTCTCAGCGTGACGGGGAAAAGCCACTGTCTCCTCTGTGCGCGCGAGTGTCCTCCCCCCGCTGCGGTCTCCCTCGAATGCGGCTCTCCCCGCTGCGGCTCCCCCGGACGCCGCGCGGCCAGGCGCCAGGCCCGTCCATGTTGATTCTTGGCTCTTCCATTTGTCCGGCTCGCACTCAGTCTCTTCCATGGCTCGTGCAAGTAAACAAAGGCCACACCTCCTGTCACCCAGGCGCTCTCGTGAAGGACATCTGAGACCTGGTTTAGTCCTGGTTTAGACCTGGTTTAGTCCTGGTTTAGACCTGCTTTAGTCCTGGTTTAGTCCTGGTCTAGTCTCTTAGCTAATCAGGGCGCAGGACAGAATGTTACACTGTAAAAAAAAGTTACACTATAAAAAAAATTGGAAAAAAAAAAAAAAAAAATTGGAAAAAAAAATCCGCGAAACAGCGAGGCCGCGAAGAGTGAACCGCGATACAGCGAGGGTTCACTGTATGTGAAAACTGTAATTTTCAGAGCACTGAAAATAGAATATTTTTCATATTTTAGACTTACCTAAAAACTTACAAATGCCATGGGTACCACTTAATAATAACTACACTTGGTAACTTACCCAGAAGTTATACCAGGAGCTTCAGTGGCACATAAAATTGGCAGAGGTGCATAAAAGTGCCAATTTACACCAGAGACAGCAGAGCTTCTCCTGAGAAGCCAGCCTCTGTCTTCTCACATTTAAATATCTAACCCTTTTACATTGCTTATGTATTGATTGTTGATTGGATGAATTACATTTTAAATCACAATACAAAAGTTGACAAGAGAGGCTTTGCAGCGATAACATTACATTAATGAAGCTGCTCACATTTCACTTTGGTTGTCTGCATCACGTGCCTTTTTCTTCTTGTAAATTTGTTGTCTGATGCTGTTAAAGATTCCATGACATGGTACTTCTTGATGCTTTTATATGGCTCCTTAATGGTTCCCTAATACTGTAAATGAATCCTTCTTCAAAATCAACACTCAGTGCATGAGAAACAGAGATAAGATGAGAAAGAGTCATAAATGTCACTCTGGAACACTCCATTATGGGCATTGTTGCTTGAATGCAAATGAGGAGGACAGAGATCGCCTATAGTAGGGGGCGGCAGTAGCTCAGTTGGAAGAGCGTTTGTCCACTGATCCAAAGGTTGGCGGTTCAAATCCCGCTCTTGACATAAGAAACATGAGTGGTTGAGCGGTCAGATCCACTGACCCACAGGTTGGTTGGTACGATTCCAGCTCCCACAGATGAATGCTGCTGTTGTGTCCTTGGGCAAGACACTTAACCCTCCTCGCCCCCAGTGTCTGCGTACACTGGTGTGTGAATGCGTGTGTGAATGGGTGAGTGGTTCCTTGTTGTAAAGCGCTTTGGGTGCCTTGAAGGTGGAAAAGCGCTATATAAAGATATGACCATTTTAAACAAGTTGTTTTACTCACCCATAGCACTTTGGTGTCATATGGAGCACTTCAAGAGATGTTTTAGATTAGCAATATCCGTAACACGAGTTCTCCAAATAACACAAACTTTAGCACTTTTCAAATCATAGAAGCTCAATGTCTTAGTCTACACTTTCGTTTGTGTCAAAAGTGGCCTGTAATCCGAGATTTATCCATAATTTACAGCTTTGTGTTTCATGTTTGAGTCCCGGGAGCTGAGAGCGAAATAAACTGTGACTCCGCACATGCACACTGGCGTCCTCATCTACTCGAAACTAAGAAACCTTTAAGATCTGTAACTCACTATACTTACTTAAGAGGTTTGGTCATTACTTACTTGGATTTATAATAATAACAACCATATAACCAAATAATAACCATTTGAATAGACTTAAAAAGCATGAAAAAGACTTCATTCATAATAAACAGTTTATCAAGAAAGATTTCCCCTTAGTAATTAAAGGAAAAGTAACGTTTTTTTTTTACAATCTGAGCCTTCTTTCGGCAATAAAACAAGTAGTTTTACTCACCCATAGCAGTTTGGTGTCAATTGGAGCAGTATCGCAGAACTTATGTTGAGCCGTTCTGTTCTACTAATGATCCCGTATCCGTTAGCGTGAGTGCTCGGGGCACTGATTTGTGGTGTCCAAATAACACAAACTTTAGCACTTTTCAAATCACAGAAGATCGCTGTGTCAGGGTAGACTTTTAGTAGATTCCAAAACGGCCTGAAACCCGATATCGCAACAGAAAAGTAAAGTTCAGAGCGGTGTTAGCTTCTTTCGGACTAGCGGTGTTTACAAAACAGCTGAGTTCACACATGCGCACTGTCCTCTCTGATGACGTCATCAAATGAAACTATAGCTGGATATCGGGTTTCAGGCCGTTTTGGAATCCACTAAAAGTCTACCCTGACACAGCGATCTTCTGTGATTTGAAAAGTGCTAAAGTTTGTGTTATTTGGAGAGCGCAAAGTAATGCCCCGAGCATATGATACGAGCACCATGTTAACGGATACGGGATCATTAGTAGAACAGAACGGCTCCAGCATAACTTCTACGATACTGCTCCAATTGACACCAAACTGCTATGGGTGAGTAAAACTACTTGTTTTATTGCCGAAAGAAGACTCAGATTGTAAAAAACGTTACTTTTCCTTTAAGGGCTTAGGCCTAAGAGACAACGCCTGAATCATTCTCAATTATTTACTCATTATGAACTCAGTCCTTGTTCATGTTTTATTAAGGCAATTAGTTATTTCTCCAAATTCAAGTGCTTTTTCCTCATTAATCCACATTTTTCACTGATCTATGCTGTTAAATATAGCCTCAGTGAGTCCACTGTGTAGGGCCTTGTAATCATTAAAGTGTGCAGTAGGAGGAAAGCAGGGCGACTCTGATGGCTGTCCCAGTGGGTTTTGGGCCAGAAAAATAAGTGAGCCGCTTGGGGCCTGTAGCACGCTGCCTCCGCTGGTCCATCCATTGCACTGCACCCAGAGCCCTGAGCCTTACATAAGCATGCGTTTAAAGGAGAAAATGAACATGCATGTTTTATTTCAAGGCATATTTTCTCAGAAGGCGCAACATAAAGTAGAACAAGTGTGTAAGTATACGCATGTAAGTTAAATGCAAGAGAGAATTTTCAAACCACATAGAAATAGTCGCATCTGTGTAGAATAATGCTATATTATCTAGCGCCAGGGCTGGAGTGGGACACAAAAACGGCCCTGGCATTTTTGGCTTAGACCGGCCCCTCATAATTAGTCCTGGTTTAGTCCTGGTTCAATCCTGGTTTAGTCCTGGTTCAGACCTGATTTAGTCCTGGTTTAGTCCTGGTTCAAATCCTGATTTAGTCCTGGTTTAGTCCTGGTTTAGTCCTGGTTTAGTCCTGGTTCAACCCTGATTTAGTCCTGGTTCAGACCTGATTTAGTCCTGATTCAGACCTGATTTAGTCCTGATTTAGTCCTGGTTCAGACCTGATTTAGTCCTTGTTTAGTCCTGGTTCAGACCTGATTTAGTCCTGGTTTAGTCCTGGTTCAAATCCTGATTTAGTCCTGGTTTAGTCCTGGTTCAACCCTGATTTAGTCCTGGTTTAGTCCTGGTTCAAATCCTGATTTAGTCCTGGTTCAGACCTGATTTAGTCCTGATTTAGTCCTGGTTCAGACCTGATTTAGTCCTGGTTTAGTCCTGGTTCAAATCCTGATTTAGTCCTGGTTCAATCCTGATTTAATCCTGGTTTAGACCTGATTAGTCCTGGTTTAGTCCTGGTTTAGTCCTAGTTTAGTCCTGGTTTAGTCCTGGTTCAAATCCTGATTTAGTCCTGGTTTAGTCCTGGTTCAGACCTGATTTAGTCCTGGTTTAGTCCTGGTTCAACCCTGATTTAGTCCTGGTTCAGACCTGATTTAGTCCTGGTTCAGACCTGATTTAGTCCTGGTTCAGACCTGGTTTAGTCCTGGTTTAGTCCTGGTTCAAATCCTGATTTAGTCCTGGTTTAGACCTGATTTGTCCTGGTTTAGTCCTGGTTTAGTCCTAGTTTAGTCCTGGTTTAGTCCTGGTTCAAATCCTGATTTAGTCCTGGTTTAGTCCTGGTTCAGACTTGATTTAGTCCTGGTTTAGTCCTGGTTCAACCCTGATTTAGTCCTGGTTCAGACCTGATTTAGTCCTGATTTAGTCCTGGTTCAGACCTGATTTAGTCCTGGTTTAGTCCTGGTTCAAATCCTGATTTAGTCCTGGTTTAGTCCTGGTTCAACCCTGATTTAGTCCTGGTTCAGACCTGATTTAGTCCTGATTTAGTCCTGGTTTAGTCCTAGTTTAGTCCTGGTTCAGTCCTAAATTGTGGGCCTGTCTCTAAGAAAAAAAAAAAAAAAAAAAAGAACAGCATCGGCCCCTAGGACTGTCGGCCCACCGGGAAAATGCCCGGTATGCCTGATTACCAGTCCAGGCCTGTCTAGCGCAGTCGTTCTCAAACTGTGGTACGTGGACTCCATGGTCAAAATTTTAATCACATTTTTCTTTTCCTTTATTGGGTTAGTTATTTTTAGAACTTTTGTTGCAATGGTGGTTCAGCCCTAATATAGTCCTGTTATAGATTCTTAGGGAAGATGTTTTTTTTTCCCATTTTCCCCTTTTTACTCCATACAGAATTTGATCAAATCTGCTCTTTGAGAAAAAAAAAAAAAGCAATTTTGTTAGATGAGAAGCACAGTGAAGCAACTGAGCACAGAGAATTGTATCCAGTCGTTTTGAGACATTTTTCGAATGAGGACTTTCTCTTTCTCTGTCTCTCAGAGTGAGAGCAGGGTCTACAAAATACAAAATGTTTGGCACAGGTCCTTCAACGTCAGCTCAAAAGTCTGGACAAGGCAGCGAATTCTGGAGAAATACCAATATAAATTACACAGCAGCGGTGTTCTTGGACATGACACTTCACCCACTTTGTCAACTATTACAGAATTTGGTGTAGTGCACTGTGAAATTGTGCCATTATTAATTGTCAGGGTCCACCAAAACCAAAATCTTTCCTTGTATTCCTTAAATCAAAATAATGTACTACAAGATGGATTTTTTTGGATAGCCATTTCAGTCTTGGTAAGCTTTTATTGAGCATTTACTGAGGCAAGTACAGGGTCTCTTCTGTGTTTTATAAGGTCACCAGTTTGCACAGATGACTGAATATTGATTGTAAAAAATACCATCCTATTAATTTTATAGCCTATCGCTTTTATGGAGAGAAATGTCATGGCGTTAGCAGTAGCAGCAGGTGTGCAGAGGTTTAGTGCAGTAATCCTCATGTTTCACTGGGTTCTGATAGCAACTTTTGGATTATCCCTTCTCTCCCAAAATGATGTTCTATTTGAAAATGAAGCCACTGTGTCTACTGCAAATTCTTGTGAATGTTGATACTAAAATTATGTTGGATAAATAGCATGTGGGAAGGAGCTACACAGTGATGTTTAAAGAAATGGGTCAGCAAAACAGAAAACTACAGATTTGAGTACTTTTGATTTGGTTTAGTTCTGGGTGAAATATTGTCCAATATTGTCCAAATTTAGTCCTGGTTTAGTCCTGAGTTAGATCTGGTTTAGTCTTTGGTTAGACCTGGTTTGGTCCTGGGTTAGACCTGGAATGGTCCTGGGTTTAGTCCTGGTTTAGTTCTGAGTTAGAGCTTGTTTAGTCCTGAGTCAGGTCGTTTTCACATCTGCCTTGTTTGGTTCGTTTAAAACAAACCAGAGTTCGTTTGCTCCTTTGATTCGGACCTTTTGGGCTGGTGTGAATAAAAACCAAAAATCTCGATCCGGAGCAAACAAGTGAACCGAGACCACCTAAAAAGCTTGGTCTCGGTCCGTTTCCATTCGAACTCTGGTGCGGTTCGTTTGAGGTGAGAATGCAGACCGGACTCGATCTGACACAAGTTGGCTTTTTTTACTTAACGAGCTCCCGTCGTATGTCGAGCATTATGAGAAACCGAGGCTGATGAAACGAAACTAAACGGAACAAAACGAAACTTACGAGGCTTACTTACATTTTGCGTGAAGAGCAAGAGTCAGAACTTGATGCTCACATGAGCGCTGTCCTCCGTAGTCGTCTTGCCCTGTGTCTTCGTCGTTTGGAAATTGATTGTAAAATAGTGTAAACCTCACGATGCTGCTCAAACATTTGTGCAAACTGTAAAAACTGAGCAAACCATATCGCTAAGGCTAGATTGAAAACAGCACGTAACACCGTTATTCTCCTCCTTCCGGGTTTGGATACGGCGTTTGGACACGGCTCATTTCTGTCCAATGGCTGAGCGACCACAGCACACGTGGTTTTGTTTATACATGTTCCTGGTGTGAAAACGACCTTAGACCTGGTTTAGTGCAGCTAAACCAGGGATATTGTATTCAGTAGTGGTCAGTATTTATATGGGGTTCTTTAGTCCAGGATCAGTAGATTGGGTTTAGTCCTTGGTTAGACCATAGTGCTGCCCTGGGATGTTTCTGGTCTGTAGTGGCCAGTTAAAGAGGTGCTTTAGTCCTGGTTTAGTCCTAGGTTGGACCTGGTTTAGGACCAAATCAGACTGTTGGTCATACTATTTTGTTGATCAGTCCATTTTACCTTCAATAAAATTGCTGTAAAGGTTTATTCTTGATTGCTTACTTCCAATAGTAATGTGCAGTTATTTTATATATCTGAGGGTTCTTTTTTAAGTGCCACTAGAACCATTGCATTCATTTATGCATACATTTTCTATTGCATTCATACAAAATACCCCACCATTTCAGTACTTTTCAAATATCCTGTAGCAGAAGTAGCAGACAGTATTGCATCTTCCTGATGAAGCAGCCCATTGCTTTGCTGTAGCTGTACTCTTTCACCTTATATATCCACTATTGTGATCACACTTGAGCACCAGATTACCATCTGCACGTAGCTCAGAAGCCTCTGCAGTGAGACGCTTATCAAAAGCAATATTTCACCAGGATATACACAAATATAATAGTGAGCCCAAGTCTGCTGTTTGGAGCAGATAAAGACTATACCAGCAAGAACGGTCTGGTATTTCCTGTGTTATGTTGCATGTGTTATTATTAATACAGAAATATAGAAACTAGGCATGCACTGATCTGATATTGCCAATAAAAACACAATAACCACACAGCAATGTCAGGTATCGACTTTCAAATACCGGTCCAGCAGATATCCTGGTTGGACAGAGAAATTATAATTATCTCTCCCTGAACCGCCACCTTAAAGTGGTGGAGGGGTTTGAGTGCCCGAATGATCCCGGGAGCTATGTTGTCGGGGGCTTCATGCCCCTGGTAGGATCACCCAAGGCAAACAGGTCCTGGAGGATGGGTCAGAATAAGAGCGGTTCTGAAGCCCTTTATGAAGAGAAATACAGCAAGGCCAATTACGATGCCCAGATTGGTGTTACCGGGACTCCACCCTTGAGCCAGGCCTGGGTGGGTGCTCAACAACGAGTGTCTGGTGGCCGGGCCTTACCCCATGGGACCTGGTCGGGAACAGCCCGAAGGAGCGATGTGGGGCCGTCCTCCTGTGGACCTTGCCTGGTTTACACCAGACCATATCACAAGTGATATATGGTCTGGGAGCCACCTACTGAATATCTCGTAGCAGAGGTGTGCTTTAAGATTGCCAACGGCCGTTTATTGGGCAGTCTATCATTTGGCGTATACGTAGCCCATAGCCAATCATGTCAGTTGTCAGTTCAAACTATACAAGATTCCGTTTGTCGCGTAGTACACATCACCGTCTTGCCACCCCTCCCCGCTCTCTGATTGACTCCTTAAATCAGGAGCCTTAGCTTAGCCTAGTTGCCAGGCTGTCTTTTAGATCGGAACGATCGTATAAAGCAGCCTGGGATTTCCCAGGTTACCGTGGACCCACCACCCACAGGAGGATCCATAGGGGGCCGGTGCAGAGAGATTCGGGCGTCATTTGAAGGCAGGGGCCTCGATGACCAGATCTCCGGACATGGAGACTAGCTCTGGGGACATGGACCTGGATGCCTCGGGAGGTGTTCCGGAGAAGACCCAGGACATGCTAGAGGGACTATGTCTTTCGGCTGGCCTGGGAACTCCTTGGGGTCCCCCTGGAGGAGCTGGGGGAGGCGTCCAGAGTGAAGGAAGTCTGGGAGTCCCTGCGTGGACTGTTGCACCCACAACCCGGCCCCGGATAAGCGGAAGAAAATGGATGGATGGGAAGATGTTCTGTGGTTACTTGAGGGATAGCTGGCAGCTACATTTACTCTATCTATATCAAAGATGATTATATTACCTCCCTCTCTCTCTCTGTAATGTAGCTAGTCCATTACATAGGCCTGGTGCGAGCCAACAGGTGATATTAAGAACAGAAACAAGCAAAGATTTAAATGTTTATTGATAATTAATTGATTAAAATTGTGTTTCTGTGAGTGACTTGACAAATGAAATGAGTAAATGTAATAAATAAGTGCATTTAATGGAGTAATTGTGAGTGAAATTAATTGTAGCCTACTTATCCTCTTTTGTTGTCTGCCTCAGGTGTTCCGGCTCAAAGAGTCCCCGGGGAGCTGGAGCGTCTTAAGAAATTTCTGGGACAGGCAACCATCTTGTTAGGAGAAGGGGTTTATTTTAGCTCTTTTTTATTTAGGATTTTTATATTATTAAAACACTGCTAAATTAATAAGGATCTAATAAAGATGAATATTTGAATGCTGAGATGAAATGATCATCCAATTAAGGGAGGTGGCCTATAAAAGGAGCCAGCCTCACCTTTGTCGAGGTGGAGATGCTTAACTTTTGTATCTTTTGTAAATATTTTTAATTTTTTCTTGTGACAGTGTAATGAATGCACTTTGGATCTGCACTGAAAATTGGCTCAGCCTGACTCTCTTCCTCCTAGACCGCTAAAGTTGCTATCTGGGCTATTACAGTCTGTCTCCCTCCCTCTCATTTTTTCAGTTCTAAATTGCATTTCATTTATTTATTAATCCATTGGGGCAATCAGTGTTATTGTTTAGTCCCACATAACCCTAATTAATACTGGAAAGTTGCATTTCTTTGTTTAAATACCAACATTATTTGAAGATGTTTGTGTTGTTGCCAAGTTGAGACTGCAGCACAGTGACAAGAGAGAATAAAATCACATAAAACATGATTTAATGGCATTCAAGACACTGCCCCCAGCTATCATCCATATCAAACGCCGCACATCTTCAAACAGTTCTGCGCAGGTAACGGGTGGGGCAGGTAGGCTTCTCTTAAGGCCATCTATTTGATGTGCTGATCAAATAAACACCGTGTTGATTCTCAGTGGCATTTCGAGCTGATGGTGTAGGGAACTGTTTACCAGACAAAACCACACACTTTCACAAAACTTTACAAAGACATACGGGTCTGGAGACAAAACATCTCCCGGATTTCTGTCGCGTGATTGAAAGGCGGATCAACCAATCAGAGAATCACATGTCCGTTCACAAATATGGCGGTTTTTAAGTAAAGAGAAGAGACTATAGAGGGGCAGAGGAGCTCATTCTCCATTTTATTTTGACTTGAACATATACATTTATAGAGCGCTCTCAAGTCTCACGCTTTGAGAGTGTGACACACGCAATTCAACGTGTTCACACGCTCACACGCCACACATGGTATTTCTCACGCTGAAATTTTTTTAAGCAATTCAAAATTGTAGCCACTGTTCACAGCGCTTCTGTGCCCAGAAAATCGGTAAGTTAATGCAGGCACCGCGCGTTTTCAGCGAAAAAAAGTCACTCGCACACCAGTGCTCGAGTTGAGCGATCAGCTGTGAGGCGCGAGCCGCGTGACTGTTTACGCGGCATTTCCAGATCTAAACCAGATCTAAGCCAAGACTAAACCAGATCTAAACTGGGTCTAAACCAGGACTAAACCAGGACTAAACCAGGACTAAACCAGGACTAAACCAGGACTTAACCAAAACTAAACCAGGTCTAAACCAAGACTAAGCCAGGACAAAACCAGGTCTAAACCGCGTCTAAACCAGCACTAAACCAGGACTAAACCAGGTCTAAACTAGGACTAAACCAGGTCTAAACCAGCACTAAACCAGGACTAAACCAGGTCTAAACTAGGACTAAACTGGGTCTAAACCAGGACTAAACCGGGACTAAACCAAAACTAAACCAGGTCTAAATCAAGACTAAGCCAGGACTAAAACAGGTCTAAGCCAGGACTAAACCAGGACTAAACCAAGACTAAACCAAGACTAAACCAAGACTGTGTGTGATAACATATTAACCTGACCTGTGCGTTATTGAATGATAATATGGACTTTTAGTTATAAAAGCATTTTAACAAAGTACCTTCTAATTCTGCCCTGCCCTTCCACCATCCCCCCTGGTTTCATTTTATAACTCGACCCCCCCCCGGCTCCTCAGGAAAAAATGTCACTTTTCCCGCCCCCGGTCCTCGAAAAAAAGTCACTCGCTGCTTCTTCAGTTCATAACTTGGATGAGCTGCGAAATACACTTTTGTCGAGTTGAATTTCTCATTTACCTTGTGGATCAGTAAAGTTTATTTAAGTCTATATGTCTATATGTTTGTTATATTTGTGACTGTAGTTGGATTTCCCAAGTTATTAAGTTAAGGTTTTATATTATGCAAAATTGATTCTTGTGAGCTTTAAGCCAATGTTTTTACCTCCTCAAAAAAATACCTGGAGTTGTGTTTTGTTTTATTCACACATCTCTGAGTCTGAGTCCAAAGCTCAAAATCCTCTCTTCCACCTTGTGATGTCATGAAGCTGTAGTTTTGAAGTAAAAAGCTTTTTTTAACCTCTTGTTCAATAGAGAATGTCCAATTCCAGGGCTGAACTCATCCAATTGATTCAAGTGAAGATGTATGGAGTTTAAAGGTCCCACGGCATGAAATTTTCACCTTCTGAGGTGAACGTTAATGTGAGCTCCCCTACCCTGTTTAGGCCCCCCATGGCTAAAAGTTGTGAAATGTGTAAACTGAGCATTTGCGATCCTTTTCCACGTTTGAAAAAAAGACAGCCCAAACGGGCGATTCTGGATGTCTATCCACCGTCTCTGGAAATCACGCCCAGAGAGTTTGGACCGCAAACGAGCTACACAATGTGAGATGCATTTTTTTATTTGCCTGGAAACACGTGAGAGTGTTTCCAGGCTCGGGTGTCCTTTATCTGTGCCTCCGAACCTCTGAAACAGCAATGGTTTAATTTTATTTTCTGTGGAAATTTGTTTTTTTTAATGGGAAGCATGCCATAGCTTCCTCCGCTCTTAAAACACGAAGTGGGGCCAGCGCACCAGCGCACCGCTAATCCAGGAAAAAGCGGAGCATTTGGCCACAACCCACCCGCTGCACTGGCCTGTCTCTGTCCTCCTCATTTGAATTCAAGCAATAACGCCCAGAATAAAGCGTTTCAGAGACATATTTAGCCTCATGAAGACAGTCAGAGTCATATCTCATGCACTGAGTGTTGATTTTGAAGGATTCATTTACAGTATTAGGGAACCATTAAGGCGCCATTTAAAAGCATCAAGAAGTACCATGTCATGGGATCCTTAAAAACACGATGGAGCACTGAATTACCACATGACATCACAAGGTAGAACAGTGTTTTCTGTTTGAGAGAAGAACTCAGTCTGAATATGCAGGGTTTATGTGTTAAACATGTGTCAATGAGACAAAACACAACTCCAGGTCTGTTTGTGATGAGGAAGCAACATTATAACATAGATCAGAAAATAGCGTTTTATATATGGGCCCTTTAAGATGGAGGTTTTTCACGCTTGGTGGCACTGGATTCACACAGAATAGAAGGGATTAGCTGGTCAGGTAAAGTAACTGTCTTAATATTATATCCTCTAGCTATAATCCATAATATCAAGCAAACATAAGGGAAGTTAGTTGAAAATATTTGTACAGTTCAGTAGACGTACAGTAGATGCGTTTGCATAGATTTCAAATGTACTTTTTTCCTTCAAATGCGTTCTTTGTCCTTATTCATGGGTTTCTGCTTCCTGTTATATGGCGCCATTTTGAGTACAGTTGACAATTCAAAAAGTATATTTTGTTTTGAATTGTTATTTGCCCTGGCGACGGTCCTAACCTTTCATCACTCTGAAAAAACACACGTATATTACCAGTGTCATGAAACCGCACTTAAGTACATTAACCTTGAAATGTCTCATATCTCCAATGACTAATTTAAAGTATTATTTTATCAGACATTACAGCTTTTATGATCCCAGTTTGAACTATAAGGGCTATTGCAATTATGTGGGGCGTCTGACCTTGTCTTTAAATAGGCTAGGCTAGGTTAGTGCGTTCTCCATTCACAGAATGTGTTGCTGTTGCATCACTTATACACACATTGATTTTGGCTTATGTGAATGGTCCACTCTTCATTGTGTTTTTTTTTCTTGCTCTACAAATAACTACTGGACAACAATACAACAAAATTCCCACATGGGACAGATGTAGGGCACAACAGTGTAACGCAATTCATGTTAATGTTGCTTGGAGGTGAGAATGGAGAGTCTGTCAGCTTAGAAAGTAGATTACACGCTGGAATATTGTACAGTTGTTACTTTATACCATATTTGTGGACACCTTCTCATTTGCTATTTTATGTGAGATTTTAGCAGTTTTAGAATACATACACTGCCTGACAAAAGTACAGTGGTACCTCACCTTACGAAATTAATTCGTTCCAGAAGTGGTTTCGTAATGTGAATTTTTCGTAAGTTGAGTAGCTATTTCAATGGAAAAGGCCTGATTCGTTCCAAGGCCCAGTTCTTTCCGTTCCAAGGCTGTTTTTTTTTTTTATAGTGTAACATTGTGTTCTGCGTCCTGACTAGACCAGGACTAAACGTGGACTAAACCAGGTCTAGACCAGGTCTAAACCTGGACCTGGACTAAACCAGGATTAAACCACCACGTGCCGTGCGGCTGGTTTGTGGCTCGGGCTCCAGAGGACGCGGTCCGGGCGCCGCGGTTCTATCTCGTGCTCGCAGACCCGGTGCCGGTCGTGCAGACTAGGACTAGGGATGCGTGCTCCTTGCGCGCGGTGCTCCTCGGTGAGCGCGGTGCTCCTCGGTGCGCGCGGTGCTCCTCGGTGCGCGCGGTGCTCCTCAGTGAGCGTCGCGCACGGTGCTCCTCGCGGGCGGTGCTCCTGTCTCCGCGCTGCTTCCGGAGCCATGTCTCCCCCCACGCTTCACTATTTAATACATTTTGTTGAAAATCTATGAAAGTTTGAGTGTTTAAACGAGAGACAAATGTGAGAAGTCTGAGAAAAGTGTATAATGTGTGCGGTGAGGCATTTACAGCCTTAAAACATGTAGAATAATTGTAAAATATAAAGTTGTCCTACTTCGCGGATTTCTCTTATTGCGGGTTATTTCTGGAACCTAACCCCGTGTGTGTTGAAGTGTATTTACGTTTCGGGGCGTGCATCTGAGCGCGCATTATTTGAATTTTTGAGATCTCGTGTTTCGTATCTTGAATTTTCTTTCGTATTTAGAGACCAAAATTTAACGTGAAGGCGTTTCATAACTTGGATTTTTCATTTGTTGGGTCTTTCGTAAGGTGAGGACTGTATTAGGATGATAGTCTAGTCCTGGTTTAGACCTGAGTTAGACCTACACTGCGATGAGTCCCCATTTTTGCAATAATATGCCTTTACACATGATGAAATTTGCTTTAATATATCAATAAATTGATTTGTTGTCATTACCAATACGTCTTGTTATCATTATTTATGAAAGTTCAGAAATACACAATCGTCCTAATATTTTTTTCAGGAAGTGTACCTAGAAAACATACCTGGAGTCGTGGTTCATTTCATTCAAACATGTTTGAGTAATCCTGCCTTGCTGAGCTCAAAATGCTCTGTGCCACCTTGTGATGTCACGAGCTCCTTTTACCTTTTGCTTAGTCGAGTTTGGCAATTCCAGGGCGGAAGTTATCCAAATGGTTCTAGTAAGGTGTGTGGAATTTAAAACCATAGTGGAGCAGTTCCTGTATTACCACAACGTGGAACAGAGTGTTTTATGTTTGAAAGAAGAACTCAGCTTAAATATGCAGGGTTTCTGTGTTTAACTTGTGTGAATCAAACAAAACACAACTCCAGGTATGTTTGTGACATGTACACAACGTTGTAACATAGATCATAGCGTAATATGAGCCCTTGAAATTAAAAATAAAGTGCCCAACTCTGTTCCTGTAAATTTGTACTCTTTGTTTTAGTTTATTTTAAAAGAAGCACTTGGCACTGTGGTAAAATTAGACCATGATGCACTAACTGCATTTAACATTTCATCGATCACCAACCAGGAAGACTCTTGTTGCTATTTAGAGTTTGGGTACACAAGCTTATTGGCTGTGCACTGGTCCATCCTCGCCCCCAAAACTATCTCTCTGTCTTTCTCTCTCTCTTTTCTTCTTTCTTTCTCTCTATAGCTTTGCACAAGCCCCCTAAAAATATTATTCTATTACCCCTCTCTCTAACTCTCTGTCTCTCTCTGTTCTCTCTCTCCTGCCATTTTGTTCTCTCTCCATCTGTCTTTAATTCTCTCTCTCTCTCCATCTGTCTTTTATTCTCTCTCTCTCTCTCTCTCTCTCTCTCTCTATTTGCGTTTTTTTCTCTCTCTCTCTGTCTCTCTCTCTCCATCTGCTTTTTATTCTCTCTCCCTCTCTCTCTCTCATCTGTCTTTTATTCTCTCTCTCTCTCTCTCCATCTGCCTTTTATTCTCTCTCTCTCTCTCTCTCTCTCTCTCTCTCTCCATCTGTCTTTTATTCTCTCTCTCTCCCTCTCTCTCTCTCTCTCTCCATCTGTCTTTTATTCTCTCTCTCTCTCTCCATCTGCCTTTTATTCTCTCTCTCTCTCTCTCTCTCCCTCTCTCTCTCCCTCCCTCTCTCTCTCTCTCTCTCTCTCTCCCTCTCTCTCTCTCTCTCTCTCTGTTTGGATGAAGTCCACAGAAGATCCCTCAGAAGTGCTTCAGCCTGGACCACAGGGAGCAGGAGCTGGACCCAAGACTGAGGATAAGAGCTTTAGACATGAGAGAAAAGGGAGAGACTAAGAGAGATGAGGGGTGAGAGAGGGGGAGGGAGGGAGAGACAGTGTGAAGAGAGAGGAAAAGAGAAAGAGAGAGAGAGAGCGATAGACAGTGATCACATCAATCTCTTTAAGTCGAAAAAACACAAAAGCTTCACACTCTAAAGAATGAAAAATATGTTTTGTGATTGTACAGTGTCAGCAAATATGTTTTTAATATAAGATATGGATTTTATATATCACATTGCTATTTTATGATTTAGAATTAGTTTACCCAGCTCTGTTCTTGTAAATTTGTACACTTTGTTTTACCACCATAGAGTTTATTTTAAAAGAAGCACTTTGTGGCAAACGGTGCTCAAATTGCATTTAACATTTAATCGATCATCAACCTGGAAGAATGTTTTCTGCTATTTCATATTTGGGAAGCTTACTGTCTGTGTGATGTTGGTCCAACCTCCAGAAATGATCATGCAAATTATTACCAATGTGTCAATGGGTTCAGATTCTCTTGTTTTAATATACATGAAAACAATGCTTCAAGTCATCTAGAACCCATTTGTCAGAAGGGCATGAAGCTTTTTAAATAAGGCACACACACACAAAAAAAAAATCATTACTTTGCAGCTGATGCTAACTGTAAGCACTACTCTATCTGAAGCTCTTTTAGGGCCCGTTTACACGAGAACGCTTACGGGTAAAAACGACAAAATATTTTATCGGAAGTGCCTTTCGTTTACACGGTGACGGTGTTTTTGGGGCCTAAAAATGCAAAAATCTGAAACCACCCTCCAGAGTGGAAAAGTTAAATACGCTCCGCTGTAGCGTTTCCATGTAAACTGCCCAAGACGCAAAACTGGTCAGATCTGCTCACGTCGCGTACGCGTTTACGTCACATAAATGCAGCATACGGATGTTCAAGCTACGCTAGGCCGGCCCAAGGCATAAGCGAATTAAGTGGCCGCTTAGGGCCCCCACACCACCAGGGGGCCCCCAAGACCCAACCCCAACCCCCCTGGTCCTCGGGAAAAAAATTGTCACTCACTCACTTTTTCAGTCCAGTTATTTACAGCGCCTCCCTTCACTGGCTTTTGCGTCCACTTTTGCGTCTTCGTATAAACAAACATTTCCTGTTGAGAACGCTCGTCTAAACGCGAATAAAAAATTGAAGACGAGACGCCACTTTTGCGTCTTCTGTTTTGATCGTCGCCGTATAAACGTAGCCTTAGACTCTGAGTTTTAACACAATCTGAAACAGAAAGTTGGAACTACAACAGGCGAGATGATTTTTGCTGGTCTCTTACACAAAAAATTACAGCCACAAACCAGCTAGCAGTTTTTCAGTTCGTCACTCACACCTTTTTGTATTTTTTCTTACGTTTTCTTACGTTTTTCTTAAAACAGTGCATGCTAATGTGTCTCCATGGTAGCTGCTGAACATTCCACCATAGAGATACATGTAGAGATACACCATGGGCCTGATGTCGCTGCAATATATCAATAGCTTTTACTAAACCTAGTTATGAAAATCCTTTGGGTGTCATTTCATTAGCATATTTCCCTTCAACTAATACAGCTCCTCTATTTATGTTTCTTATATCTTCAAATAAATACAGACAACTCCCCAAAGACAAAGAATGTGCTCATGAATCATATTTATTTTGATAAATATACAGCCTACTGAAACTTGCAATATACTGTATGGCACTGACTAATGAAGATACCCACACCGCAGTGCACTCACATCTGTCAGCGTTTGTCATTCTCTCTGTCTCTCTCTTCTTCCTCCCTCCATCTCTCACTCTCTGGAGGAAGTCCACAAGGACCACAGGATGCTGCTGGACCCAAGAGTGAGGATAAGACAGAGACAGAGACAGAGAGAAAGAGAGGGAGAGGGAGAAGGAGAGAGAAAGAAAGAAAGTCAATAAGTCGAGAACACACCAAAGTTTCACTGTAAAGAATGAAAAAGTTGACCAATGTTTTTTTGATTGTACAGAGTCAGCAGATACCCTTTATACTATTTTGTTATATAACTTATCTGTTATGATCTGTTACAAGTAGAATTGTTATAGATTCCTGACAGCCTGGTGGATGAAGCTGTTTGACAGTCTGGTGGAGTGGGCCCGAAGGGAGAGGGAAGAGGCTGTGTGAGGGGTGGCTCGGGTCACCCACAATGCTGGACGCTCTGCGGGTGAGGCGGGTGTTAAAAATGTCTAGGAGGGAGGGGAGAGAGACACCAGCGATCCTCCCAGCTGCATTCACTATGCGCTGCAGGGCTTTCCTGTTCTGTTCAGTGCAGCTCCCGTACCACACAGTGATGCAGCTGGTCAGAACACACTCACTGGTTCCTCGGTAGAAAGTGGTCATAATGGGTGGGGGGGCTCCAGCTCTCCTCAGTTTGCGGAGGAAATAGAGGCACTTCTGAGCTTCCTTCGCCAGTGATGCAGTATTCTCTGTCCAGGAGAGGTCCTTACTGATGTGCACCCCCAGGAATTTGGTGCTGCTCACCCTCTCTACAGCAGCACCGTTGATGGACAGTGGGGGGTGCTGGATGGGGCCTCTCCGGAAGTCAATAACAATCTCCTTGGTCTTTTCAACATTCAGAAGGAGATTGTTATCGCTGCACCACTTGGTCAGAAGGCTCACCTCACTCCTGTAGTTTGTCTCATCGTTATTAGAGATGAGACCCACCACAGTCGTATCGTCTGCAAACTTCACTATGTGATTGGTGCTGAACGCTGGTGAGCAGTCGTGGGTCAGCAGAGTGAAGAGCATTGGACTGAGCACACAGCCCTGGGGGGCTCCTGTGCTCAGTTTAATGCAGCTCAAGGTGTTTCTGCCGACCCGCACTGCCTGTGGCCTCTCACTGAGGAAGTCCAGCAGCCAATAACACAGTGAGGTCTGAAGCCCCAGGTGGTCTAGTTTGGTGATGAGCTGCTGTGGGATTATGGTGTTCAGTTTGTCAACTGGACAAAAGTTTATTTGGTCGAATACATTTCACAGCTGGTTTTTCAGTTCTGAACTGACCAGAACTGAAGAAGCAACTTGGATGAGCTGCAAAACGTATTCGACCAAATAATAATGTCCAATTGACAAACTGAATTTCTCCTTTTGCCATGCTGGAAATCAATATTAATTCAGTTGTTTCTGTTGAACAAAATTCAACACAAATCTGTATAAAAATCACTACATTTGAAGGCATATAATACCTCAAAATACACACAAAATGTGCGTATTTAAATACATTTGCTCCAGTATCTGTACTTTTACTTAAGTAACAAAATTGAGTACCACTGGTTAAAGGGTGGGTAAACTGAAGTCTAATTATAGAAACTTAGACGTAGTTGAAGCTTTGTTAGATAATGTCTTTGGCCAATACTCTCTATTGTACATGACTTGGACAGTACAAAATCCTTTACTTTTAGAATCAAACGTAGCTGCAGATTTACATAGAGTATTGTCCCGGTAGTATTGCCAGACAGCAGATAGTGAGGAGCAGATGGGGGAACTATCAGAGGCTGAGGATTGCATCATTTTGTCTAGTGTTTTCCTCTCTGTCCATAATGAAGAATTTGGATGCGGGGACCACGAGAGGATTTTCATGAGCTGTTCTGAAATGAGATGGTTGGACACACGCTTGTGGAGTAAATGGAGTCAATTAAAATCAATATGCCTGCTTGAATACAAATACAAATATTTAATTTCAACATGTCCTTTGATTTACACTGGAGATTAAAGTTAGCATTCCTAGAAGATGCTGGTTTACGCGGTGAAATATAATAATATATATAATATTATATCTATAGCATCTTGGCTGGGAGGAACTTAATGAACAAAATCTATTCCAATGTATAAAATCCTTAAGGCGTTATGCTTACATTTTTTTTTTTTTTTTTTATCTCAAAGTAGTTCTACCTGATTCAGACCTTAATTTGTAGTCATCCTCTGGCCATGACTCATATATTAAAGTGACAGGCTGATGGAGTTATATAATAGATAGTGTTATATAATGCTGGCTAGCAGACGATGGGGGATGAAGCAAAGCTGATAAACAAAGATTTAGACTGGAGATTGCAAAATGCTGTTTACTTATTTATGTCTATCCGATTGCATTATTAGATAGGGTCATGGTTCGACCTGGAGAATATGTGAATTACTGTGAGTGATTGAAAGGTCACTCGGGTTGGTCTGGTTTTTCTTATTAATGCTGCTGTGATGTGAAAACTAAATTATTTAAGAATATATATTTTAGAAAGCAGAGTTCTGTGACATGCACTTACGTTTAAAGGTCCCATGGCATGAAATTTTCACTTTCTGAGGTTTTTGAACGTTAATGTGAGCTCCCCTACCCTGTTTAGCCCCCCCCCCCATGGCTAAAAGTTGCAAAATGTCTAAACTGAGCATTTGCGGTGCTTTTCTGCGTTAGAAAAAAACACAGCTCAAACGGGCGATTCTCAACAAGGAAACTTATTGACGTCAGCTCGAAAAATGCAGTTCCACCCCCGTCTGTCTGTACTCAGCGTCTCTGTAAATCACGCCCAGAGAGTTTGGACCGCGAATGCGCTAGGCAATGCGAAATGCGTTTTTTTATTTGCCTGGAGGCACGTCCGAGTGTTTCTAGGCTCGGAAGTCCTTTATCTGAGCCTCTGGACCTTTGAACAGCAGTGGTTTAATTTTATTTTCTGTGGAAATGTGTTTATTTTTCAATGGAACGCTTCTCATCTTTTCTCCGCGCAAAAACACGGAAGTAGGTCACAGAGCGGAGCGGAGAGCTTGGCCACGCCCCCACCCTCTACTATAGGCCATCTCTTTTCTCCTCATTTGCATTCAAGCAAAAACTCCCATAATGGAGTGTTCAGAGAGAGAAAAATTACTCTTTCTCATCTTATCTCTGTTTCTCATGCACTGAGTGTTGATTTTGAAGAATTGATTCATTTACAGCATTAGGGAACCATTAAGGAGCCATATAAAAGCATCAAGAAATACCATGTCATGGGACCTTTAAGTCCTTTCTTTGGAGTAACTTAAAATTGTACTTGTCACAGTAGTTTTCAGATCATCCTTTAAAGAAAACATATTGCACTTGTGTCTGCTATAATCTACAGCACGCATGAATCATTATGTTATAATTTGCACATTTTAAATCTCAATATTCATCTACAATGGGAGCAAAGATTAGACACCAACCAAGTGGAACTGTGAGTGGTGGTGGAGCTAAAAAAGAGAGATCTGAGGCACTCTTGTGTACAAAAATCACATCATGTGACCGACTTTCTTCTTCTTTTTGAAAAGGAAGTCACCTGGTGCCTATCCTCTGAACTTAAAGCCCTGATGAAGCTACTTAGACTTAGACTTAGACAAACTTTATTGATCCACTAGGGAAATTGTTTTGGGTACGGTAGCTCACTCATCAAATATAATATATAATGTATGATATATAACAGAGGGTAAAAGAAAAAAAAATAGATGGAATAGCAACCAAAGAGCAATAGACCTGTGTCAGATGAGACATAATTATATACATAAAATAATGATAATAAAATATATATGTACAAATGCGTAGGCTGGTCCATGTAACAATAAAGGATTTTAAATTTTTGTACATGAGAGTCCCTTGGATTTCTCTTTTTTAGCTCCAGCACCCCTCACAGTTCCATGCTGGTAGGTGTCTAATTTCTGTTCCCATCTCAAGTGACCTGATTCTTGAAGAGCACATGTGTATTGCATCCCTCCATCCGACTCTCTAGAGCCTCATTGAAGTGCTTACTTCATCTCCTGTTTTCATTCATTTAAAACAATTTAATTAAAGAAACAAGTCCACTGACGCGACGTGAGGGAGTGCTGTGTTTTTGTTTTTACGGAAACATGGCTCCATGACAACATCCCGGACTCAGCGGTGCGCCTGGACGAGCTAACATGCTACCGCTCGGACCGAGCTAGCGGTGTCCCCGGAGTTAAATCCCGCGGAGGGGGTTTAATAATTTTTCTTCGGGACACTTATTGTCGGGACGCTGTGGTGGTATGTAGACACTGTTCACCCCTAGTGGAGTTTATGATTCTGAAGTGCCGGCCTTTTTATCTCCCGCGTGAAATCACGGCAATATTGCTAGTGGTTGTTTACGTCCCCCCATCACCGAACAGCGCTGATAGGAGGGAGGCACTGTATGAGTTGTATAACTCTATTAGCGAGCAACAGACTGCTCACCCGGACGGATTTTTTATCCTTGCCGGGGATTTCAATCATGCAGACCTCAAAACTGTCATGCCACAAATGCATCAGCATGTTGATTTCCCAACCAGGGGAAACAACATTTTGGACATGGTTTACACTACACACAAGGGAGCATACAAGGCTTACCCCCTCCCCCACATAGGCCTCTCTGACCACATCTCTGTTGTGCTCAGACCGGCATACAGACCCCGTGTAAGGGTCTCTAGGCCGGCTCTGAAGCAGATCCAGGTGTGGCCAGAGGGGGCCTCGTCTGCACTACAGCACTGCCTCGGTACAACAGACTGGGCAGTGTTCAAACAGGCCGCCACATACAACAATCACACTGACATTGAGGAGTACGCAGACACTGTGACCTCCTACATCACCAAATGCATTGGTGATGTCACACACACAAAAACCATCACCACCAGGGCTAACCAGAAGCCATGGCTGACAGGGGAGGTTCACAGGCTGTTGAGAGCCAGGAACGCTGCCTTCAGAGCTGGGGATGTCCCCCATCTGAGGGCAGCAAGAGCCAACCTGTCCCGTGGAATCAGGAAAGCCAAACACAAATACACACAGAAAATAACCGGACACTTTAGAGACAGCAGGGACACACGGAGTCTGTGGCAGGGCATCCAGAACATCACGGATTACAAACCCTTGCCACAGACCTGTGACAATAATATCACCCTGCTCAATGACCTCAACAGCTTCTTTGCACGGTTTGAGGCAGGAAATGACACCCGGCCCCAAAAAACTCCACCACCTCCCCACGACCAGCCCCTGTGTGTGTCTGCAGCCAGCGTGAAGAGGACACTCTCCAGGATCAACACCCGCAAGGCTGCAGGCCCGGACAACATTCCTGGTCGTGTGTTGAAAGACTGTGCAGAGGAGCTCAAGGATGTCTTCACAGACATCTTTAATGCTTCTCTGAGTCAGGCTGTCGTTCCCTCCTGCTTCAAAACCACTACCATCGTTCCCGTGCCAAAGAAGCCCACTCCGGCCACTTTTAATGACTATCGCCCTGTTGCACTGACCCCCATCATCATGAAGTGCTTTGAACGGCTAGTCATGGCACACATCAAATCCATCCTCCCCCCACCCTAGACCCATACCAGTTTGCATACCGGGCCAACCGCTCTACCGAGGATGCAATCTGTTCTGCACTTCACCCGGCTCTCACCCACCTAGACAATAAAGACTCATATGTGAGAATGCTGTTCATAGATTTCAGTTCAGCATTCAACACTATAATCCCACAGCAGCTCATTATCAAACTAGACCACCTGGGGCTTCAGACCTCACTCTGTAATTGGCTGCTGGACTTCCTCAGTGAGAGGCCGCAGGCAGTGCGGGTCGGCAGAAACACCTCAAGCTGCATTAGACTGAGCACAGGAGCCCCCCAGGGCTGTGTGCTCAGTCCGATGCTCTTCACTCTGCTGACCCACGACTGCTCACCAGCGTTCAGCACCAATCACATAGTGAAGTTTGCGGACGATACGACTGTGGTGGGTCTCATCTCTAATAACGATGAGACAAACTACAGGAGTGAGGTGAGCCTTCTGACCCAGTGGTGCAGCAATAACAATCTCCTTCTTAATGTTGAAAAGACCAAGGAGATTGTTGTTGACTTCCGGAGAGGCCCCACCCAGCACCCCCACTGTCCATCAATGGTGCTGCTGTAGAGAGGGTGAGCAGCACCAAATTCCTGGGGGTGCACATCAGTGAGGACCTCTCCTGGACAGTGAATACTGTATCACTGGCAAAGAGGGCTCAGAAGCGCCTCTATTTCCTCCGCAAACTGAGGAGAGCTGGAGCCCCTCCACCCATTATGACCACCTTCTACCGAGGCACCATTGAGAGCGTCCTGACCAGCTGCATCACTGTGTGGTACGGGAGCTGCACTGAACAGAACAGGAAAGCTCTGCAGCGCATAGTGAATGCAGCTGGGAGGATCGCTGGTGTCTCTCTCCCCTCCCTCCTAGACATTTTTAACACCCGGCTCACCCGCAGAGCGTCCAGCATTGTGGGTGACCCGAGCCACCCCGCACATAGCCTGTTCAGCCTCCTGCCCTCGGGGAGAAGGTACCGGAGTCTCCGGGCCCACTCCACCAGGCTTTCAAACAGCTTCATCCACCAGGCTGTCAGGAGGCTGAACTCACACCCGAACTCACACCCGAACTCCCACCTTACCCATCTCCCACCCCCCACCCCCCATATTGGCATAACCTGTATTCCATAAAAAGACCTATCACTCTAGACACTTTGAAAAAAAAAAAAAAAAAAAACTGCTGCTAAGGACTACTGTTGCACTGTTGCACATTTACATTTACTACTGGATTTTACTCCTGTTGCACTGTTGTTTACTACTGTTATTGCACACTTACATTTACTACTGGAATTTTTAGTACTGCTGTTTACTCCTGTTATTGAATTTTACCCCCGTTGCACTGTTGTTTACTACTGTTATTGCACATTGACTACTGGAATTTTAGTACTGTTGTTTACTCCTGTTACTGCACTAGAATTACTACTGTTGCACATTTATTTTTATTTTATCTTAACTCCTATGCACATTCTACTGCACATGACCAAGTCACTGCTGTATCTTCCATTGCACATTTTTGATGCACACTGCACACTTTGGAAATCTGTATATAGTATAGGTTATTTGTTATTTATTATGTTGCACTGTTTTAAGATTTTAGATCGTAGACTTTAGTTTTAACTTAGATCTCTGTCTTAGATAGTTTTTGTTGTGTTTTGTCTTCATATTGTATTTTGTACACTGTCTTTTTGCACTACCTGGCCAGAGAGAAACAAAATTTCGATTCACTGTATGTTGAACACATATGGCAGAATTGACAATAAAGCTGACTTTGAACTTTTTGAACTTCCGCATTAGAAAACAACTGCATCACCATAAATGTCATCACAACAAAGAGCCATGAAGCTGCCGCGACCTCCATTGGATAGCTGCAGATCACACTAGTGAGTAGCAAATAATTTATTTTCATTTCCATCAAAATGACTACACAATGCTGACAAATGGTATCACTGATTACGAAAATAAAATTGGAAAACAAAGAAAGTATAGAGCAGTGGCCGTGTGCCGGTGGAGGTGAAAACGGTGATTGATGCAATATGAACTGCAATTTGGCATCTAAAAAATCCCATGACATGGTACTTCTTGATGCTTTTATATGGCTCCTTAATGGTTCCCTAATACTGTAAATGAATCCTTCAAAATCAACACTCAGTGCATGAGAAACAGAGATAAGATGAGAAAGAGTCATAAATGTCACTCTGGAACACTCCATTATGGGCGTTGTTGCTTGAATGCAAATGAGGAGGACAGAGCTGGCCTATAGTAGGGGGTGGGGGCATGGCCAAGCTCTCCGCTCCGCTCTGTGACCCACTTCCGTGTTTTTGCACGGAGGAAGAGATGAGAAGCCTTCCATTGAAAAATAAACACATTTCCACAGAAAATAAATTTAAACCACTGCTGTTTCAGATATCCACAGGCTCAGATAAAGGACTTCCGAGCCTTGAAACACTCGCAAGTTCCTCCAGGCAAATAAAAAAACGTATTTCGCATTGCGTAGCTCCTCCGCAGTCCAAACTCTCTGGGCGTGATTTACAGAGACGCTGACTACAGACAGACGGGGGTGGAACTGCATTTGCATTTCTTTTTTTGATCTGACGTCAATAAGGTGCCTTGTTCAAAATCGCCCGTTTGAGCTCCGATTTTTTGTAACGCAGAAAAGGATCGCAAATGCTCAGTTTAGACATTTCGCAACTTTTAACCATGGGGGGGGGCCCTAAACAGGGTAGGGGAGCTCACATTAACGTTCAAAAACCTCAGAAAGTGAAAATTTCATGCCATGGGACCTTTAATAATAAACAATCAAAGATTCCTCAAACATGCATAAATATTTCCAGCTACAACTTCAAGAGGGTAAATGAGAAGGGAAAACAACTGTAAGATGGTTTAAAGCTCTGAAAAGTCAATAGGTCTGCTTTAATTCCTGCTTTAACTACTTGAGTAATAGGCGTGAAGAGTCCCTCAGTCGTCCAGGTAGAATCCATGATAAAAGGAGAAATTCAATTTGTCAACTGGACAAATTGAATTCCTCCTTTTATCATACTTGAGTAATAGATTTGACAGTGTAATAGCACTCTTACTTGAGTGAAGGTTCTTCCTGCTGTGAGTAAGTCTACAAGTGCCAAAAGCTTTATGTTGACAATATTCAGTCATTTGAACATTTCTGTTTCTTGCGCTTTCAAATATGATTTCGTTTTGTGATTTGGAAAGGGCAATGCTACAATTTTGCGTTAACAGTCTCACAGTCTGCTTTCAAACACAAATGGAGTGGTCAGGCTGGGATTGCACCGCCAATCCTCACCGCATCATACATTTCTTACAATAATGAGAAGACTTAGCTACTTCTCTTTAGTGTATACATTCCGACTTGAAGGTCAGTTGAATGACATGTGACCATCAGAGTTTTGCTGTAGGTGGACGGTCAATTATTCAGGGTCCAGAAAATGCAGACTCAGCTGATCATAAGGACAGCTGACACATGTGACAGTTGTGATCAGGTCAGTACAGTTATGACAATTACAAGGACATGGCTATATATACTGCATATCATTTCAAAGTCAGAACATATTAGCACTTGACACTTCAATTGATGTTACAAAAGGGAGCTCTCGTGTACATTTTAATAGGTTGGAATGGAACCTTTTCTAACATTATTTTTTGTTTTGTTTTTAGTTCTAATCTGGCAATGTGGCCAAGGCATGTTTAAAAGACAACAAAGGCTCATTCAATGCATGTGCGATGTCAACATTTTTGACTGTACTTCCATTCTCCTAAAGGTACCAGTAAGAGTTCAAACTCACTTAAAGGAAAAGTAACATTTTTTTTACAATTTGAGCCTTATTTCGGTAATAAAACAAGTTGTTTTACTCACCCATATCACTTTGGTGTCATATGGAGCATTTCCGGAGATGTTTTAGATTAGCGTTATGCTAACGCTGTTAGCCTAGCGCGACTTATAGCCATAGCTCGGGGCATTCCCCGAGCATGTAATATGCCCCGTGCGGGCTCCAAATAACACAAACTTTAGCACTTTTCAAATCATAGAAGCTCGATGTCTTAGTCTACGATTTCGTGTGGTCAAAAGTGGCCTGTAATCCGAGATTTAGCCATAGTTTCGAGTAGATGAGGACGCCAGTGCGCATGCGCGGAGTGTGCTCTCAGCTCCCGGGACCCAAACATGGAACGCAAAGCTGTAAACTATGGATAAATCTCGGGGAATGCCCCGAGCTATGGCTATAAGTCGCGCTAGGCTAACGGCGTTAGCCTAACGCTAATCTAAAACATCTCCGGAAATGCTCCATATGACACCAAAGTGATATGGGTGAGCAAAACAACTTGTTTTATTACCGAAATAAGGCTCAAATGGTAAAAAAACGTTACTTTTCCTTTAAAGCGTAATCTTGTTGTGTCCTTGGGCAGAATGCTTCCTTTTCCAAGCCTTAATGGACAGCAGTGTATTTGTGTACTTCTCGACTGTACTGCATTGACGAGGAGGTTTAAAGTAAGTAGAAAAGTATATCTCTGTGTACTTATCAGGATAATCTCAGTGGATTCATTTACAGGGCATCAAGATAGCAGCAATGTCAGTGGACAGAGCAATTGGATACAGCTATGCACAGTGTATTTAAGAGCATTGTTTCAGCATTAGTTTACAAGAAGAATCAACTGAAATTGCTCATTGATTGATTGATTTTCATTGCATTATTTTGAATTACAATAAAAGAGGACAATAGAAGCAGAAATTGACCAAAGATCTTCTACACTTAAATTCAAGATTCAAGATTCAAGATTGTTTATTTGTCATATGCAGAATCAACACAAGGTCAACAATGCAATGAAATGCTTTGGATCAGAAGAACCGTTGACTCGCTAAGATAGTCAGAAGTACTAATAACATGCAATAATAGTACATGGTAAGAAAAGTGTTGCAAAAGTGCAGGGGAAGAAGTAAACAATATAATAAACAATATAATAAAATATGTAATAAAATGTAATAAAAAAAATACAAGGTACAATGTAGAAGGTGCAAGTAGGGTTAAATCAAATAAGGTGTAAGTATTTCACAGATTGCACATAATATGGTGTGGTGTAGGTGTTGCATGTGGATTTCGTATTGCACATAGTATGATATAAATATTGCACATAGGTTATTGCACTGATTATTGCACAGGTAACAGTAATTTACAGTGAGGTAGTGACAGACATGATACATTCATACAGAGCAGCAGCAGTAAACATATTATGCATAATGAAAAGTAGTTTAGTGCAGTATTATTGAGAGCTCAGTATTATTTAGAGTATTACCCAGAGTTCAGTAGTCTGACAGCTTGGGGGTAATAGCTGTCTTTGAGTCTTTTTGTGCGTGCTGGCAGGCTCCTGTATCGTCTACCAGAGGGTAGCAGACGGAAGAGTCCTTGTGCCGGATGAGTATGGTCCTTAGTGATGCTGCGTGCCTTACGCAGACCCCTGCTGTGGTAAATGTCCTGGATGGAGGGGAGACTGCTGCCAGTGATGTCCTCTGCCGCTCGCACCACCCTCTGTAGTGCTTTGCGGCTCTGAGCAGTGCAGTTCCCATACCACACTGTGATGCAGCCCGTCAGCAGGCTCTCGATGGTGCACCTGTAGAAGTTTGTGAGGATGCTGGTGTTCATACCAAACTTCCTCAACTTCCTCAGGAAGTAGAGTCTTTGTCGGGCTTTCTTAACCACAGTGTCTGTATGTAGTGTCCAGGACAGATCCTCAGTGATGTGTACCCCAAGGAACTTAAAACTGCTGACCTGCTCCACCTCAGCGTTATTAATGGAGATGGGGGGATGCTGGTCTACACGCTGTCTCCTGAAGTCCACGATCATTTCCTTAGTTTTGCTGACATTCAGAGAGAGAGGTTATTTTCCTGACACCAGCTGGTCAGTGATTTCACCTCGTCTCTGTAGGCACTCTCATCGTTGTTGGTGATGAGGCCTAGGATGGTGGTGTCGTCAGCAAACTTGAGGATGGTGTTGGAGCTGTGCCTGGCGGTACAGTCGTAGGTGAACAGGGAGTACAGGAGAGGGCTGAGAACACAGCCCTGGGGTGCCCCAGTGCTGAGGACACGAGTGGAGGAGACGTGGCTGCCGATCCTCACAGCCCTGGGGTGCCCCAGTGCTGAGGACACGAGTGGAGGAGACGTGGCTGCCGATCCTCAGCCCTGGGGTGCCCCAGTGCTGAGGACACGAGTGGAGGAGACGTGGCTGCCGATCCTCACCGCCTGTGGCCTGTTGGTGAGGAAGTCCCATATCCAGCAGCAGATGGACGTCCCCAGGCCCAGGGCGGTGAGCTTAGAGACCAGTTTGGGGGGGATTATGGTATTGAATGTCGAGCTGTAGTCGATGAAGAGCATTCTCACATATGTGTTTCCTCTCTCCAGATGACTGAGAGAGGTGTGGACTGCTAGAGCAATAGCGTCCTCTGTAGACCTCTTTGCTCTATATGCAAACTGCAGGGGGTCCAGGGTGTCAGGGAGGGAGTCACAGATGTGTCTCTTAATGATTCGTTCAAAGCACTTCATGATGACACATGTGAGTGCTATGGGCCGATAGTCATTAGGACAGGATGCTGTGGGGGTCTTTGGGATGGGGACTACAGTGGAGGTCTTGAAGATGGTGGGCACGATAGACTGGCTCAGTGACAGGTTGAAGATGTTGGTGAACACCCCGGCAAGTTGGTCAGCACAAGCCCTCAGCACCTGTCCGGGGATGCCGTCGGGTCCTGGTGCTTTGCGGGGGTTCACTCTCTTGAACGCCCGTCTCACTGTAGCAGTGTCTATACAGAGTACAGCGTCCTCACTGTCCACATGGGGTCTGGTGACAGGCGTGGTGTTATCGGCATCAAACCGGGCGTAGAAGGTGTTGAGTTCGTCCGGAAATGATGCGCTGGACAGTTCCACGGGCCCGCTCCTCCCCTTGTAGTGAATGATGCAGCGTAGCCCATGCCACACCCGTCTCGGGTCATTGCTCTGCTGGGCAGACTCCACTCTCTCCCTGTAGTCCCTCTGGGAAGTCCTGATGGTCTTTCTGAGGTCGTACTTGGCTGCTTTGTAGGCTTCGGGGTCTCCTGAGTTGAAGGCGGCGGTGCGAGCTTTCAGTTTAGCACCTCCGGTCCCGCCCAGGGTTTCTGATTTGGGTAAGTGCAGATGGAGATTTTGGGCACCGTGTCCTCAATGCACTTCCCTATGTAGCCTACGACAGAGTCTGTGTACGCATTAATGTCACCATCCGCTACGTCTGCAAACATCTGCCAGTCTGTTGTTTCAAAGCAGTCCTGTAGCACCTCATCAGACATACTGCTCCATTTGTGTATTTGTCTGGGAACCGGTTTTTCCAGTTTCAGCCTTTGTTTGTACGCAGGCAACAGCAAGATGGCGCTATGGTCAGATTTATCAGAGGCTGGGCAGAGGAGGGGTTTGTAACTGTCTTTAAATGGGGTGTAACAATGGTCTAAAGTCTGCCCCCCCCCCCCCTGGTGGGGAGGGATATGTGCTGGTAGTATTTTTTTTATTTTTTATTTTTTTTTTATTTATTTATTTCATAAGTATAAAAAGACATCAACATTTGTGATAACAAATAACAAAATATTGAATGAAAGGGAGCAGAAAGAAGAGTTATCTTATGTTATCTGCCCCCTCTTCCCTTTTCCAAACACCAACACCGATAGTGACTGTAAAACCTTTCCTCATTACATTCCATTTCAATCACAATTATTAATCAATTGTAAACATAAAGCTTCATTTTCAAGTGTAACAATTTAGTTTTCTTTTTCATACATACACATTACATTGGATTTTATGTATTTTTTAAATGCCATTATTGTACTTGATTCTTTGATTTCTTTGTCAAGATTATTCCATAAATTAACTCCTTTCACAGTGACGCTTCGCTCCATAACCTTGGTTCTGAATTTAGGTTTTTTAAACATGTAGGTTCCCTTTAAATTGTATTGGCTTGTTCTCATCTCAAACAATCTTTGAAAATTTACAGGTAACACTCTGCACTTTGCTTTATACATGACTTTGAGGAGACTTAATTCAACAATATCACACATTTTCAACACTTTAAGTTTAACAAATAATGGGTTGGATGGCTCTCTATAATGACTGTTGGTGATAATTCTCAAAGCCTTTTTCTGTAAAATAAATAATGGCTGTAGGTAAGTTTTACATGTCGGCCCCCAAATTTCCACACAGTACATCAGATATGGTGCGATTATGGAGTTATACAAGATTAATAATGCTGCACTGTTTAGTGAGAACTTTACTTTATGCATCACCGCAATTGCTTTAGCTATTTTGCTTTTTGTGTAATTTATGAGACCTCCAGTTTAGTCCTTCATCAATCATGACTCCTAAAAATTTTGTTTCACTTACTCTCTTAATCTGTATCCCATCTATTTCTAATGATATGTCGTCTTTTTTATTTTTATCATTAAATAAAATGAAATTCGTTTTTTTAATATTAAGAATCAATCCATTTAAATCAAACCAATATTTTACTTTTTTTAGCTCTTCGTTTACTCTAATTATGACCTCTTTCATATCTTTTCCATGGTAAAATAATGTTGTATCATCGGCAAATAAAATTTTCCCAAGTTCAGATACATTAACAAAATCATTCATATATAAATTAAATAATTTGGGCCCAAGAATCGAGCCTTGGGGAACACCACATTTGATATTATATCTTTCTGATTCTGTGTCATTAATTTGTACATATTGTTTTCTGTTTTCTAAATAACTCGCTATCCATTGATGAGCCACCCCTCGAATGCCATACTTGTTCATTTTCTTAAGTAATATTGAATGATTTATTACATCAAAAGCTTTTTGTAGGTCAATGAATATACTTAAGAAATAATTCCCATTGTCAATTTCGGATGCTATTTTTTCAGTTAGTTCCATTATTGCCATTGCGGTTGAATGTTTTGCCCTAAATCCATACTGGTTATTATTCAAGATGTTTTGTTTCTGTAAAAAACTATCAAGCCTTATTGCAAACACCTTTTCCAATATTTTTGAAAACTGTGGAAGCAGTGAGACTGGCCTATAGTTGGAGAAGTTGTGTTTATCACCATTTTTATAAAGCGGTACTATTTTTGCTAATTTCATTTTGTCAGGGAAAGTTCCCATTGTTAATGATAAATTGCATATGTATGTAAAAGGATCAATAACAGATTCAATTATATTTTTCACAACCATCATGTCCAGTCCCTCACAGTCAGTTGATCTTTTGTTTCCACAGTTTTTAACAATTTTTCTTATTTCATCTTTTTCCACCTTGTCCAGAAAAATACTGCTCACATTGTCAATGATTGTATTTTCATCAAACATTTTAGAGGGATTACCTGCAAGGCTGGACCCCACATTAGCAAAGTATTCACAAAACTCATTAGAAATTAGTTTTTCATTATATATGTCAGCATTATTCTTTACAAAGTAATGTGGATAAGGATGCTTCCCTGTCTTGTTTATAACTCTATTTATTATTCCCCAAGTTGACTTAATGTTATTTTTGTTTTTATTTAGTTGTTCACTGTAATATTCTTTTTTTCTTTTCCTGATGATCCATACCAATTTGTTTTTATATTTTTTATACTTATCTTCTGCCTCTCCTGTTTGTGTTTTCAAAAAATATGTATACAGATATTTTTTCTTTCTACATGCATTTTTTATTCCTTTGGTCATCCATGGTTTATCTTCCCTTTTCTGTCGGGAGGTTACTAATGGGCAATTTTTATTATATAATCTTATCACTGTATCTGTATCTTTGGTAGAACCGTTTTCATGTTGGCTCTATTGAAATCCCCCACCACAATGAAAGCTGCATCAGGGTGAGAGTTTTCAAGTCCGATTATAATCCCATACAGTTGTGCACTATGTAAAAGGTGCACTATGTAAAAGGTGCACTATGTAACTTTGGGGTTGGAGGGGGGGTCCATCACCTGCTTGTTTCTATGGATATGTCATTGCTCCACCTGGAATGTTCCACAGTATGACATTAAACAGCTATACTGTACATTTATTCAGTTACAGGTGGTTTTATAGCTCAAAAATACCTGGAAAAACAGGCATTGTAACTGGGTTGCCTCTCCACAGACCTGACCTGGAACTTGGTCTGGTTTGGTCTCCATAAAGAAAGGTTAAATACCATACTGTGAAACATTCCAGACAAATCAATAGCATTTCCATGGAGAAAAGTGTCTGAGGGACCCTTTTTTTTTCTTATCAATAATATTCCATTAAACTGCATCTATCGCTGTGGAGAATGTTTGGTTTTAACTTTCTGTTTTCATGGAATAATACAGGTGACTTACCACTTCCAGAAAGTTATATACTACGACCTTAAAGATCCCATGTCATGGTACTTCTTGATGCTTTTATATGGCTCCTTAATGGTTCCCTAATACTGTAAATGAATCCTTCTTCAAAATCAACACTCAGTGCATGAGAAATAGAGATAAGATGAGAAAGAGTCATAAATGTCTCTCTCAAACACTTTATTCTGGGTGTTGTTGCTTGAATGCAAATGAGGAGAAAAGAGCTGGCCTATAGAAGAGGGTGGGGGCGTGGCCAAACTCTCCACTCTTGGCTCTGAACTCTCAGCTGATCCATTTCCATGTTTTTGCACGGGGGGAGAGATTTGAAGCGTTCCATTGAAAAATAAACACATTTCCACATAAAATAAAATTAAACCACTGCTGTTCAAAGGTCCAGAGGCTCAGATAAAGGACTTCTGAGCCTAGAAACACTCGGACGTGCCTCCAGGCAAATAAAAAAACGCATTTCGCATTGCCTAGCGCAGAGGTCTTCAACAGGGGGGTCGCGACCCCTAGGGGGGTCGCGGATGTACTGCAGGGGGGTCGCAAAATCTTTTGATTTCACTTTAAAATAATATAAATTTTATATTTTATAGTGTAAAATACAGTATTAACCTGTTTATTATTTCCTTGTATTGGATGTACCATAACAGAGTAGCAATGGCGGCACGGTGGCTGAGTGGGTAGCACTCATGCTTCACAGCAAGAAGGTTCCGGGTTCGATCCCCGGGTCGCCCAGACCTTTCTGTGTGTGTTCTGTGTGGAGTTTGCATGCATGGTCTGGGTTCGATCCCCGGGTCACCCGAGCCTTTCTGTGTGGAGTTTGCATGTTCTCCCCGTGTCTGGGTGGGTTTCCTCCGGGCACTCCGGTTTCCCCCACCAACCCAAAACATGCACCATAGGTACTTCCAGCTTTGGTCCTGACCAAGCCGAAGCAAGAAGATCATGGAGATGATCCCCGGGCGCAGTAATGTGCTGCTCACTGCTCCTGATAACAGGATGGGTTAAATGCAGAACTGGAATTTCCCCACTGTGGGACTAATAAAGGCAGAGCTTTCTTTCTTTCAATGTTTATACATGACACTAAGCTCAATTTAATATAAAACACAATTCTATGCCGTATATATAGTAGGGGGTCCCTGGCCCAGTTTGCCATCTGTTTGGGGGTCCCTGGCCTGAAAAACGTTGAAGACCCCTGGCCTAGCGCATTCGCAGTCCAAACTCTCTGGGCGTGATTTACAGAGACGCTGAGTACAGACAGACGGGGGTGGAACTGCATTTGCATTTCTTTTTTCGATCTGACGTCAATAAGTTTCCTTGTTCAAACTCGCCCGTTTGAGCTCCGATTTTTTGTAACGCAGAAAAGGATCGCAAATGCTCAATTTAGACATTTCGCAACTTTTAACCATGGGAAGGGGGGGCTAAACAGGGTAGGGGAGCTCACATTAACGTTCAAAAACCTCAGAAAGTGAAAATTTCATGCCATGGGACCTTTAACTGAAAATGTGGTTATATTATATTAATGAAAAAAGGAGAAAACTGCACTGGACAGAAATAGCGGCAGATTTCCCATGATCCCACAGCTCATGTAGGGCCTCCCTGTGTGTGCACTGGTTTTGTGAATGGACAGACCAGTGTCATTACTCATACTGGGCTGTGCCAGTTACTGAATCTGGGTCAGTGAAGCTCATAGTAGGGAAGACCACTGTATACAGGGAGACAAGAAATTATTTGTAGGCGGAATTTGTAAAATATTAATAGCTATTTTCAGGAGTCAAAAGTGGAGCAGAAAAAATAAAAAAAAGAAAGTGCTAGACATAATAATTACAGCCTTCATAAAATGTATGAAAGCTGTAATTATGTCTAGCACTTTTTTTCTGTTAATGGTACCTCCAATAACTCCACAATTTTATATTGATCCAGAGTTAAAGATCCCATGACATGGTACTTCTTGATGCTTTTATATGGCTCCTTAATGGTTCCCTAATACTGTAAATGAATCCTTCTTCAAAATCAACACTCAGTGCATGAGAAACAGAGATAAGATGAGAAAGAGTCATAAATATCTCTCTCAAACTCTTTATTCTGGGCGTTGTTGCTTGAATGCAAATGAGGAGAAAACAGATGGCCAAGAGTAGAGTGTGGGGGCGTGGCCAAAATCTCCGCTCAGAGCTCAGAGCCCACAACTGATCCATTTCCTTGTTTTTGCACGGGGGAGAGATTTGAAGTGTTCCATTGAAAAATAAACAAATTTCCACAGAAAATAAAATCAAACCACTGCTGTTCAAAGGTCCAGAGGCTCAGATAAAGGACTTCCGAGCCTAGAAACACTCGGATGTGCCTCCAGGCAAATAAAAAACACATTTTGCATTGCCTAGCGCATTCGCAGTCCAAACTCTCTGGGCGTGATTTACAGAGACGCTGAGTACAGACAGACGGGGGTGGAACTGCATTTGCATTTCTTTTTTCGATCTGACGTCAATAAGGTGCCTTGTTCAAAATCGCCCGTTTGAGCTCCGATTTTTTGTAACGCAGAAAAGGATCGCAAATGCTCAGTTTAGACATTTCACAACTTTTAACCATGGGGGGGGGGGGGGGGGGGGTTAAACAGGGTAGGGGAGCTCACATTAACGTTCAAAAACCTCAGAAAGTGAAAATTTCATGCCATGGGACCTTTAATAATTTAATAATCTGCAAGCAAAATAATCTAAAATGAAATAATGCTATGTAGAAATGACACCTAACATCTGTCAAGGGACTACAGATGAAAATTAGCCGTTTGGCTAACTCTGGCATATTTACATGCAAATGTTGATTAATATGCACTGTCCCTGAAATCCCGCTCTTGACGGCTGACCGCGTGTGATTCCAGCTCCCACAGATGAGCGCTGCCGTTGTGTCCTTGGGCAAGACACTTAACCCCACCTTTCCCCCAGTGTCTGTGGACACTGGTAGCCCCCATGGCAGAAGATACATCAAGGCCTGTAGGATTCATGGGGGCTGGTGCATTGTGTTCTGGGCAGCAGAACACTGCTTGGACTGCTGCCCCCGTGACCCAGAAAAAAAATGGAAAAAGCAGAAGAAAATGAATGAATGAATGAATGTCCCTGAAATAAACAAACAAATAAATAAATAAATAAAAATGAAAAAAAAAAAAAACATGACATAATAATACAATTGTGTTATCTGATAATTATTTATTTAAAGGTGCACTTCGTAACTTTTCTGATTGAAGAAAAGCCATTTTACTGCTTGAAATAAGATAAGATAAGACTTTTTTGATCTCACATAGGAGAAATTTACTTGCCACAGTAGCTCCAGGCAGAGACAGATTGAACAAGAAAGAAAAGTGCATGCAGGCAGGAATAAAAAATAAAAATAAGTAATAATAAAATAAGTAATAATAACAAAACAGTAACAAAACAGTTACTAGGAGAGTACAGAAAATATTGCACGTCTGGACTATACAGTGGAGTTGTACAGTCGGTGGGGATGAAGGATCTACGGTCGCGCTCCTTCTTGCACTGGGGGTGCCTCAGTCGGCTGCTGACGGAAATGTCCAACAGTATGGAATTATCTATCTTGCATGTATTCATTTAAGTTTTAATTCCTAAAAGTACAATGAAAACTTCTTCTTCTCCTCCTATAACTTCTAAAGACAATATAGTAACATGTATTTACCTTGTTGACATGTTCCGGCTGCCAGCTGTAAGCCATCTTCAGAATTGTCACCGCTGTTGGTGGTGACGTGTCCTTTATCAGCTGTTGTTATTTCCTGTAGTCGTGGTCAGCCTGATGGACCTGACAGGTCGCTCAGACTGACCACACCTCGGTGCTCTTTGGTGGAGGGTGTCCCGGATGTGTGAAAGGAGGAACATGCTGTCATCACGGTTTTAAGATACAAAACGGATTGAAACAACACATTTTCCTGCCTGTGATCAATATGAGCGTTCATGGTCCTGTTTAGGAGTTTGATAACTGTAAAACTGTTGGCTAAATGTTGCTTAGCTGGATTGTCAGTGTCATTTTATGGGTGAGGGACTTGTTTAACAGCACAAATCAGCTCATTGCTAAAGATAAAGTAACATTTTTTTACAATCTGAGTTTTCTTTCGGCAATAAAACAAGTAGTTTTACTCACCCATAGCAGTTTGGTGTCAATTGGAGCAGTATCACAGAACTTATGTTGAGCCGTTCTGTTCTACTAATGATCCCGTATCTGTTAGCGTGAGTGCTCGGGGCATTACTTTGCGGTGTCCAAATAACACAAACTTTAGCACTTTTCAAATCACAGAAGATCGCTGTGTCAGGGTAGACTTTTAGTGGATTCCAAAACGGCCTGAAACCCGATATGCAGCTATAGTTTCATTTGATGACGTCATCAGAGAGGACAGTGCGCATGCGTGAACTCAGCTGTTTTGTAAACACCGCCAGTCCGAAAGAAGCTAACACCGCTCTGAACTTTACTTTTCTGTTGCGATATCGGGTTTCAGGCCGTTTTGGAATCTACTAAAAGTCTACCCTGACACAGCGATCTTCTGTGATTTGAAAAGTGCTAAAGTTTGTGTTATTTGGGCACCGCAAATCAGTGCCCCGAGCACTCACACTAACGGATACGGGATCATTAGTAGAACAGAACGGCTCAACATAAGTTCTGCGATACTGCTCCAATTGACACCAAACTGCTATGGGTGAGTAAGACTACTTGTTTTATTGCCGAAAGAAGGCTCAGATTGTAAAAAAAAATGTAAATTTTCCTTTAAGTCAGCTCTTTATGGTCCGTGAGTAACAGACCTTCAGACAGAATAGTGCTTACAGTTAGCATCACACCCCCAGGGAATTTTCATGACATCAGCTGCAAAGTATCAATAGGAAAAAATACTCAAAAAGTGCTATTGTACCCAAAACTCCAATAGCAAAAACAATAATTTTCTTTATAGAGCCTTAATGATGCAGGGATATAACATGTGCATATTGAGATCTTAAACCCTACTGTTGCTTCTCATATTGTTCTCTGCTGGCACATTTGACTGCAACTGGCTGAGTAGTGCCTCTCTCTTTCTCTTTCTCTTTCTCTTTCTTTTTCGTGTTATTTCACACAACAACAGTTTTTGGAAGCCTGTCAATAAATATTACAGATCACTGCTTCACTTAGAAATGTTTTTATTATATTAATAGAGCAGTGGTGTCTCTAGTTTTATGTGTGAATGGGTTTATTGGTGTTTTCAGCCAGTAGGGAATTAAGTGTGGATGGGCGCCATGGTAATGTGTGAAAATGGAGGAGCTGTCATGTGTGCAAGGAAACAGTAACAACTGGTAGAATGGAAGAAAGTGACAGTAAGTCAAAGTTTATTTTTAGATTCTTACGGAGAGGTGTAGATTGCTAGAATATGTTTGTTATCACCATGGCAATAGTAAAAATGCTATGATATATTTTAATAAATATTTTATGTTTCCATTTTGTCATTCATTTTCTGTAATTGGCCAATACTCCGCTATAGGGTTATTAAAAAAGACTAAAGCTAGTATTGAAACTAGATACTATGCTGAAGTGGTATCAGAAATATTTAAGAGAAGAAGAAGAAATTACTTAATTGATCTCACACAGGAGAAATTCTTCTCTGCATTTAACCCATCCTGTTATTAGGAGCAGTGGGCAGCACATTACTGCCCCTATGGTGCATGTTTTGGGTTGGTGGGGGAAACCGGAGTGCCCGGAGGAAACCCACAGACACGGGGAGAACATGCAAACTCCACACAGAAAGGCCCAGGCGACCCGGGGATCGAACCCAGACCATGCATGGTCCACATATGGGCCACACAGAAGACACACAGTCTTACTCCTCTTTGGTGTTTTGGTTGGTGATGAAATGGTTAATTCCCACAAAGTATTTCCTCTAGAAGGTCATTCGCTGCAACATAGGGTGTAAAAAGCCTGTAACATCTCAAAGGTGGCATGGTGGCTGAGTGGCTAGCACTCACTCCTCACAGCAAGAAGTTTCCAGGTTTGATCCCCAGGTTGCCCGGGCCTTTCTATGTGGAGTTTGCATGTTCTTCCCGTGCCTTTGGGCACTCTGGTTTTCCCCCATCAACCCAAAGAGGTAAAATCCTCCAGCTGAGGTCCTGACCAAGCCTAGAAATAAGATCATGGGTCCCTGGGCGCCTGAAAGATGAGCTGTCCTCTGCATCCTGAAAGGATGGGTGAAATGCAGAGAATAATTTCCCTGCAGGAATAAATAAAGGATAATAATAATAATAATAATAATAATAATAATAATAATAATAATAATAATAATAATAATAATAATAATAATAATAATAATAATAATAAAATGTCCTTAGATAGTCTCCATGGATATGAAAAACAAACAGTCCCTCCCTTGTGTCCTTTGAACTGCACATGCTGAGCTCAACAAGTTTATTAAGCTGCTCAGTGTGTGAGGCAGGTAGCCACAAAAGCAGCCAACCACTTTGTCACCATGGGAGAAATGTAATTAACAAACACTGCCAAGAAGTGTCCTTGCTTTTCAGATCGACTGAATACTTAAGAAAAAAATACAAAATGGATTTAAACAGCACATTTTCTACACCCTGTGATCAATACAAGCATTCATGATCCCATTTAAGAGTTTGATATTCTACAAAGTCTAACTAGAGTAACAGAGCTTCAGACAGAGCAGAGCCTCTAGTTAGCATCACACCCCCAGGGAATGTTGATGATATTAGCTGCAAAGTATGGGTGCTACAGTGCTGTGCTTGGGTGTTCTATTGCTTGACGCCCCTATTTGTGCAAACTTGGACAGGATTTGACTCATCACTCCTCTCCTGCCTTCTTCACCTGCAGGTTCTTACTGTTTCTTGCATCAGTGGCATATTAAAGGGCTCATATTGTTTTCTGATCTATGTTATAATGTTGTTTCCTCATCACAGCATACCTGGAGTTGTGCTGTGTTATTTTTTCATTCACACATGTTTAACACACAAACCCTGCATATTTAGGCTGAGCTCTTATCCCAAACAGACAACACTCTGTTCTACCTTTTTATATCATGTGGTAGCACAAAACACTCCACTGTGTTTTTAAATGGATAATTTCAGCTCTGGAATTGACTCTCTATTCTCTGTTGAACTAAAGGTAAATGGCAGCTGTTAACTTGAAAACTACCACTTCATGACATCACAAGTTACAACAGAGCATTTTGAGCTTTGGAGATGTAGACAGTCTAATAATAAAGGATTACTCAAACATATGTGAATGAAACAAAATACATGTAGAGGTTTGTTTTGGACAAGGTAACAACATTCTAACATTGCTTAAAGCCCCAGTGTGTAGGATTCCTGGCGCATAGGTGGATGGTGCTATTGCACTTCCTGTTTTAGCTACGGCAGACCTCGAGGGTCACCCGGGCGCATCGTAGCGCGGACAGCTCGCGTACCGGCGCAAGAACCGCGCCACTACTGTATACATAAAACCGTTCACTTTTTTTTTTTTTTTCGCATGAAAACACACATTCCCAATCATGTATCATGACAATCTACACATCAAATGAAACCTTACAGTCTCCTCTTTTTGACTTTGCAATTCATTTCCCTGCACAACAATCTCTCCCCGAGCACATGGGACTTTTATACGGAAAAGCACAAAACGGAAAAGCACAAAGCTTACCTTTGAAGGCTCTGCCCAGGTCAAACTCTGTATTTCGCCATAAACTTGGTCTGAAATCTGTCCGTAAGGATCCAGCGAATAAAATCCAGTAAAACAATTTAGTCCAAAACACGTGTTAGATCCATTACGACGTCTGATCCGGCAGCATGCTTGTGTTGTTTACCCAAAACCACGAGCCTTGCCGAAGGCGGAGCCCAAATGTCCTTCTGCGGCTCTCGTATTCAAAATGGCTGCCTCTGCATGGGGAAGATCCCCCTTTTATGTGACTATATCTAAGTCCAAAAGAATACTTTGATTTCATGATGGAAGTGAAAAGGCTTGGAAAACAATGTATTTTTGAATGGATATCTTCAATTTCAGTAATTAACGGGTAAAAATCTTACACACTGTCCCTTTAAAGCTCACAAGAGTCAATTTTGTCTGATAAGCTTTGCACATGCCCTTATCTTCCCCAAACACACACACACACACACACACACACACATTCTTATAAACAACATTGATCTTGTTAAATCATGGTTTTGTGATGCAGTGGACTAACTGTGTTCTACCTTCACTATCAGTATTTTGTCCTTCACTCACCTCTAATACAAACTCCTAATCCACACTGCTCCTTCATATCTTGCCATGATTACTACCTGCTGTGAGATTCCCTTGCAATGTCACGACAAACCTTGGAACATCTCAACCAAGATATCTGGGAACGGGACGGAGAATGTCACCTTTAAATTATATGGTTGGAAAGGATTCATAGGTAATATGAGCAAGGCATGGTATGTTTAGATTATCCATCCTGGAAGATTTTCATGCTATTTCCTCCAAACCCTGCCTACTGACTGCTGCCGCACTTTATATAAATGGACACCAGTGACGTGCGGTGACGGTCATGGCTGGTGAGGCACTGACCTCATCACAATCAGATTTAAAAATATGTAAACCACGGCCAGTTTCTCTGCAAGTGACTGGAGCTCGTAATATTTTTGATGTGATTCTGAAAATTGATTATTATTGTTCATTGCATTTTCCAGAGTTCACCGAGTAGTGTCATAAATTAAAATAGCGATGTTTTTATCGCAATCTGGCTCTGAATGTGGGTGGTGGACCGCTCATGTTTAAGGAGGCTTCTTTGCAAATTTTTCAGGTCACAATATCCCATCCCGCCAAGAAGGCAGGAAAAGCAGAAAAGACGATTTCTTACCACACTGTTTGAAAGGAGCGAGTCTTTTGCCCTGTAGTCTAGAGCAAACCCTTTAGCTCCTGCGTTGGTTTTCTTTAATTATAACCTCCTGCTTCGACCGAAAGGCCATCTTAGAAAACTGCTTGAGCTTTAGTATGAAATCTTCCTCCATTTAAAAAGTAGGTGCCTCTCCACACGTCGTTTTTCAGTATTTGAATGGTAAAGTGAAAATTCAGTTATTTTGAATAAAAAAAAAAATTAAAATGCCAAAGTTAAATAGAAAATAACTTTATAATACAAATAAAGTAAAATGAAAAACTAAATGGTTATATTATAACCATTTATTTTTTCATTTTACTTTTTTTTCTCTGTGATGAGGCCATGGCCCACCTGCCTCCCCTGACTGCACATCACTGATGGACACAGCTAACCCGCTAGCCATCCCGTTCCAAGTACAATGTGAGCATGGGAGCGCTTTTGGTTCCAGTGACTCTTTAGGCATGGTTGGTTGTAAGCACAGACTGTATAAAGAAGTGGACTAAGGGAGTTTGATGCCACCCTGACAAAGACTCTACTTCCTGAGGAAGTTGAGGAGGTTTGGTATGAACACCAGCATCCTCACAAACTTCTACAGGTGCACCATGGAGAGCCTGCTGACGGGCTGCATCACAGTGTGGTATGGGAACTGCACCGCTCAGAGCCGCAAAGCACTACAGAGGGTGGTGCGAGCGGCAGAGGACATCACTGGCAGCAGTCTCCCCTCCATCCAGGACATTTACCACAGCAGGGGTCTGCGTAAGGCACACAGCATCACTAAGGACCATACTCATCCGGCACAAGGACTTTTCCGTCTGCTACCCTCTGGTAGACGATACAGGAGCCTGCCAGCACGCACAAAAAGACTCAAAGACAGATATTACCCCCAAGCTGTCAGACTACTGAACTCTGGGTAATACTCTAAATAATAGATAAAAGGAGAAGTTCAATTTGTCAACTGGACAAAGTTTGTTTGGTTGAAAACGTTTCGCCGCTCATCCGAGAGACTTCGTCAGGAGCTGACGAAGTCTCTCGGATGAGCGGCGAAACGTTTTCAACCAAACAAACTTTGCCCAGTTGACAAATTGAACTTCTCCTTTTATCATGGATTTTACCTGGACGACTGAGGGACTTTTCACACACTCTAAACAATACTGAACTCTCAATAATACTGCACTAAACTACCTTTCATTATGCATAATTATGTTTACTGCTGCTGCTCTGTATGAATGTATCATGTTTGTCACTACCTCACTGTAAATTACTGTTACCTGTGCAATAATCAGTGCAATAACCTATGTGCAATATTTATACCATACTATGTGCAATACGAAATCCACATGCAACACCTACACCACACCATATTATGTGCAATCTGTGAAATACTTACACCTTATTTGATCTTTGATTTAATCCTACCTGCACCTTTGTGCATTGTACCTTGTATTTTTATTACATTTTATTACATATTTTATTATATTGTTTATTATATTGTTTACTTCTTCCCCTGCACTTTTGCAACACTTTTTTACCATGTACTATTATTGCATGTTATTAGTACTTCTGACTATCTTAGCGAGTCAATGGTTCTTCTGATCCTAAGCATTTCATTGCATTGTTGACCCTGTGTTGATTCTGCATATGACAAATAAACAATCTTGAATCTTGAATCCATAGCGTTCGACTCCAGTTAAATGAAGCTCACGGAGGATTGCAGTTATAAGACCAAATTTGGAGCTGAGTTCCCTGTAATGAATGGGAATTTATTTACAGACAAAACAAAGAAATAAAAACACCAGGATCATGTAGAGTGGGTTAATCTGATCATTTTAAGACCAAAATGATGAGTCTCAGAACAGCAGTTACACAAAGAGGGGTGACAGTTTTCAGTGTAAAGTCAATTGAAGCCAGATTCGATGGAGCCACAAGCACCACCAATGCTCACTTCTTATTTGGAATGTAACTAGAGGGTTAGCTATGTCCATACAGTCTATGATTCATATGCATTGTCTCTATCAAGTAAATACATAAAGTTTACCATAGACTGTCCAGAATATGGGTCACTACCTAAGCGGATGGACCACAGCTTGGTCCTGTTTTGAGCCCAGTTTAATCCTGATGTATTTGGTTTAGTCCTGTCCTAGTCCTGGTTTAACCCTGGTCTTCTCCATGTTCAATTCCAGTTTAGTCCCCATTTGAAAGTGAGTTTTTGTGCTTTTGTTATGAATGCACCCAGTACCCCCACTGTCTGGCTTGAGTATGATGCTAGCTTTAGCCCATACAGTCTTGAGCCCTAAGCAGCTGTTTTGTGCGCTGTAGCATCGCCCAATTATGCAAATCCTGCTAAAGAGTGCTTCCATATCACGCAGACATGCACACAAGCTGGAGGAAGAATACTTTGAAGAACAGAGCGCAAACCTACTGGGGCTTAATCTCCTTTCAACTTATATGGGAACAACAGAACGGCCAGTGCTGCTTTTGCTTTTTGTCGTAGCTCAGATTATAATAGCTCAGATTTCCAAATGCAAAGATATGACAATTCCTGGTTTTCCAGATTAAAATTCCAATTCCTGTACTGTAAAGTTCCAGTTTGTACTGTAAATTAACCAGTTCTGTCATTCGCGTTGTTATGAAAATGAGCCTTTAAAGGTCCCATGACATGGTACTTCTTGATGCTTTTATATGGCTCCTTAATGGTTCCCTAATACTGTAAATGAATCCTTCTTCAAAATCAACACTCAGTGCATGAGAAAGACACATGTACACAGTCAGAGTCAGAAAATCTCTCTCTGAACAACTCATTCTGGGCCTTGTTGCTTGAATGCAAATGAGAAGGACAGAGATAGGTTAGAGGAGCGGGTGGGGAGGGGGCCAAATGCGCCGCTGGTTCCTTGTTACTGTGCGCTGTCTCCCACTTCCGAGGAAGAAAGGAGTGGCATTTAAATGAAAAATAAACACATTTTCACAGAAAATAAAATTAAACCACTGCTGTTTCAGAGGACCAGAGGGTCGGGTAAAGGACTTCCGAGCCTAGAAACACTCGCACGTGCCTCCAGGCAAATAAAAAAACGCATTTCGCATTGCGTAGCTCCTTCGCGGTCGAAACTCTCTGGGCGTGATTTACAGAGACGGTGGGTAGACATCCAGACGGGGGTGGAGCTGCATTTTTCGATGTGACGTAACATAGTTGCTTGTTCAGAATCGCCCGTTTGAGCTGTGTTTTTTTCAAACGCAGAAAAGGATCACAAATGCTCAGTTTAGACATTTAGCAACTTTTAGCCATGGGGGGGCTAAACAGGGTAGGGGAGCTCACATTAACGTTCAAAAACCTCAGAAAGTGAAAATTTCATGCCATGGGACCTTTAAGTTGGCCTCACTCCCTGTAAGAATTGTTGAGAGTCTACAGTATGTAGAAAGCCTGTAGTCTTCATCAGAGTGTTCTGAAATGACTCCAATCGAATTACATGCCGTGTGGGTTTTGTGTTCGCCTGTTTCGACATGATTAGAGAGACAATGCAGAGTAAGCAGAAGAGGGGCCTTTGAACTTGAATAGAAATAGCCATAGGTTGTTTTGTCTCATATGAACACGCTTTTCTGCACAGCTCGGGCAAGGGCCTTAGTCATCCAAGCATTATAAATAACTATTTTTTATTATTAGAATTATGACTTAAGAGAGTTAAGAGCGCTCCTTATTATGCTGCTGATTTGGAAGAATTATGCAATATCTAAAGAGGAAAACATTTTTTAAAAGATCAAATTAAGGTTACAGGTCTTCTCTGTGTGGAGGTGAAACCACTCACAGAACACATGCATGTTTCATCATTTGAAGCAGTAAACATAAAATAAAAATGCAAGATAGATAAGTTTACATTTTGAGTTTTGACTGTCCATGCCTTTTATTTAACCTGAATGGTGTCTTTGCTTTGAGTTGCCAGAATTACTGCTAAAACAATGCGTAATTAGTAATATGATAGCTAATGGCATCTCGGGTTAAAGTGGGGCTAAGCACCTAAACTGCACTCACAGCCACATTGGCAGTATCTGGGTAGTACCTGAGGACTAAAGAAGAGAGAGGGGAGGGAGCAGAGGCAGGGCGTGGACATATGAGGGACAATGTAATAAATATCTATACTTAAAAGTCTTTTTTTAAACAATAAAACAATACTTTGACCAAAAAAAAAAGTATTCTGCTGTAAATGACCCACCTCTCCATGAATCAGACCTGGAAACTGGCATGGTGCTTGTCTCCACGGAAATTGATAAGTTTAAGCTCATACTGTGAAAAATTACAGGCAAAGCAACATCTCCATGGTGACAGACCCTCCACCCAGAGTTACATAGAGCACCTATAAACGCCACCCTTTGTAATCTGAAACACCGAGCTATACACGTACCTGAAATCACAGTGGCCCGTGGAGCCGATTTTTATACATTTTTTTTCCACAAAGCTGCAAATGTACCTAATTTGAACTATAATTGTCAAAAATGACTAAGAAAAATAGACAGTGCTATTCAAACACCACATAATTTTGTCACAAAAAGTTAATCTAGTGTTTAGTTCCACTCTAAGTTGTATTAATCAGTTATTAAATCAGTAGAAGCACCTTCTTCTTATAATAAATAATACAATCTATATTATACTGATAACAGTGGACATAGTAGAACTAAGTTAAGCCTACTATTGAGCGAACCTAAATATAAGCCGCATCAACTCAATTTTAAAAGAATTTTATTTTTGTACATATAGGGCCTGTAGGGCGCACCTGTCTCTAAGCCGAAAGCTTTTGTCGTCTTTTTGCATTGAGTCAGGTCGTCACACTGCATCAGAGCTGCATCATATGCATTTCTTCATGTGTTTTCCATACAAAATCAAACTAGCATCTTCCTCTGCGCATCGTCTCTTTACCTGTCTGTCTCACTCTTGCACCTCCGTCATGTAGCACTCTACTGCGCATGTATCGATCAGGTATCGATCATCGAGTGGATGTCCGGCTACTGAAGTTTGAGATGTTTCTTCTCGTCAATTACGCTCTCACCTGCATTTAATGCATACGGGTCATTAAGACGTATCCCACTCATTAATGTTCATTTAGCATCATAACTTATTTTATCACATGGCGATAAACTGTTTTAGTGCTGACAACAGCACTCGCTAGTGTTGTAACTTCCTGTTAACCAGGGCTCTCAAGTTTTGAGATGGGGTCGTAATTTCCGAGGAGCGAGACTTGAGAGCCCTGCTGTAAATGTTTGTCTAAAGAGCAAACTTAAACTACAAAGCAACTAATGAGAGTTATATAAATGAAGTTATTACCTGATGGTTCTCAGTTTGTTTTATCATGACCGCAGTGTGCGCTTAGCAGCTGAGACTACACTCTACAGTCTGCCCAACAACAGAACAATCTATTTTCTGATTGGCTGATTTTTTTCCGGGGACGGGGAGGAGGGGAGAGTTTTTTTTTGCTGAAAACGCGCGGTGCCTGCATAAACTGAGCCACACAGACCGATTTTCTGGGCACAATTTTTTTTTTTTTTTAAATCAGCGTGAGAAATACCATGTGTGGCGTGTGAGCGTGTGAACACGTCGAATTGCGTGTGTCACACTCTCAATGCGTGAGACTTGAGAGCCCTGTACTGCACTCAGGCTGCGCACACACATCCACTGTGTTGATAAACGAATAATCCATCCATACATTAGTTGCATCGTTGTAAAAGCCGCAGGGTTCAAAGTGTGACAAAAAAGTAACGGCTTATAATCCGGAAATTACGGTATATATAAAAACTACAAAGTGCCATTGTCAATAAGTGTCTCAACTGTACTGCGGTCTTTTAGCCTCATGTATTATTGAGTCTGCCATTGTGCAAAGTTAAGTGAAGCGTGTGGTTTGAAATAGTGAGATAAAGTGCAGTGTCCAGGGGCTAATAGTTTTCCAATAGAGAGGTATGTCCCTGCTGCTGTCTGTGTGGTCAGTACAGTGAAGAAAGGCCTGCTCTAGTCCAGTCATCAGGTCTGTTCAGAGCTCAAGAAAGCCTTCCACTTAAATCAATGTCCATCATGTATTAATAATAGAGCATATGTGTTTTGTGTACAACAATGCTGCATAATGTTTCTTTTCACTTGGGATGTTTTGATCAAGTACACAGTACACCTTTGTTTTTGTTTTGTTATAAAGGTGTACTGTATAACTTTTCTGCCACGCATTTTCCTTCAATGTAGAATATGCAGTTTATTTGCTTGGATGTTCCACAGTATGGCATTAAACATGTTCTACATCTAATAGACCAGGCCAAACCCAGGAATACAACAGATCAGAACCATAGACTGTATAAAGAAGTGGACTAAGGGAGTGTGACATCACAACATCAGCCTTAGTGTTCAGCTCCAGTCAAATGAAGTTCATCGAGGTTGGAATTTGGAGCATTTGGAGAACCATATTTGTTATTCTGACTTCAAGTATTATAGGAAGCAAAGAGCCAATCCACTGCAAGGCTTCTCATTCACATCTTGATTTCAGAACAAAATAACAAAATAAAAACACCAGGATCATGTAGAGACCCATATTTATATCATAAACCGTATATGAATGGACATAGTTATCGTGCCAGCTGCGTTCCAAATAGGAAGTGCACCAGAGAGCTCTTCCGGCTCCTTGCCCCTAAATCATATGAACATAAATAACGGACCAATCAGATGGCTTCATTCCCCGAGGTCACTCCCATTAATATTAGCAACAGGTTTAATTGACAGCTAGTGCGTTTCATTGATAAGTAAGCCCTCTTCCCGCTTTCTAGTGAGAAAGTGAGAAGGATGGGCAAGAAGAGAAGTTCAAGTCCTCAATCATGATTAGCTCTGTAGTTGTTATGATACTGGGTCGGATTTCCAAATATGGAGCCTGGCACTAGATTCACTCCTGTAACCATTAGCATCGGGAGCTTCATTTCAGTGGAGCTGAATGCTATGAGTGACATCACACTTACTTAGTCTACATTTGTATACAGTCTATGATCTATGTGCTATGAACATTTCAAAACCAAAGTGACAATATTGACAGCAGTTATGGAGAGAGGGGCAGCATTTTTTCAATAGAAAGTGAATTGGAGCCGGAGTCGATGGAGCCAAATGTGCGCACAGTCAAACCTGAACTATACCTGGACGTTTAGAAACTAGGCGGGAGCTAAACTAGACTTTCACTACTACTAAGAAGCTTGTCTAAACCTTTGTAAATGTCTGATAAACCACCTATTGATACTTTGCAACTGATGTTGATATGCAGCTGCAGCTTTGAAGCTAACTGTAAGCAGCACTGTGTCTAAAGCTCTGTTGTTCAAGACTGAATCTGAGCTTTATTTTAATGCAGTCTGTCCAGGAAAGTGAAAGGAGCTGATCTGTGCTGTTAAACATGTCCCTCTTGAATAACATTACAGTTAGGGTTGCCAACTCCCTGAAAAATAAATAAGGGACACCTCATTGCAGGACCGGTCGGCCCGATTGCCTTCACCCTTCGTGGTGTAGCGAACCTTTTTAGCCCTTTTTTGTATGTGTGAAGTGATTTTTTAAAAACTATTTGACTCAAACCTGAATTGAATTAGATGCATATTTAAGTGATATGAACGCATGGAAAATATTTTTTAAATACAAAATAACAAAATTAACAGACTAAAATAAATATATGATAAATATAGCTTGGGGGGTCCAGGGGCATGCCCCCCTATAACATTTTTGAACTCTAGATGCTCTGAGATGCAATTTGGGGTCATTCCAGCCAATAAAAAATAAAATGTCAACCACCCATTTTGGGGGGGAAATTCCCTTTCCCCCTCTTGGTAATCCAACTTTGCACGACCTTCTCACAAAATGTGACTTGCACTGGATGGAATCAGCTCAGGATGTGTAGTCTGGGCAGTAGCTGCTGACAGCCAGACTCAAGCACATTTCTAAATGATCATCAGTCATGGTGGAACAGTACTTGGGCTTATTGATCTTGGGAAAAGGCTGACTCACATAAGTTTTCATACATCTATCTCCATTTTATCTGATAAATGTTAGTTTTAATGTTAAAATAAGCCAAGCAAACTGTACTGCACTTAAACACTCTGTGCCCCTTCTTTCATTTTTTTTTATTTTTTTTTTTTTAACCTGTTTTTTCAACTTCCTACCTGGAGTCACATTCTCTTACTGGTTTTGCAGTGGTATTTACCTCTGCACATTTACCAAATGCATGTCGTGACAAACAGATGCATTTGTGCACTTTTATTATGCAAACATAAATTTAGATTAGTTTTTGCTTTGCACCTGCACTCCTAATCAAAGGCATTGAGGAGGAGCCTGTGTGCACTATGAGAGCGTGAAAAGGAGCGGCACCCTGACATGAGGCGGACGGACAGGTAGGATGTTTTGTAAAGTTTAACCTGCTCTGTGATATATGCTGGGATGCAAAGGTACACGCTGTAGTGAACAAGCTGCGCACGCTGGCGGCGCGCGTTTTGATGTGCGGTGTCCGCGGCTCCAGTCGAACGCACAGGCTGCAGTGCAAAGCCCTGCGTGGTAAAAGTTTATTGCTAACGGCAGGGGCCGTAATGAAATATGATCGCAATCATCTCGAGACCAAGACCGGTGTGGTAGTACTCTACACCGATCGACTGGTAGATCGCGAGCGACATATTCGGCACCCCTGTTTTAGACAATACTTTTGATTGACACAGTAATACGGGACAAAGTGCGTCCCTTTTCAGCTCAATACGGGACACGTATTTTTGTTTCTGAATACGGGATGATTCAGTTTTTCAAGGGACGATCGTGGACTTCAGGAAAGTCACAGCCCCCCTGCCTCCTCTCTCCCTGACAGACTCCCCATCACCACAGTGGACTCCTTCCGGTTCCTGGGCACTTACATCACACAGGACCTCAGGTGGGAGCCGACCATCAACTCCCTCATCAAGAAGGTCCAGCAGAGGTTGTACTTCCTGTGGCAGCTAAGAAAAGTCAAGCTGCCAGTCCAGATGATGGTGCAGTTCTACACGGCCATCATTGAGTCCATCCTCACCTCTTCCATCACTGTGTGGTGCTGGAGCCACTGTCAGGGACAAACAGAGACTGCAGCGCATTGTGCGCTCTGTCGAGAAGGTGATTGGCTGCAGCCTTCCATCTGTCCAGGACCTGTAGGTCTCCAGGACTCGGGGGCGAGCAGGCCGGAGAGCAGCTGATACTTCTCACCCTGGACATGGACTATTTGAGCCACTTCCCTCTGGCAGGAGGCTACGGTCCAACAGTTTCTTTCCCTCTGCTGTTGGACTCATGAACAATTCATAACATCTGGACAAAGCTGGACACTTTATATCACTAGTCACTTTAATTAAGTCATGTTTGCACTACTGTTCTGATGCTGCTCATCTGGACCTTTTTGTTATTTGGATTGTTTATTTTTTTTTTTACTATATTATAGCTATATTTTAGTTATTATTATTATTATTATTATTATTATTATTATTATTATTATTATTATTATTATTATTATTATTATTATTTTGTATCTATAGTTATAGTTATTACTATTATTATTTAGTGTTTTATGTTTGCACATTATCACCGAGACAAGTTCCTAGTTTTGTGAATTCTGTTCACTTGACAATGGCAATAAAAGTCTTTCTGATTCTGATTCTGATGATCACAGACTCCTGAAAACATGTTGTATTTTGTATTATTTTTTGAGTTTTCAGACTATCTCAAAACGTTTTTGTCCGTGCTTGCTAATGTATGCATTGTGCCACTATGGTAACTGCTGAAGATGCATGTAAAACACCCCCAGTGTGATGTCAGTGCAAAGTATCAATAAAAGACATTACTTGTCAACACTGACAATCTGAAACCTGTCCTGTGTATTGTTGCTCTGGCACCAAATTAGAGATGCACTTTGTGCGTTTTGATACACTGTAGGTAATAACCCTATTTTCCTAAATTAAAGAGAGTGAATTATAAATGAAGTTGTTGTTTTTTTGTTGTTGTGTGTGGGTTTCTAGGTCATCACATTTCATCAGAACAGTGTCTTTGATCCTCCCAAACTCTCCAGGAGCCTCTGCTTTTCTCATAATTATTCCTAATTCATTTTCACTAATGAGTCTGAGGATATTTTTAATTATCTATATTTGTCATGTGACGGCAAGGAAGAAGTAAACACATCATTCCTTCTATTTACTACCAATATGGCTAACAGTAACCTGGTTCTCTACTACTGCTGCTACTACTACTACTACTACTATTATTACTGGTACTCCTCCTCCTTCTCCTACTACTACTGCTGCTGTTACTACTACGCAATAGTCAAACTAGACTCAAAGCAAAACATTTTTATTTAAAAATGATGCACACCAACAAGTTACCTTATTTATATGATATTTATATGATATAATATGAAGTATATACTTCATATATTTGGTAATATGTTTAATATTAAATCTGGATACATGTGTGTTTAACTTTGACATAATTGGATACAGTTTTTGACAAATGTGTAAGTGCAATGGTTAGAAAATCCTGAATCATACTACTACTATTACTACTGCCGCGGCTGCTACTACTACCTCTACTACTACTATCCACTTTTTTGACAAATGTATATGTGCAAAGCTTAGGAAATCCCGAATCCTCTTGCTTTTAAAAGACACAGAACAGCTCCAGCGTCATGTCATGTTAAATATAATGCAATGTCATGGGTGAGATTGTACCCCTGTCTCCTCTTCTATCTCTCTGTTGTAGTTTATGGAGGTCAATGTAAAAAGCCAGCCATTCATAAAAACACTGTGATTTAGTGCTTGTTTAAACATGAGCTGTCACTTAACTGTAGTGAACCATAACACAGGACACCTCAATATCTCAGGGAAGGCATCTGATTTATGGACCCGTCTGCAGCCTGGGGTCCGGTCCATGCATCATTCTGACAGGCTGTGCGCGCTGCCATAGAGAGACATGTATGATTTAGGGCTGATGAGGTTGTAATGATAGTGTTTGACCACCAAGGGGCAGTGTTGTATAGAGGAAATGCAGTCTGCAAATACATGGGAGAACCTGTGTGTTATGAAGAAGCTTTGAGCCCTATGAGATGAGAATGGAATTAAATAAAAGTACAATTGTAGGTATCTTTAAGTATTGTTTTTCATAGGGTAACAAGTAGCAACAAAAATAATAGCAAGAGGATGATGTCAAATAAGGCATAAGTCAAAGTCAAAGTGTACTTTATTGTCAATTCTCTATACAGGGCTCTCAAGTCTCACGCATTGAGAGTGTGACACACGCAACTCGACACATGGCATTTCTCACGCTGAATTTTTTATTTTTATTTTTTTGTGCCCAGAAAATCTCCTCTGTCCCTCTAAAAAAGTAAATTTAAATAGCAACTTCAATAGCTTTAATTTGTAGCAACTTGGATCATTCCCTCTGAGATACGAATGTCATAAAAAATCAGAGCTCAAACGGGCGATTTTGAACAAGGCACCTTATTGATGTGAGATCGAAAAAAGAAATGCAAATGCAGTTCCACCCCCGTCTGTCTGTACTCAGCGTCTCTGTAAACCACGCCCAGAGAGTTTGGACTGCGGAGGAGCTACGCAATGTGAAATACGTTTTTTTATTTGCCTGGAGGAACTTGCGAGTGTTTCTAGGCTCGGAAGTCCTTTATCTGAGCCTGTGGATATCTGAAACAGCAGTGGTTTAATTTTATTTTCTGTGGAAATGTGTTTATTTTTCAATGGAACGCTTCTCATCTCTCCCCCTGTGCAAAAACACGGAAGTGGGTCACAGAGCGGAGCGGAGAGCTTGGCCACGCCCCCACCCCCTACTATAGGCCATCTCTGTCCTCCTCATTTGCATTCAAGCAACAACGCCCATAATGGAGTGTTCCAGAGTGACATTTATGACTCTTTCTCATCTTATCTCTGTTTCTCATGCACTGAGTGTTGATTTTGAAGAAGGATTCATTTACAGTATTAGGGAATTAAGGAGCCATATAAAAGCATCAAGAAGTACCATGTCATGGGATCTTTAAAGGTGGAAAAGCGACCGTTGTGACCATTTACTACTACTGCTGCTACTACCAGTACTACAGCTACAGTCTTCACCTCCTGGTCTCTTTGGATAAATATAACGCCTCAAGTGATTTTAAAGCAAAGTGCCTGCCTCACACTTGATACACGATGGCCTCAGTAAACCTTATCATTGCTTTGTCAGCTGAAAACAATGAATTTGAGCATTTGGCTTGTGTGCACTGCTATCTTATTCTGGAGTTCTGTGGCCCAAATATCAGAGCTGCATTCAGAAGATAGAGCATATATCTGTGCATTTCTCTGCTCCCTCCTCTCCACTTCTCCTCTCGGGCTGCATCCATATCACAATCCTGCTGGAACGTCTCACAGCAGCACATAACCAAGTCCAGGGATGCAATGTGTAAATAGCTAATACCAATCTTTCCCTGTGACTCTTACATTATCTGTTTTCAACTCAGAGTGAACTTTGTGAATGCATCTACAAAAATAACAGCATGGAAGAAGGTATTTTAGTGAATTTGTGAATGAACAAAACTACTTCATACAGCAGTCCAAAGTTAAAGTTAAGGTATAATGACCCATCCTTCAGTGCTTCTGGAAAAACCTCATCAACAGCATAACACATCGCTCTGGGACCCATCTCCAGATCTTGTTGCTAGGCTTAGTTGAAGGATTCTAATTACTGTGCATGTTTTGGGTTATTCCTCAGTTCCCGCTAATCCTTTGTCTCCATGAAGATGTTTAGAAAGTTCCACAGTATGGCATTACAGTTATTTGTCTTGCATTTATTTCATGACAGGTGTTTTAATTGCTCAAAAGTACTTTGAAAATATGCATTCATTTTTTTTTTTACCTCTCCATAGATCTGACCTGTAACTTAGCCTGGGGACGTCACCTGTTTGTCTCCATGGAGATACATTAGTTTAATGTCATATTGTGGAACATTCAAGCAAAGCAATAACATCTCCATGGAGACCCTTCACCCTACATCAGAATCGTAGCAAAAAGCACCTCAAAACTATAAGCCAAGATTTTAAGAATGCATGAAAAGTACAAATAAGGTTTTCTATCTTTTGACAAAATCCACCATGTTTTTTCACCACAATGAAACATGTCCATAGAGATACACTGGCCAAAATTGTGTTAAAAAGTACCTGCTGGTTCACTACTGGTAAATATTAACCTGGGAAATCCCAGGCTGCTTTCGTTCGTTCCGATCTGAAAGACAGCCTGGCGACTATGGCAAGCGAGCTCTCCCGATTCTGGGAGCCAATCAGAGAGCGGGGAGGGTGGAAAGACGGTGACGCGTACTACACGACAAACGGAAGCTTGTAGTTTGAACTGACAACTGACATGATTGGCTATGGGCTACGTATACGCCAAATGATAGACATTCGTAACGACCAATAAACGGCCTTTGGCGATCGTAAACCACACCTCCGCTACGAGATATTTCAAAGGTGGCTTCCAGACCATATATCACTTGTGATATGGTCAGGTGTAAACCAGGCAAGGTAAATATATGTATCATACTGTAACATCAGAATACTTTTGAATGAAGTTTAGGCTACATTTATATGATGAGGGTCTGAACAGAAGACGTAAAAGTGGCGTTGCGTCTTCAATTTATGTTCCGCGTTTAGATGAGCGCTTTTGGGAGTGCGTGATGCAAAAGTGTGTGGAATTTCATTGGGTATGCATGCGAGGCAGCTAGGTGGTGCTGTGATACATTATCACTATGTCCGCGTGCATGCATAGAATCTTCCTTCTCATCTGCGCTACGAAAAGCAAAACAAAACATGGCTACTGGTAGCAAAAAAAAAAAAGTGTGGTCAGATGAAGAAGTTCAGCTATTGCTTCAGACCACATTAGACTACAAAGCAACGACTGGGAGTCCTGCCAAACAAAGTACACTGATATCTGGACCGATGTGACGTAAACACGTACGCGACGTCAGCAGATTTAACCGGAGTTTTGCATCTTGGGCAGTGTAGATGAAAACGCTACGGCGGGGCATATTCAAGTTTTCCACTTTGGAGTTGCAGTTTTTTGCATTTTTAAGCCCCCAAAATGACATCACCGTCTAAACGAAAGGCACTTCTGATATATATATTTTTATTTTTGCCGCATAAGCACTTGTGTAAGCAGGCCCTTAGTTACCTGGCCAGCCAAATGATTTCTCTCTGTATTTGCTATACAGCGAGATACCATTTGGACACCCTCGCTCCACCCTCGCTCCCCCGGTTAACAACGGACTCCGCGATTCTGATGGTGATGGTGGTGGTGATGGTGGTCAAAGATGGTGACGTCAGTGCACCCGCCTTTGCCCGCAACGTCACTCTTAGGCAGCGGAAGTTCCTCCTCAGTTTTGAATCAAGATGGCGCATCGGAGAACTGAATGTCCCTTCCATTCAGCTGTAAAATTGGTCTTAAATGACCTAAAACACATCGATTCCTTAAAACCACAGCAGCTGACAGCTCTAGAGGCCTTTCTTTTCTTTCTTTTCTTTTGTTTGATTGGTTCACGTCGCTGTCCGTTAACTGTTCTCTGATTGCTTCACTTAGCTGTCTGTCTAAGCGCAACGGCAGCACATTCTGGACCAAGCATTACCAGACTCGCCGCTGGTACAGCGATGAGTCATGGATTCTTCCAGGCAAGGCCCTTAGTATTAACCATCTGAAAATCTCCATTGGTTTAAAGGTACACTATGTAACTTTTTGGTTGGGGTCCATGACTTGTTTCTTTCTATGGATATGTCTTTGCTCTAAACAGCTCTACCTTAAATTTACACAATTACAGGTGGTTTTATTCTCAAAAATACCCTAAAAAAACAGGCATTCTGACTGTGATCAAAGGAGAAGTTCAATTTGTCAACTGGACAAAGTTTGTTTGGTTGAAAACGTTTCGCCGCTCATCCGAGAGGCTTCGTCAGCTCTTTCAACAGCTCTTTCAACCAAACAAACTTTGTCCAGTTGACAAATTGAACTTCTCCTTTGATCATGGATTCTACCTGGACGACTGAGGGACTTTTCACGCAGACATTCTGCGTTCTGTTAGCGGGGTCACCTCTCCACAGATTTGACCTGTAACTCGGCGAAAAGACCATCCCCGAGAAAAGTTACACAGTGCACCTTTAACATTAGGCTAGCTTCATTTGCAGCGTTTCACAACTGCAACAACTGAACGAAAGAGCTTTCAACAGACGCATTCAAATATGTAATAAGATGTGATGACCTCCCCCCAAGCTCTATTACTAAAAGTGCATGGTCGTGAATGACTCATTCAGCATTGTACTCGAATCATCATTGGATATGTAAATGTGTTCTGATTACACAAATGAGAAACACGCTCCTTATTTATCACAGTAACACGAGAGTCCTCCAGTGCCTGAGAGGCTCTTTCTGATCCTCCATTTTGAGACGATATTATGTTGACTATTCACGGCTTTGTTCAAACAGGTCCCTTTATTAAAGACAGTGGGTGTGAGTCACACACAAACCACACAACAGTCACCACTTCTTTATTAGGACATTGGAGAAAAACTACCTATGGACACGATTGGCAATTTCAACTTTCCAAGACTGTTTATTTATTCATTATGCGCTAATGTAGTGGGCTGACGGTGGCAATCATGGACATAGCCTGTATAATCGACTTCATCAATGCGTTTCTACCGTATCACTTTCTAAAGATAATGGATTAGGTCTCTGAGTGTATTGCCGAGTGACACAACAACCGTGTGGTAACAGTAAGGCAGCTGTTAACTTGAAAACTACCGCTTCATGACATCATAAGGTGGAACAGAACATTTTGAGCTTTAGATTTGTAGACAGACAAATAAAAAAATGGTTACAGTAATCCCTTGTTTATCGCGGGGGTTAGGTTCCAGAAATAACCCGCATTAAGAGAAATCCGCGAAGTAGGACAACTTTATATTTTACAATTATTCTACATGTTTTAAGGCTGTAAATGCCTCACCACACACATTATACGCTTTTCACAGACTGGAATGAACCTTTTCTCACATTTCTGTCTCGTTTAAACACTCAAACTTTCATAGATTTTCAACAAAATGCACCAACCCCTTGGAGAAGTGCGCGACACGTGCACCCATCATCGTGGTCAAATCCGTGACAGAACAGCACGACCGGCGCGAGGTCGGGCGTACACCGAGGCTGCAAGCACGAGATCGAACCGCGGCGCCCGGACCGCGTCCTCTCAGCCCGAGCCACAAACCAGCCACACGAAACCAGCAAAGAGCAGCACGTGGTGGTTTAATCCTGGTTTAGACCTGGTCCAGTCCTGGTTTAGTCCAGGTCCAGACCAGGTTTAGACCTGGTCTAGACCTGGTTTAGTTCTGGTCTAGACCTGGTTTAGTTCTGGTCTAGACCTGGTTTAGTACCGGTCTAGTCCTGATCTGGTCCTGGTCTAGGTCCAGTCTGGCCCCGGTCCCCCCACGTCCCCCATCTATCAATCGGCAAAGGTCTACAGTCTCTTAGCCAATCAGGACGCAGAACGCAATGTTACACTATAAAAAAAATTGAAAATAAAAAATAAAAAATCTGTGTGACTGAAACAAAACACAACTCCAGGTCTGTTTTTATGTTTTTGACGAGGTAACAGCATTATAACGTAGCTTAAAGGTCTTATATTACACAAAATGGATTCTTGTGCGCTTTTAGCCATGTTATAATGCTGTTACCACCTCAAAAACAGACCTGGAGTTGTGTTTTGTTTCATTCACACCTGTTTGAGTGACCCTTTAATTATTAGTCTGTTTACATCTCCACAGCTCAAAATGCTCTGTTCCACCTTGAGATGTCATGTAGCGGTAGCTTTAAAGGCAAAATTTAAAATTTATTTACTTCAGTTCAATAGTGATGAGAAATTCTATAGCTGAAATCATCCAAATGATTCTAGTGAAAGTGTATGAAATAAAAAAAACATACGCACACAGTGGAGAACTTCCTGTATTACCACATGACATCACAAGGTAAAAAAAGCATTTTCTGTTTGAGAGAAGAACTCAGCCTAAATAATGCAGAGTTTGTGTGTTTCATCACAAACACACAAACCCAAAAGACCCTTTAAAGCTCACAGGAGTCCGTTTTTATTTCCTTTAAAAGTCAACCATTTTCCAGTAAACTATTTCTTATCAGACCAAACCTTCTCCCTCCTTTGGGATAGTCCTGAGGCTCTTCATGGCCCGCTGTGTTTTTGAGCTTCTCTTTGACACTTCAGACCTGCCATGCTCCATTTATTTATCTATTTACTGACCTCACTGCTGTCAGCTACTGCACTGCCCTTCCTCTGCCTGCTCCAGTACGACCAGCAGAGTGATCCGAACTTCTCCAGTATCTCAAATGACCACATGCATGGACATTTAACTGGTTCTTAGTTTCCAATGTTTCTTGTGAATTGAAAGTGAAATCATAACAGCTATCTTCTGAGACTCTTTAAAGGTCTATTTAATATATATTTATGCAAAACTGCCTCTTTCTTATAATGCTGTTACATCATCAAAAACATATCTGGAGGTATTTTGTTCCATCTTGTGATGTCATAAAGAGGTTTTAGTAGTTTACAGCTTTTACCATTAGTTCAGTAGTGATTGGAAACGCCAGGGCTGAAATTAATCAGATGATTCTATGATTTCTCCCCCCTCCCCCTTCCCCCCACACTTCACTATTAAGAATTTTGTTGAAAATCTATGAAAGTTTGAGTGTTTAAACGAGAGACAAATGAGAAAAGTTTAAATCCAGTCTGAGAAAAGCGTATAATGTGTGTGGCTGAGCGCGCATTATTTGAATTTTTGAGATTTCGCGTTTCGTAACTTGAAATTTTCGTTTGTTGGGTCTTCCGTAAGGTGAGGTACCACTGTAAGTGACACAGTGTAAGTGCTTATCTTGATACAGTGTTGATGGGTTCTTCTCATCCAAACGCATTTCATTGCATTGTTGACTATGTCTTGATTTGCATATGACAAATAAATCTGATCTAACCTTATGCTTAAAAAATGCATTCGGTATTATTAGAGCTGCTGTTTTGAAGGTACACTGTGCTCCTTTTCTGGTGCAAATTGCTTGTCTCCATGGGGATGTTATTTCATTGCATGGTATTAAATGTTTCAGTCCCCGAGCCTAGTTACAAGCCGTAACCTTGCTCAGAATAAGATTTTTTTTTTTTTCAAGGTGTTTTTACAGCTTACGTTGTGAGTTTGTATCTCACTTCAGCAGCTTTCTTGTTTTGTCAGTTGTCAGTTTTTGATCAAATAGTTTTACCTTATTTTTTGTTTTTGTCATATTCTATTGGATCAAGGACCTTCCCACACATGTACAAAAATCCAGGCTTGTCCTTGCCCCTTCTGTTAATTTTTGTAAGATAACCTGCACTTGATCTTTCCCCATGCATTTGAGCAAAAACACAGTGCAAATATATTGTGTTAGCAGCCCTTAAACATGGAATAGAGGAGTTTTGACAGCAACCAAGCTTTTCATTTAGTTATGGTGACTGGTAAGGATTGGCCGTCCCACTTGTCACTCATTCGGTGTGCACTAGTGCTCAATGCATGCTAGTTCTTCACTGTATCTTACGCTTCTGTCAGCAAACTTGTCGGAAACTGTCTTCAAGATGGCTCAAAAGTGAAAAGGCAAAAGTCTGTAGTCAGTATGTGTATATACTGTGTCTGCTACATGCATCTAATGTGTTGATTATGAAATGTGTGTTAGCATGCTAGTTGCTTTTAGCTTTACCCTTACAACAAAGCTCCGCACAGGTCTCTTAGAGTTTAGAAAAGCACATATAAACTCATCACGGTGAATAATTAGGAGTTTTCATCTGTAAGACCATACCACTGGCTTTATGATGCAGGGCTCTCAAGTTTTGAAGTTCGGTCGGAGTGAGATTTCCAGGGAGCGTTTTTTTTGCGTCACTCTTCCCCGCGTATAGCGTACACAGGCTCCTCCTGTGTGAAAAGGAGGACGTGAAGCGAAGGTACACGCTGTAGCGAACATGCTGCGCGCACGCCGCGGCTCCAGTCGAGCTTTTACCGGTGTGCGGGACCGCGCCGGGCTTCTCACTGCAGCCTGCGCGGTCCCGCACACCGGTAAAAGTTTATTGCTAACGGCAGCGGCTGTAATGAAATATGATTACACTCATCTCGAGACCAAGACCGGTGTCGTAGTATTTGACACCAGTCGACTGGTAGATCAATGTATTGGGCCCCTGTTTTAGACACTACTTAGACAGAGTGGGAGGGGTGGGGGGGTGCGAGTGAGTTTTTTTTTTTAACGCTGAAAACGGCGTGGTGCATAACTAACTCTTCTGAGCCACACAGACCAATTTTCTGGGCACAGAAGCGCTGGGCGCTGAGCTTGAATTGCGTAACTAAATTTGGGGTATTGAATATGCATCGATCCTGGTATTAAATTATCGATACCAAGTCATGTTTTCTTACTGACTTAACTTTCAGTTTATTTAGTTCAAATTCATATGTGTTTTGTTCATTATTCAACCATTGCCAGTTGTCAGGCACTACTTTTCCTTCCGCGTTCTCACCAAACGTGGGGTAGTACGTCATCCCGCGACAGACTCACTACTGTGAGATTTCAGTCAAAGCGGCGCGGGGCTGCGGGAGCCATGGGAGACCACAAGCGTTATTACGTTCTGCACGTTCATAATTGTTTTGTCTGTGTAAAAGAGTAAGAGGCACTTTTTTTGTAATTGTGCTGTTTGTGGATCCGTACGCCTTAAGTTGCCATTAGTATATGGTTAAAAATGGGAGAGCTCATCAGCCAAGTCAGTAATATTAAGTCATGTTTGTGAGTGCCATTGTTATGTGAAAATAAACATTCTGATATTTCATTTGTTGTCTTTTTTCATAGGCTGCAAGTGCCCAACTTACAGTAGTTTTGATGTCTGCATTGCCATTTTCATCAAAGAATTTTTTTCAGATATCTGGTGTTAGAATGTGTGGAGCCCCCTGGTGGAGCTTTGTGAAGCCAAGGTATCTAGTTAGAGCCAGGTTAGTGTTTTTCTGCAGTATTACAAAATGTATGAAAGTACCGGTAGCGTTATCGATATCGGGATTCTAACCCTGGTATTACTTGGTATCATATCGAAATAAAAATAACTGGTATCGCCCATCCCTAGATGTCTGAACTAACATGAGAAGTTCTTTGAGTCAGGCTTTGTTGATCCAGTTTAATCTTTAGCCTGTGAGTGCAGCTGCCTGTCCGCTGCTGTTGTCTCTGTGTGTCTGGTGGGACTCCGAGTGCCCTTTCCCTTTCTCCTCTATTGTTCTCCACTCATCTGGATCAACCACAACATATTTATCCCCGTCTTGCATATGCGTGTGCTCGTCTGCTGCCTGTAATTGAATCCCGGGTCAGACCAAAAGCGTATTTACTGCTTTGCGCTTCCATCTGGGACCGGCGTGGCTAACCTTATCAAAATCAAATGGGCCCAGAAATGCTCCGTGAAAAATCGGAGGTCCAGTCGCCTGGCTCATATGTATGGAAATGAAGATATATGCTAGCTGCTTGTTCTGGCCTTTCTACTGTCACTGCTCTATGCTAGAGTTACTGCACAGGGATTTCTGGAATGGAGAAGACTGGCAGTGAGTAGAATGTAACGAAGTAAAAGCAGTAAAGTACTGTACTTAAAGGTGCATTTGGGTGGAGGATCCGTCAAATGCTTTTCTCTGTGGAGATGTTATTGCTTTGTCTGGAATGTTTCACAGTAAGCTTTTAAAACTATCTATCTTCATGGAGAGGCAACCCTGCTCACGATCCGAACGCCTGTTTTTCTAGATGTTTCTGAGCTAAAAAAACACCTGTAATGGAAAATTCTTTTACTTCTAACTAACTAATCCTAACCCTACATTTGAGAGAATGTATCGAATGTATGTATAGAATGTACTTTCAAATTTTGCATGTGTGAAAGTATTTTTATTATTGTCTGAGACCTCCTGAAAAGACTAGCCAGTTTGTTTTCTTTAATCGAGTTTATTGTTTGAGCAAACCAAAATATACGAATAAAAATAGCTAGGAAAAACAATGGATTCAATTGTTTCTCTTGAACAAAATTCACTACACATCCATGTATTTGGCTTTCCCCAGTATAGATTTATTGTAAAAACAGCTCTTGAGCTCAAAATAGATTCACTGTGTACTAAGTGCATCTAATTATAAAGGGAGAATTAGGGAGAGCGCTTGCAGTATACTAGTTGTTGTTAATGTAATGGCATACTCTGCTCTGGTCTATGAAAGTTGTGAAATGAGCTTATAAACTCGTCACGGTAAATAATTAGGATGCTCAGAATGTGTACGGTAAGTGAGGAATAACTTTAGACCACTGCAAACTGTTTAAAATGAAGTAGTGTTTTTCACATTGTAAGAAAAAAACAAACAAACAAAACCAGTAGAGCTCCTTTAAATGCAGTCTTTATGGATATTTGCTAAATGTGAGTTTAATGTAATGGTGTCAGAATGTCAGAAGTCAAACATGTAATTGGGCCAACAGTGGTTCCCCAACCCGAAGGTCAAAGAATCGACTCCTGCATTGTTTCATTCAAAAGGAGAAATTCAATTTGTCAACTGGACATCATCCGTCTCACATTTAGAACTCTATCCTCAAACCTGAATCAAAACAAACAAAGAAAACAGGGCAGCCAGGTCAGGTCTAGAGGTGTGAAAACACCCATTATGGCCCTGAATGGATATGCTAACCAGACCCAACACTTAGTGCACATTCAATAGGCTTAGCAAACTAACAGAAAGTGTAAACAAATAGATGTGCATAGAATCCCTCAGTCGTCCAGGTAGAATCCATGGCAAAAAGGAGAAATTCAATTTGTCAACTGGACAAAGTTTATTTGGTCGAAAACATTTTGCAGCTCATCCAAGCTGCTTCTTCAGTTCTGGCTAGAGTGCTGGTGGACACTGCTTATAACTGGTTGCAGGGAGGAGCTAACTACAATGAAATTACTATGAATCTACCACACCTATTTGTTTTCAGTTTGTTTTGATTCAGGTTTGAGGATAGAGTTATAGATGGAAGACAAATGATGTCTGAGACCTCCATTTCTGTTCAAGGAAGGATTCTCTTTCTTGACAAAAATAGCGTCTTTAACTCCCCTGTATTCCCTGGATGAGCTGCGAAACATATTCGACCAAGATAAAAGGAGAAATTCAATATGTCAACTGGACAAAGTTTATTTGGTCGAACCATTCGACCAAATAAACTTTGAACAGTTGACAAACTGAATTTCTTCTTTTTGCCATGTAAACAAATGGAAGTGTGGAAGTAGTTGTAGTTCCCTTCAGGCAGATAAAAGGCAGTGTCCACCAGCGTCTGACCAGAAATGAAGAAACAGCTTGGTTGAGCTGTGAAACGTATTCGACCAAATAAAAACGTTTTTCTCAATGAATTTCTCATTTTGCCATGGATTCTACCTAGACGACCGAGGGATTCTACACATTAATTGATGTTTATTATTAGTCTGTCTACATCTCCCTAGCTCAAAATGCTCTCTTCCACCTTGTGATGTCGTGAAGTGGTAGTTTTCAAATTGCCGTCTACCTTTTACCTTTAGTTCAGTAGAGATTGGCAAGTCCAGGGCTGAAATGATCCAAACGATTCTAGTGAAGGTGTATGAAGAAGAAGTGAACTTTATTGATCTCACACTCTGCATTTTAACCCGTCCTATATATATATATATATATATATATATATACACATATATTAGGAGCAGTGGGCAGCACACTTCTGCGCCCGGGGACCATCTCCATGATCTTCTTGCTTCAGTTTGGTCAGGACCTCAGCTGGAGGTACCTATGGTGCATGTTTTGAGTTGGTGGGGGAAACCGGAGTGCCCGGAGGAAACCCACCCAGACACAGGGAGAACATGCAAACTCCACACAGAAAGGCCCGGGCGACCCGGGGATCGAACCCGGAACCTTCTTGCTGTGAAGCGTGAGTGCTAGCCACTCAGCCACCGTATGGAGTTTGAAAACACAGTGGAGCACATCCTGTATTACCACATGACATCACAAGGTATTTTCAGAATTCAGCCTAAATATGCAGGATTTGTTTGTTAAACATGTGGGAATGAAAGAAAACATAACTCCAGGTCTGTTTGTATAAGATCAGAAAATAGTGTAAAATAGGCCCTTTACGATATACCTGCTGATTCGTACTTGTACTACTTATTCTTGCTTTGATCCCAGTTTAGTCTTGACGTACACTGGTTTACTCCTCTTCTCATGCTGGTATAATCCATTCAAACTGGAATTACTACAAATAACATCATTTTGATATTTTGCAAATTCACTCAGATTGACTGTTTTTCATGCTATGATGGTTACAGGAAAATATGACCATAGAGTGTAACATGTGGCTGCTTTATTTGCTCAAAAGAACTCTCGTTTTGCTAGAATCTTGTTTTTTATCCGTCTATTTCTGAAAAAAACATCTCACCTAAAATAATTTGATCTGGGAGATTGGGTTTTTGGTTGCCTTCAGTTTAATTCAACATTGTCAGAAATAACTAACAATTTCCCCAAACACCAACTTTTTATCCAACATCTCGTAAACAACAAGTCCAAAACATTTCATTTCATTGTCCTTGAATCCTGAAAATAAAATAGTGTTGAGCACAATACATGGCTTGACTTTGTTTCTATTTTGCCTGTTAAATTTGATACTTAGTACCATTCTGCCCTCTGGCCTTCACTAATAAATCCCTAAGCGTCCTAATGTGAGCTGGATTGGATGTAATGTACTGAAAGCAGTTTGGTGCCAATGGGAATCGCCACTACTCCACTCTCTTTTCCCATCTCCATCTCTCTTTCTCATACCCCTTCTTTCTCTCTCCCTGCCAATCGCTTCTCTCCCTCCCTCCCTTTCCAGCTCTCCCTCTTGCTCTCCTTCTCTTCTCTCTTCCTTCATCCCCCTTCGTCTCTCCTTGCCCTCCTCTATCCCTTGTCTCCCTCTCTCTCCCTCCCTCTCACACACTATGTCTCCGTCTCCTCTCTCTCCCTCATACACATTATCTCTCTGTCTCCTCCTCTCCTCTCTTTCTCTCTCTCCATCCATTCCCCTCTCTCCTTCCCTCCATCTCTCTGGCTCAGAGCAGTTGCAGCCTCATTGTTTTGGATTGCTGGTCAGTATGATTGGCTCCCACAGGCTTTCAGTAACTCCACACTGCAGCTGGAGCCGTAGACAGCACTAAGCCTATCACAGCGGCCTATTCACACAGCCATGTTTCACCAAACTTCAAGTAAACAACAGGAACTGGCTTAAGAGTGAAGGTTATGGAAAAAACAACAGATTTTCAAGGTTGAGTTGCTGCAGAGAAGAACAATGAATATTTCACACAGACACAGCATTGACAACCTAGTGTTTTTGGTTGCTATAGAGTCCCATTATAATGACAGAAAAGCTAAAACAGACAAAAGTCTACAGTGTCTAATTTGGCATCATAGACTGTATAAACAAGAGGGCTAAGGGAGTGTGACGTCAACCATAGTCACCATGGAGTTCATTCATTCATTCATTCATTCATTTTCTTTTGTTTTTTCCATTTTCTGGGTCGCGGGGGCAGCAGTCCAAGCAGTGTTCTGCTGCCCAGAACACAATGCACCAGCCCCCATGAATCCCCCCGCAGGTGGTGGGTCCACAGGAGGACGGCTCACGTCACAACAGGCCTTGATGTATCTTCTGCCATGGGGGCTACCAGTGTCCACAGACACTGGGGGCGAGGTGGGGTTAAGTGTCTTGCCCAAGGACACAACGGCAGCGCTCATCTGTGGGAGGTGGGATCACATGCTGTCAACCCGTCAAGAGCGGAGTTCATCTCCAGTCAAATGAAGCTCATGGAGGCTTACAGTTATAGTGGTGAATGTGGAGCCAGTTCCATATTAGGAATAAGAATTTATTTATGGACAAAATGATGAAGATCACTGCAGCAGTATTTTTCAATGTAGTCAACTGGAAATATGACGGAAAGTGGATAGAGCCAGAAGCGCTCCCCATGCTCACTTCCTGTTTTGAACGTGGCAGCTAGTGGGATAGCTATGTCCATTTGTATATACATCCTCTATGTTTGGGATCAGGTGGAGATTCTGCCACCTGCTTTTCTCCATGGAGATGTTGATGCTTTGTTGGGAATGTTCTAACCTGGGAAATCCCAGGCTGCTTTCGTTCGTTCCGATCTGAAAGACAGCCTGGCGACTATGGCAAGCGAGCTCTCCTGATTCTGTGAGCCAATCAGAGAGCGGGGAGGGGTGGTAAGACGGTGACGCGTACTACGTGACAAACGGAAGCTTGTAGTTTGAACTGACAACTGACATGACTGGCTCTGGGCTACGTATACGCCAAATGATAGACATTCGTAACGCCCAATAAACGGCCGTTGGCGATCGTAAACCACACCTCCGCTACGAGATATTTCGAAGGTGGCTCCCAGACCATATATCACTTGTGATATGGTCAGGTGTAAACCAGGCAAGGAATGTTCCATACTATGACATTATTTTACTTTATAAAGGTATGTTGTAGAAACACTGTAAAAACACCAGTATCTGAATAGATGCAAGATGGATGTTGGATAGACTAAAACAATGCCATTCTTTGGAACACTGAAGCTATTACATCTCCATCATGATAAGCAGGTGCTGGTCGCTCCACCAGAAAATTACATTTATCATATTTTATTTGTTTTATTACAGATACAAGACTTGGATAAAACACAAATCCAATAGTTTGACCTTTGAAGTATTACATTAATACTTAAAAGGGCAATTTTCTTTTGGGGACAGATTTTCTGGCCTATATGGTAGAGAAAGAGTTGCCATGTTATGCACACATGAATATATCAGTACAGTGGTCCCTCGTTTATCGTGGGGGTTAGGTTCCAGAAATAACCCGTAATGAGTGAACTCTGCGAAGTAGGACAACTTTATATTTTATAATTATACATGTTATACATGTTATACATGTACAAGGCTGTAAATGCCTTAAAACACTGGAATTAACGTTTTCTCACATTTCTCTCTCATTCACAACAAACTCTCAAACGTTCGTAGATTTTCAACAAAATGTATTAATAGTGAGGAGCGCGGAGACACGAGTCACTGGCTCCGCCGGAAGTAATGCGCTCATCCAACGGCACTGCCACATCCCGGGATACGACGCGCACCAACCCCTTGGAGAAGTGCGCGACTCGTGCACCGCTTATTGTGGTCAAATCCGTGACAGAGCAGCGTGACCGGCGCGAGGCCGCGTGTACACCGGGGCTGCGAGCACGAGATCGAACCGCGGCGCCCGGACCATGCCTCCCCCTCAGGACCACGTCCTCGCAGCCCGAGCCACAAACCGAACACACACAAACGAACGCAAGAGCCGCACGAAACCAGCAAAGAGCCGCACGGAGTGATTTAATCCTGGTTTAGACCTGGTCTAGTCCCGGTTTAGTCCAGGTCTAGACCTGGTCCAGTCCTGGTTTAGTCCAGGACCAGTCCAGGTTTAGACCTGGTTTAGACCTGGTCTAGACCTGGTTTAGTTCCGGTCTAGACCTGGTTTAGTCCACGTTTAGTCCTGGTCTAGTCCCCCCTGCATCCCCCATCTATCAATCGGCAAAGGTCTATAGTCTCTTAGCCAATCAGGATGCAGAACTCAATATTACAGTATAATTTTTTTTTAAATCGACGAAACAGCAAGGCCGCGAACAGACCACCAGAGCGAGACCAGAGCGAGGGACCACTGTTAGCTTTAGTTAGGTGATAATAACAAAACTACAGAATACAGTTATACTACTGATATAAACAGACTATACCTTTAGCAACTGTCAACTTTAGAATGTTGCTACCACATAAAAAAATGCATGGAGTTGTGTTTTGTTTCATTCATTCATGATTTTTGAGCAATCCTGCAACATCATCAGCCTGTCTACATCTCCAAAGTTCAAAATGCTCTGTTCCACCTTGCGATGTCATGATGCTGCAGTTTTCAAGTTAACAGCTCCTATTTACCTTTTGTTTAATAGAGATTGGAAATGTATGGGTTTAAAAACACAGTGGAGCACGTCCTGTATTGACATCACATGACATCACAAGGTCAAATAGGGTGTTTTTTGTTTGAGAGAAGAACTGTAAATTAAATATTCAGGGTTTGTGTATTAAATGTGTGAATGAAACAAAACACAGATGTAGGTATGTTTTTGATGAGGAAACAACATTATAACATGGATCAGAAAATAGCATAATATGAGCCCTTTAATGATGTAAAAGTTAGGAGTTAGGAGTATTACTTCAATTACTTCATCAGTCTCGTAATTGTTTGAAAATAATGTGGACAATCTGATAAGGAATCTCTCAATTTTGGGAAACTGTGAGGACCTTGAAGCCAACCGGTGAAACATGTTCAAACCAGCGTTTTGAATCACTTGGACGTCTAGGAGAGATGAAGTAGGAGGCAGTCTCAGGCAAATGCATAATTTATGAAAACGAGATTATTATTTTATGAAGAGTTCCTTAAAAAATTCAGGTGGATTCAAACCTGAGCATCTCACAAGGTGTAAAAACATTTTGGGGGCAGAACGAGGAGCAATGTGAAAATCTTTGAAGTGGACAAGGTCGTACTCAGGCGCTTCTCCAGAATAATTTCAAGGATCTAAATCTTACCAGCAGGCTTAGCAGGATTTACTGTGGCTGGCCATGTGGCTGGCCATGTGCGTTACACTGGGTTAGCTCTCCATGAACTATATATAAGGTTGTCTGTTGTGCTGCTGGTTTTGCGATAGAATCCATTAAAACAAAAACTTTCATTGCAATCATTTCTACTTACTACTACTACAATTAGTATTCTTACAACCAATACTTTTTACTACTACTAATACTCCCATCACTCCTAATATTGTTATTACTAATACTACCATTACCATCACTCCAAGTACTGTTACTACTAGTACTACAACTGCCATCACTCCTAGTAGTAGTGCCATCACTCGATATATCGATCCTGATGGGGTATTGAATATGCATCGATCCTTGTATTAAAATATCGATACCAAGTCATGTTTTCTTACTGACTTAACTTTGAGTTTATTTAGTTCAAATTCTTATGTGTTTTGTTCATTATTCAACCATTGCCACTTGTCAGGCACTACTTTTCCTTCCGCGTTCTCACCAAACGTGGGGTAGTACGTCATCCCGCGATACACTCACTGCTGTGAGATTTCAGTCAAAGCGGCACGGGAGCCATGGGAGACCTCAAGTGAAGTGTGGTGTGGAGTTACTTCTACACCGTGGACGACAATGTTGCGAAGTGCAGTGTGTGCCAAAAAATTATCCGATATTGTAGCAATACCACAGATTTTAAATAAACACTTGATCATAAATCATAAACCTCAGCATGACGAAATGCTACTGACCAAACGACGACAGGCGAGTCAGGCAGCTCCCTCCAGCACAGCAGCAACAGCAGTACGACAGAGGTCAGCTGCCGAGGCGTTTGAGAGAGGGAGAATCCAGGTAACCATCAACCATGTAGAAGACTAAGAGTAGTGTATGTGAGAGGAGAATGTATGTGAGAGGAGAATGTATGTATGTGAGAGTGAGAAGAGTGATACTTCATTTGTTGTCTTTTTTCATAGGCTGCAAGTGCCCAACTTACAATAGATTTATTGATTTTATTTTATTTATTTGATAGGGACAATGCACATTAATGAACATAAGTATAAAACAAATGTAAATATGCTGAATTTTAGCTACAAAGCTAGTTTTCATCCGCAGTCCCTCGGCAGGCAAATACATAAAAATACAACGTGCAACACAAGCAGCACAAACAAAAGTCTAGTGGTCACATTTGATGTCTGCATTGCCATTTTCATTTCATCGAAGATTTTTGTTCAGATATCTGGTGTTAGAATGTGTGGAGCTAAGCCCCTGGTGGAGCTTTGCGAAGCCAAGGTATTTAGAGCCAGGTTAGTGTTTTTCTGTAGTATTAAAAATGTATGAAAGTATCAGTATCGGTATCGATATCGCGATTCTAACCCTGGTATTACTTGGTATCGTATCAAAACAAAAATAACTGGTCTCGCCCATCCCTAACTCCTAGTACTATTACTATACTTGCTATCACAACTACAACTCTTCCTCCTTCTACTACTACTGCCACTGCTGCTATTATTACATCTCTTACTTTTTAAAGTACTCACACCAGAAGATGACATATTGACTGAAAGTAATTTTTCATATCAATATACTGTTCAATTTAGCCTTTTGAAAAGCTATCCCAGGCTGGTTATCGTTTGTGTAACGTATCAAGTAGGAACCAAACAGACAAGCGTCTTTGAGTGTCATGAAAAGCGCTATATAAATAACATGTATTATTAATATTATTATTATTATTATTATTATTATTATTATTGGTTGAAATGGCAAATAAACTGTCTTGATGTGTATTTTGTAATTATATGTACAGACTTGTCCGTTTGTAACACTACTTGGGACAAATACATATCTACCGTATTGGCCCGAATATAAGACGACCCTGATTATAAGACGACCCCCTCTTTTTCAAGACTCAAGTTTGAAAAAAAGACTTTTTGAACACCAAATTAAATTTTTATACAGAAAATAATTACAGTACATCCGAAACAAATGATTATAACAATATATTTGAGAGAAAAAGCATGTTATTTTGCCTCATTCAAATCATGCAAAAACTGTCTATCACATCTTAATATCTGAACATTTAAATTTGTAAACTAAAGTGCAATCACATTTGTAAATGAATGGCTTCTGGTTTTTGAAATGTAAATAAACCAATCTACTGTGATAAAACAACAAAATTGCAATAACTGCATTAACCATCAAAGTGAAGTCTAACTGTAACTGTAGTCTTGAAACAAATCTGAATAAGGAAAAACATTGCAATAAAATAATGCAAACTGGTTTAAACTTGAGAGTAGCTGAGATCTGTCATGTCAGAACATTACTCCTCACAAACATCCTCTGCCTCTGAAGACAACAGCTTCTCTCCAAAGTCAGAGGGCAGGCGCTGGGCTAGACTTGTTCTGCGTCGCAGCGTTAGTCCGTTACGCCGCATCATTCTTTTACACCAGCCGAGGCTCGCTTTGAAGTCAGCGGTGGGTGTGTTTAGCATTCGCTTTAAAGATATCTGGCGCCATCTAGCGTTGTGAATGGGTATAATGTCTAGACCGCGAATGTAAGACGACCCCCTCTTTTTCAGTCTTATTTCAATGCAAAAAACATCGTCTTATATTCGGGCCAATACGGTATTTTAGATTTTTTCATCAAATGCTTTTCTCCGTGGAGATGTTATTGCTTTTTCTGGAATGTTTCACAGTATCATAGCATACCTTTCTACCCCCATGGAGACCAAATCAAACTAAGTAAAAGGTCAGATTTGTGGAGAGGCGACAGCCCTCACAGTCAGAGTCCCTGCTTTTCTACGTATTATGGAGCTAGAAAACCACCTGCAATTTAATCAGTGGAAAGTAGGACTGTTTAATGTCATACTGTGGAACATTCCAGACACAGCAATAGAGACAAGCAAGTTACATAGTACACCTCTAAAAAAAATGGCAGTCCTTGCAATTTGCTGACTGCTTCCATTCAAACTGTGATTATGATTCAACTGCAGCCCTATAAACTCTCGTCTAGCACATACGAATCGGCAAAAGTCCAAAAGTTCCTGATGCGAAAACTAACGCCGCCTGGACTCCCTCTTGATGGCATCTTCACGCCTCATTTGCAGCACTTTGAAGCCTGCTGGGACATTGGGTAGGCTATGCACATATTTGAACTTGCTGCGTATGCATTTTTAGACATGCACGGTGTCCCCCAGGCTCCTGTCCCCGGTATATGTTGAGAGAGGAGTGAACTAAATGGCTTCGCTCTGACCTCCAGCTCCTTCAGACAAACAGGAGCGTGCGGTGCATACAAAAGCACACACCGCCAGCTCGGGGAAATTGTTTGTATTGTTGTGATAATGGTGATTGTTAAATGGAGAATGGGGCTTCTGTAAACAGCACGGTGCGTTTAGGAACAGGTAATTATCTGTAGTGAGTGTATTCATATTTATAGGTTTGTTGACAAATAGCAGATGCAGACAGATATGGCTGCTGACATAACAGTGGGTTCTGCAGTTCAGCATGGAAATATTGTTCTGGAGATTGAGTTTGGAGGTTTTTTGCAAAGACTGTAGATTGTAACCATCAACCATTCCAATAGCGTGACAATGTTTATTATGTTTATTTGCAGCATTTTGATGTGAAATGTGTTTTATTGATGGTTTTAAGATTGTACTTTGCCATGAAATACTGTATTTAAAAGCAAAATTCACAAATGCTGAACCTGATCATTTCTTTTACTGACTAAGCCCTCGGTTACTCTATTTTCTAAATAACTGGTATTGCATCGGCCAAACCATATCGCTCAATCAGAATAAGTTTATTGCCATGGTCAGTGAACAGAATTCACACACTAGGAACTTGCTTTGGCATTATGGTATATTAAACTATGTATAATAAGAGAAAAGATAAAATAAGGTCAAACTGATTTTGGCTGAATATATACAAAATATACAGTATGGGGAGAACTACATTGCAAAAGTTAAAGTGTAAGCAGATTAAATATGCTTCAAGTGCGTTGTTTAAACTTTAATAATATATGAGTTTAATGCTTAAAATTGCATTACCATTTCATGCACTACACCACTCTAGTCACAGCTACGCCCTTCTCACCACCTCCAGTCAGTCTCACAGCACATACTTTTCTTGCCCAAGGACACAACAAGAGAATGCCTGGAAGCTAAAGGAGTAGCTTACCACCACTACATAACGTTTCATCACCAGCCTATCTGGATGGAGATCATATGGCTTTGCTGAAAATATTACGCAGGATGGTATTATGCTTAGTTATCTCTATAGAAACAAGCAAGGGGCATCATGGGACAAGTTACAGGTCAAATCTGTGGAGAGGCAACCCTGCTCAGAGTAAGAATTCATGTGTCTCTTTAGAAGGCATGTAGCGAAATAAATACTTGATACAAACGCAACCGTAGCTCAGTTGGTAGTGTTTCTCCACTGATCTGAAGGTTGGCAGTTCGAATCCTGCTCTCAAAATAAACAACATTTTAGCAGTCGGATCCACTAACCCACAGGTTGGAGGTTCGATTCCAGCTCCCACAGATGAATTCTGTTGCGGTGTCCTTGGGCAAGACACTTAAACCACTTCGCCTCCAGTGTCTGCGTAGTGCATGAATGTGTGTGTGAATGGGTGAGCGGTTCCTTGATGTAAAATGCTTTGAGAGCTTTGAAGGTGGAAAAGCGTTATGTAAACACATGACCATTTACTGTAATTTTAATGCTACAGTGGTCCCTCGCTTATCCCGCGATAAGCGGGATAACCTAACCAGAAATAACAAGTTATTTCTGGTTAGGTTCCAGAAATAACTTGTAATGAGTGAAATCCGCAAAGTAGGACAACTTTATATTTTATAATTATTATACATGTTTTAAGGCTGTAAACTCCTTAAAACACTGGAATTAACGTTTTCTCACATTTCTCTCTCACTTAAACACTCAAACTTTCGTAGATTTTCAACAAAATGTATTAATAGTGAAGCGTGGGGGCTCCGCCGGGAGCCCCACCGGACGCATGAGGAGCGCAGAGACAGGCGCCACTGGATCCGCCGGAAGCACCGCGCTCATCCAAAGGCACTCCCGGGACGCGACGGGGACAGGTCTAGACCTGGTTTAGTTCTGGTCTAGACCTGGTTTAGTCCACGTTTAGTCCTGGTCTAGACCTGGTTTAGTTCAGGTCTAGACCTAGTTTAGTCCACGTTTAGTCCTGGTTTAGTCCCGGTCTTCCCTGCATCCCCCATCTATCAATCGGCAAAGGTCTACAGTCTCTTAGCCAATCAGGATGCAGAACACAATGTTACACTATTTAAAAAAATAAATAAATAAAAAAAATTTAAAAGTAAAAATCCGTGAAACAGCGAGGCTGCGAACAGTGAACCGCGATAGAGCGAGGGACCACTGTATACGGTGGAACATTCCAGTCAAAGCAGTAACATCTCCATGGAGACAAGCAGGTGTTGACCCATAATGCACCACTCAACTTGCCTCACCTAACCTCTAGCCTTCTCAGCCATGAATGCAGTTTTACATACCAGCCAATCCGTGAGCAGACGTCCATAGAATCTTGTGTGAATGCTGTTTGCACGTTACTGACACAGCCTTGATTGTACAAAGCTCCATTCTGAGAGGTGCAGGTATGTTTGAGCAGGTCCATTGGAGCCGTGGGCAGACTGGAGTACACGCACACATACTTTGAAGTGCGTATCTATTATTCATGGTGCAGCCTGTGTGCGTGAGGGCACTCGGGCTGCTTACTATCAGGTGTGTAGTGTAGCATTAGCCTCGCTTAAACAGGGAATTGGACCTAGCCTCTTCTTTATGTGCGTATAATGAGATCGTAGCACGGCCTTGCGATTCTCCTTAAGGTTACTTCACCATCACTATTTTTTCTTATTTCTAGTTGATTCAGATACTTGCACTCTGATCTAACAGTTGTTGGTGTGATTCCTGCTAAATCGATTGGGTAATGCTGTGTCTTTGGTCTAGTGATTGTAGGTTTGTGGACAAACATCTGAAGAACTGAACATTATTATTATGACATTATGTGCAAGGAGCCATATATTTATTATTTCAAGTAACTACTACTTATACTAGTCCTGTTTTGGTCCTTGTTTTGTACTTGGAGTTATTGACAATTTCTGCTTTGCCTCTGTTCAAAACCAAGCTACTACTACTACTACTACTACTACTACTACTACTAATACTACTAATCACTTCTTTGCCTTTGCTCAAAAACAAGCTAAACCACTAATACTACTATTATTATTGATCTGAGCCAGAAACAGTAACTAGTTCTTCGCCCGTTTCTTCTTCTTTATTTATTTATTTATTTTTTTTTAAAGTCCCCAAACCGGCTATGGGATTGACCAGTCAGGTGAACATTTTTTGATAAAACGGCATCGCAACAATACCCAGAGTGACCTGACCCAATAGTGCCTCATAGAAGTGGACCCCTATGACAGTGGGGACAAGCACATTTTGCAATACAGTGGTCCCTCGCTCTATCGCGGTTCACTTTTTCATTTTTTTTTTTTTCTAATTTTTTTTATAGTGTAACTTTTTTTTTTTTAATAGTGTAACATTGTGTTCTGCGTCCTGATTGGCTAAGAGACTAGACCAGGACTAAATGTGGACTAAACTAGGTCTAAACCAGAACTAAACCAGGTCTAGACCAGGTCTAAACCAGGTCTAAACCTGGACTGGACCAGGTCTAAACCAGGATTAAACCACTCTTTGCTGGTTTCGTGCAGTTGGTTTGTGGCTTGGGGTTGAGAGGACGCAGTCCGGGGCCGTGGTTCGATCTCGTGCTCGCAGCCCCGGTGTAGAAGAAGAAGTGACTTTATTGATCTCACACTGGAGAAATTCTTCTCTGCATTTTAACCCATCCGGAGTGCCCGGAGAAAACCCACCCAGACACAGGGAGAACATGCAAACTCCACACAGAAAGGCTCGGGCGACCCGGGGATCGAACTCAGACCATGCATGCAAACTCCACACAGAACACACACAGAAAGGCCTGGGCGACCTGGGGATTGAACCCGGAACCTTCTTGCTGTGAAGTGCTACCCACTCAGCCACCGGTCGCGCACTTCTCCAAGGGGTTGGTGTGCGTCGTGTCCCGCGACGTGGCAGTGCTCCTCGCACTTCCGACGGGGCTTCCGGGGCTGTGTCTCCCCCCACGCGTCACTATTAATACATTTTGTTGAAAATCTATGAAAGTTTGAGTGTTTAAACGAGAGACAAATGTGAGAAAAGGTTAATTCCAGTCTGTGAAAAGTGTATAATGTGTGTGGTGAGGCATTTACAGCCTTAAAACATGGAGAATAATTGTAAAATATAAAGTTGTCCTACTTCGCGGATTTCTCTTATTGCGGGTTATTTCTGGAACCTAACCCCCGCGATAAACGAGGGATTACTGTACGCAATTTTGCAAATTGTGATAGCGCAAGCCAAAGGTTGAATTGGTGCACGACTCTATGATGAACAGGAAGTTGGCCATAGTTGATCAAAAATTTGCCACCGTTTTGACTGCGTTTTGGTAAAACACTAATAGTCTGTGGTTTTTGGTCCAAATGAGCTCACATTTGGCATGTCACATCTAGAGACATAGGTTCACAAAGATTTTCAGTTTGTTGGGGATATTCCTTATGGGGATTAAATTCTATGAATCACTAATGCCTGATCTTGCCTGAATATAATATAGTGTAAAGCATATGAAAAGTGTATTCCATAGCGGCCTCTAATCATACAAATGGAAATTAATCATTAAAAGTAAAAAGATTTTTCTCAGAATCTTTTTAAATATATATCCTCCTGAGACCCGGCCCATTCATTTGTGTCCTTTATAGCTGCACTATGAATTAAAAAAACAAACAAAAAAAAAATCTTAAAAAAAATCTTTAACAAAAAATCTAAAAATGTAAATAAATAAATTATAAATAAAAAATAAATAAATATGTAAATAAATACTCAAATACATAAATAAAAATAATAATAATACATAATATATTAAAATATAAATAAATAAGAAATTAAAAGGGAGAACTTTTTGAGGCGACTGTAGAAGCTTGTCAGAGATGTTGGTCATCAAAAAAAAAAAAAGTTTTTGTTTTGGCTGTTAACTTAGATTTAACACCTAAATGTCCCCGACGTCCATTACAGAGGACATGTTACAACATGACGAATAAAAATATAATTAACAAAATGTAAATGCTAAGGTGTTGTGGGATCTCATATTTAATTTACATGTGTACTTACATATGAAAACTGTAATCTCTGTATACTTAGAACCTCCACCTGGTTCTTCTGTGTTTTAACCCAGTGTTCTGTGAACAGCTAAGCGTAATTTAATACATACATAGACTATCCTGGGCTGTGTTGACATCACCTGCTCCCTATCCATCAATATTTTGGCTGACTATTGGGAAAACTGGTCTTCTTAGCTAAAGCTGGGGAGTTCTTTACATGGTCTGTATAGCTAAACTATTCTCCTATAGGTTAGCTGTTGCTGATGTCATAAATATTCAACAGTCTGTACTGTATTTAAAGACACCTTCTGGTCATTTGTGTGTGTGTGTGTGTGTGTGTGTGATCTGACCCCACTGGGGGGGTTCTTTTCATGTCCCTCTTCACGGCCGACGTCTCTCTGCTAAGCTGACAACATGGATGCTGAAGATGTCTGATGTCACCATTTCATTTGTATTCTGCTATTTTTACATTAAAATGCTGAATAACCTCAATTTCGACTAATGCCTTCCTTCAGACCTCCTTCTGATCCATTTTCTGAAACTGACAGTGTTCATTTACCTTCAAATAGAAAATTAAAATAATAATAATAATTTAGATTTAAAAAAATTTCTTCAGGTCCCAGGAGGATATATATATTTTATTTCCACTTAACCAATTAATAAAAATCAAGCATCTGCCTGCTGTGGCTGGCATGTGAATTCAAGTTTTGACATGTGAAACAATAAACATGAATAACTACCACAGACATTTAAAGGGACAGTGCGTAAGATTTTTACCCATTAATTACATAAATTGAAGATACCCATTCAAAAATACAGTGTTTTCCAAGCCTTTTCACTTCCATCATGAAATCAAAGTATTCTTTTGGACTTAGATATAGTCACATAAAAGGGGGATCTTCCCCATATTAGAGGCAGCCATTTTGAATACGAGAGCCGCAGAAGGACATTTGGGCTCATCCTTTGCCTAGGCTCCTGCTAGCGCCTGCTCAGGCGCGCTGCATGTGGGAGCGAAGGAGAGAAAGGGAAGGGGAGGGGGGAGGGGGGAGGGGGGAGCCTCGTGGTGTTGGGTAAACAAGACAGGCTGCTGTATCACTCGTCATAATAACACGTGTTTTGGACTATATTGTTTTACTGGATTTTATTCGCTGGATCCTTACGGACAGATTGAGAGCAAGTTTATGGTGAAATACAGAGTTTGACCTGTCCAGAGCCTTCAAAGGTAAGCTAAGTAACAAACCTCGTTTTGTGCTTTTCTGTATAAAAGCCCCATGTGCTCGGGGAGTGATTGTTGTGCCGGGAAATGAATTGCATAGTCAAAAAGAGGAGACTGTAAGGTTTCATTTGATGTGTAGAGTGTCATGCTACACGATCAGGAATGTGTGTTTTCATGCGTTTTTCATGCGTTTTATTTATACCGTAGTTGTCGGCGCTGTTGTGAGCTGTTGTGAGCTCGCACAGCGGCTATGCGAGCTGTCTGCGTTACGGCGCGCCCGGGTGACCCTCGAGGTCTGCCGTAGCCAAAAGAGGAAGTGGAATAGCTACTATCCACCTATGCGCCACCAATCCTACACACTGTACCTTTAAGAGAACAACGTTATGTGAAAACAATTTTTATTTTTTTTATAATGCCAAGAGTAAAGGGTAATGCTTGCAGGTGCTGTCGTGATGGTCGTAGCGCTGGTTTCTAGCACTGGAGCGCCCTCCTCTGCTCCTTTTGGGAGACTGGATGGCTGTGCTCTCTCACATTCACAGCAACACTTCAGGAGACATTTCTCCTCTCCTGGTGAAAATATTTCAGAAGACAGCTCCTGCACCTTCCTGGATAGATTCTCATTTCTCATCACATTCCTGACTTTTTAGGAGTTTACAAGCTCTTGCTTCAGCTGCACATTTTCCTGTACTTTACAGTTTTACAGGTACTGGACCTCCTTATGTGCATTAATCTGGTCTTGCAGTTGTTTGTCTTTCTTTTGAAGTTTTCTTAACTTCAAGTCTTTTTCTTAGTCAATTCTCTGCTGAGACCTAAGCTTGATGTCCAAAGAATTGTTTATTTAGCCCTGATCTGCAATTTCAGCCCTTGCTCGCTCCAAGTCTTCACGGAGCACCTTGACCAGAGAGCTCTCCTCCAGGGGTGGAAGGTCCTGGACCAGGGGTGGAAGTACCTGGACCAGACTTCTGTCCTCTGGGTTTGAGGGCTCCTGGATGTTGGGAGACACCAGCTGGGTCTCCTGTGGGTCTCTCTTGACCGCTCTCTGTTGGTGTGGGACAGAGCAGAGCCTCCAGGTCGAAGCCCTCATCGTAGAGGTGGGCGTCGTCCTCTGTAGTATAGAGGTACCAGGGCTTGGTTGAGAAAGACGTAGCGCGATCCATGTTTGTGTGCGTGTTCATCAGTGTGCTGAGAGGTTTCTATTTCTAGAACAGTTTTCATTTCTGTGAAAACGGAAAATATATATTCTAATTATAGAATAATTATTTTGCATATTAGAACCGAACTACTCAAAACTAAATATATCATACCATAACACTATATTACATTATTAATATCAGTTTGATATTTAACACTAAAAATGGATCAGCATTTAAAATCATTTACATTCATGTGTGGTGAAAATATGCGTGCTCAAAATTATATTTTATGAATGACTACAAGCAAAAAAAAAGGGCGCGGGTAGCTTTAATTATTATTACTACCACTGCTACTACTATTGCTGCTGCTGCTACTACTACTATTTACAAATCACTGCTTTGCCTCTGAGCCAAGCCAAGCTAACAGTTGTTAGTGTAACTCCTGCTAAATCAATTGAGTAATGTTGTTGTGTCCTGGGACAAGTGCTTATGGACAAATATTTGAAGTAAGCTTGACATCATTTACAGTGGTACCTCACCTTACGAAATTCGTTCCAGAAGTGGTTTCGTAACGTGAAAAATTCGTAAGTTGAGTAGCTATTTCATTGGAAAAAGCCTGATTCGTTCCAAGGCCCCGATCCAAGTTTTTTTTTTTATAGTGTAACTTTTTTTATAGTGTAACATTGTGTTCTGTGTGTTTCTCACATTTGTCTCTCGTTTAAACACTCAAACTTTCATAGATTTTCAACAAAATGTATTAACAGTGAAGTGTGGGGGGAAGGGGGAGGGGGGAGAAAACTGCGCTCTGACACGTGTGATAGCGCAGCATGACCCGGCGCGGAGCTGATAGCAGGTCTAGACCAAGGTCTAAACCTGGACTGGACCAGGACTAAACCAGGACTAAACCAGGACTAAACCAGGACTAAACCAGGACTAGACCAGGTGGATTAAAGCAGCGAGGAGGGGACTGCACACAGTCTGAGCGCATGAACACATGAACGAGACCCATGCAAGAGCCGCGGGCTCCTCCTGGTTTAGTCCAGGTTTAGTCCTGGTTTAGTCCAGGTTTAGTCCTGGTTTAGTCCAGACCACCGCGGCTCCTCCTTGTTTAGTCCAGGTTTAGTCCTGGTTTAGTCCAGACCACCGCGGCTCCTCTAGACCACACAGTCTTGCATGGGTCTCGTTCATGCGTTCATGCGCTCAGACTGCGTGCAGTCCCCTCCTCGCTGCTTTAATCCACCTGGTCTAGTCCTGGTTTAGTCCAGGTCCTGCTGGCAGCCCCGCGCCGGGTCATGCTGCGCTATCACACACGTGTCAGAGCGCAGTCTTCTCCCCCCTCCTCCTTCCCCCCACACTTCACTATTAATAATTTTGTTGAAAATCTATGAAAGTTTGAGTGTTTAAACGAGAGACAAATGTGAGAAAAGTTTAAATCCAGTCTGAGAAAAGCGTATAATGTGTGTGGCTGAGCGCGCATTATTTGAATTTTTGAGATTTCGCATTTCGTAACTTGAATTTTCTTTCGTATCTAGAGACCAAAATTTACCGTGAACTTGAAATTCGTAACTTGAAATTTTTGTTTGTTGGGTCATTCGTAAGGTGAGGTACCACTGTACTGACAAGGAACTATATATTTACCATTGCAAGTAGTCCATTGCCTCACTAACATAAAGTCCTTCAACTTGCTAGTGTGTAAAAAACAATAACACGATTTTCCAACCCAAAGTAATTGTATTCATTATTCTGCTAATTAACCATCATTTAAAAATGACTACACTGCTGATTTTTTTTTTTTTATTAATTTTTTCACTTACCTCACACATCTCACAGAATTTTTCAAACATGTGAAATTTAACTATGAGATGTCACCGGCAGTAGAGAATAGTGTTTTGATACTAAGGAATAGACTTGATACCAATTCCGATACCACAATGATAATAAAAAAAAACACTCTTCTCTTTATTTAAAGCCCCAGTGTGTAGGATTTGTGGCGCATAGGTGGATGGTGCTATTGCACTTTCTGTTTTAGCTACGGCAGACCTCGAGGGTCACCTGGGCGCGCGCACGAGCCGCGCCGCTACTGTATAAATAAAACGCGGTCCCGGTTTTGTTTTGTTTTTTATTTTCTCATGAAAACACACATTCCCGATCATGTACCATGACACTCTACACATCAAATGAAACCTTACAGTCTCCTCTTTTTGACTATGCAATTCATTTCCCTGCAAAACAATCACTCCCCGAGCACATGGGGCTTTTATACGGAAAAGCACAAAACGAGGTTAGCTTACCTTAGAATGCTTTGCACAGGTCAAACTCTGTATTTCACCATAAACTTGCTCTCAATTTGTCCATAATGATCCAGCGAATAAAATCCAGTAAAACAATTTAGTCCAAAACACGTGTTAGATCCATTACGACGTCTGATCCGGCAGCATGCTTGTGTTGTTTACCCAAAACCACGAGCCTTGCCGAAGGCGGAGCCCAAATGTCCTTCTGCGGCTCTCGTATTCAAAATGGCTGCCTCTGCATGGGGAAGATCCCCCTTTTATGTGACTATATCTAAGTCCAAAAGAATACTTTGATTTCATGATGGAAGTGAAAAGGCTTGGAAAACAATGTATTTTTGAATGGGTATCTTCAATTTCAGTAATTAACGGGTAAAAATCTTACACACTGTCCCTTTAAAGAATATAATGTAATTTTCAACATTGAATAAAAGTACTTTCTTTTATATTGTGTTCTTATATCTGTATAATCCCTCAGTGGTTCAGGTGGGTTCCATAGTGGTCCATGGGTATATACTAGTCTATGTGGTCTTATACTTGTTCTGATTCAAGGTCATTCCAAAGCTATTCAGGAAAGGTTCATTTATGTCCTGTGAATGTGACTTTTTTAGTATTGATACCTGGTCAAAGAGTGTCTAGTTTCGATACTAGTTTTAGTATCAATTAGTATCTGATTTTCGATACTTTTGACAACCCCAGTAAAGAATCAGCTCTGCAGTTTTGAAAAGGAAGTCAATGAGCCTGTTTCTATTATTAAACAATTTTAGATCAATATTGTGTTTGAACAAACTGTAAAATCATAATCCATATATGTTATGTTCTATTACTACGTACCACTAAGCATAGCATGTCTTCTAATAATGATGACTAGTACATCCTTGTAATCCTCGATGGACTCCTTCTCTGCCCCACTACTTTCATGTATTTGGATGCAGCCCGAATGAGTGCTAATTCAAAGTCTGGTGCTGCTACTGTGGTGTGCCAGAAAACACCCCAAAGACAGATATAGACAGGCGTGATGAGTCCATTAAAAGGTGTAAACAACTCCAGGAGGGCATAGAGGAGAGAGGGGCCAGTCCAGCATTTTCATTTTATCTCTATTTAGCACCGGCTGTTAGGCTCCAGTGGCATAGGTTTACGTGTCTCATGCAGAGCACAAATCCAAATAAGAAGAATACTGGCTTTGATCTGTAATGAACTTTGGCTTGTTGTGCTTCTTTTGCACTGTTTCACTGTAAATGCATTAAGCAAGCAACAGGGGTAAAGTGTCTTGCTCAAAGACAACTATCCAGTGGTATGGACTGAAATGTTTGGACTTTTTGGATGTGCAGTACCTAGGTTATGGTCAAAACTGTAAACATGGGTACAGTACATTTGAAATATAATATATTTGTATATGTATTATTTAGGGCTGTCAGTTTAACGCATTAATTAGATTAATTAATTACACTGCAAATTAATGCATTATAAAAATTAACGCAATTAATTATAAGAGACAATTCAATGCGTGCGCATTTTAAATTTGGCGCGCGGTGAGCAAATCACTGCTCGGGCCTTTGAACGGCAAGTTTATTTATAAAAAGAACGAAGACGGGACTATCAACAAGAACGCAGTGATTTGTGTTTATTTTATTTTATTTATATATTTATTTGACATCCCTGGTTGAGCTTTTCTACACTAACATAAGATCTAAAGGGCAATATGTTCAATATAATATGTTCAGGGCAATATGTTCAGTGCAGCTCCCGTACCACACTGATGCAGCTGGTCAGAACACTCTCACTGGTTCCTCGGTAGAAGGTGGTCATGATGGGTGGGGGGGGCTCCAGCTCTCCTCCGTTTGCGGAGGAAATAGAGGCGCTTCTGAGCTTCCTTCGCCAGTGATGCAGTGTTCGCTGTCCAGGAGAGGTCCTCACTGATGTGCACCCCCAGGAATTTGGTGCTGCTCACCCTCTCTACAGCAGCATCGTTGATGGACAGTGGGGGGTGCCGGGTGGGGCCTCTCCGGAAGTCGATAACAATCTCCTTGGTCTTTTCAACATTCAGAAGGAGATTGTTATCGCTGCACCACTTGGTCAGAAGGCTCACCTCACTCCTGTAGTTTGTCTCATCGTTATTAGAAATGAGACCCACCACAGTCGTATCGTCCTCAAACTTCACAATGTGATTGGTGCTGAAGGTCGGTGCGCAGTCATGGGTCAGCAGAGTGAAGAGCATCGGACCTGTGCTCAGTCTAATGCAGCTCCAGGTATTTCTGCCTGTGGCCTCTCAGTGAGCAAGTCCAGCAGCCAATTCCACAGTGAGGTCTGAGGCCCCAGGTGGTCCGGTTTGGTGATGAGCTGCTGTGGGATTATGGTGTTGAATGCTGAACTGAAATCTATGAACAGCATTCTCACATATGAGTCCTTATTGTCCAGGGGGGTGAGAGCTGGGTGAAGAGCAGAGCAGATTGCATCCTCAGTGGAGCGGTTGGCCCGGTATGAGAACTGTATGGTAGTGGTTTTGAAGCAGGAAGGAACAACAGCCTGACTCAGAGAAGCATTAAAGATGTCTGTGAAGACATCCTTGAGCTCCTCTGCGCAGTCCTTCAACACATGACCGGGGATATTGTCCGGGCCTGCAGCCTTATGGGTGTTGATCCTGGAGAGTGTTCTCTTCACGCTGGCTGCAGACACACACAGGGGCTGGTCGTGGGGAGGTGGTGGAGTTTTCTGTGGCCGGGTGTCGTTTTGTGCCTCAAACCGTGCAAAGAAGCTGTTGCGGTCGTTGAGCAGGGTGATGTTGCTGTCACAGGTCTGTGGCGAGCATTTGTAGTCCATGATGTTCTGGATGCCCTGCCACAGACTCCGTGTGTCCCTGCTGTCTTTAAAATGTCCGGTTACAGTATTTTCTGTGTGTATTTGTGTTTGGCTTTCCTGATGCCACGGGACAGGTTGGTTCTTGCTGCCTTCAGATGTGAGACATATCCGGCTCTGAAGGCAGAATTTCTGGCTCTCAACAGTCTGTGAACCTCCCCTGTCACCCATGGCTTCTGGTTAGCCCTGGTAATGATGGTCCTGGTGTGTGTGACGTCATCAATGCATTTGGAGATGTAGGAAGTCACAGTGTCTGTGCACTCCTCAATGTCCATGTGGTTGTTGTGTGTGGCGGCCTGTTTGAACACTGCACAGTCTGTTGTGTCGAGGCAGTGCTGTAGTGCAGACGAGGCCCCCTCTGGCCACACCCCCTAATCTGCTTCAGAGCCGGCCTGGAGACCCTCACACGGGGTCTGTATGCCGGTCTGAGCAGAACAGAGATGTGGTCAGAGAGGCCTATGTGGGGGAGGGGGGAAGCCTTGTATGCTCCTTTGTGTGCTGTATGAGCCATGCCACGCTTGCCTCACTTCTGCTTCCTCGCACACTTCTTGCAGCATCTCCTCTCCGGGCGGGGGGCAGCAGGCAAGTTCGGTGTAGCAGCAGTAGCAGCAGGCCGGCGGAGTAGTCCAAACCGCTCTAGTTTCTCCTCTAGTGCAGTGTCCAGGGAGTTGTGCTGGGCAGTTATGCCAATGTCCAACAAGAACTGCCTCCTGTACTTGTTAAAAAACACGGAAGACGAACAAGACAGACTAGACAATGGCGGCGAAAACGGTGAAAACACTATGCTATTAGCCGAGATAGGGGCCGCTGCATGCATCCACCATCTTGGATGTACCATGAGAGACGTTTACAAAGTGCATTTTCAAAGTTTGAGGTTTTTTTTTTTTTTTTCTCATGTTGTGTTTTAATACCAATTTGATAGTGAAGTAATCCTTGTTGGGGTCCAGTTTATTTCTGATATAGACCTAATTTGGTTCTGTTTCAGTCCTGGTTTAGTACAGTCCCTGGAGTTATGTGTTACTACTACTAGTAGTACTACAGTAAAGGGAGACATTCAATTTGTCAACTGGACAAAAGTTTATTTGGTTGAATATGTTTCAAGCTGCTTCTTCAGCTCTGGTCAGACGCTGAAGAAGGGAGGAGGTAACTACAGTGATATGACTACCACATCTATTTGTTTACAGTTTCTGTTAGTAAGGTGGGCCTATTAAATATGTAGTGGGAATGGAGTGAGGGGTCTGGTTAGCATAGCCATACATTGATTTAGGTTTGAGGATAGAGTTATAGATCGGAGACAAATGATGTCTGAGACCTCCAGTGTGTACTATGATTACACTGGTTTGCCTCTGTTCAAAGCCAAGCTAAAAACATATTTCTTCATAACAGCTTTCATTATATTTAGCACTATACAGAATGTGTTGTTTGAGTGGTTGGATGTGCTGTTTCATTGGTTGTTAAATCCTGCTCTAGTCTTGTTTTAATTTCCGTTTAGCTCTGGGTTTGAGTCACAGAAGTGAGTCGACTTTACTTTTCCTCAGCATTGCCAGTTACAAATTCACTCTTGAAGTGTTGAAGTGAAGCAGCACTTTCTCCCCTGCAGTCTGCTCTCTTTGCAGTGTCAAAGTTGAGTTTCACTGTTGTAGTGTGCAACTTAAAAGACTTGAAAAATACTGTTGGCCTCAGGGTCCTAACATAGCTAACTAACCCACTCCACCAGAGCTACAGCTTTCCACTGCATATAGGACTCATTGTAAAACACAATTAAAAAGTTAAGGTGAATAATATCTCCACAAACCATGAAATTGTGCAGGAACTTCAAAGAGGCTTTCTGTGCAAGAGCGGAATTTCAATATGCCGAAGCCTGGAGACTGAATACTCCACAGAGCAGGTGGGAAATAGCATTACTATTCATGCAACGCTGGGAATCCAGTGTGAAGGCATCCTCAACAGTTTTTTTTCATTATTTTATCAATTTACAAAGACATTCACTTAGCTCAATATTAAACATGTAGTTAAAATTTATATTAGCTCTTTTGAAGGTTGGCAGTTAAATCTTGCCATTACATACGCTTTCTGTGTCTTTGGGCAAAACACCATACCCATCTTCTTTCTGTCACAAGTCGTCCCGGAGGCGTTTTGAGTTATTCACAGATTCTGAAAGTGTAGATTCCAAGCTTTCCAACAATGCCTTACACATGGAAATCTGAGAACATTTGAAGAATTTGTGGCCATTTGAAAGCATGCACATCGGAAAACAACGAGATGAGAAAAAGCCTTTTCAAGATTGTCTCACTGTAGGGCTGGGGGGCAGAATGGTGTTCATTTGCATGACATTAAGCTAAGCCCACTGTGGTGTGGTGTTTCAGGGCAGATCAGAATTAGAAGGTACTTTGTTAAAATGGAAATGCTTTTTATAACAAGAAGTTCATATAATCATTCAATAATTCAGTAATACACAGGATGTTAACTCAATGTCATAAAGGCAGAATAAGAAATACACATAATGAGTCACCTGAACCTGGATGTATTCTGTTCCTCACCCTTATGAAAAAAACAAACAAACTGCAGTGTATAACAGGAAAACTGCAAGTATTTTGGTAGTCTATTGGAATAAGATGTAATATGATGCTAATGTTGACAATTACACAAGCCCCCTGCTTTCAGCTAAATATGTCCCTTTGGTGAAGAAATAATATGACCACACGAAAGCTGAGTTAGTATTTAAATGTGTCCTAAAGTATATTGTGTCAAATTTTAGAGGCACTTTACTCACCCCATAAGAAAGAGAAATGTGTTCCTGCAAACATCATCGGGGACACTTACTTTTTGTCGGGGTCTTTCTGCTGGATGCGGTTACCTCCGATGTTACGCTTGTTTGCCTCATTGTCCAATTATTTGCGTATCCTGCCACTGTCTTTTAGCAGCTGTACGTAATCTCCGGAGAAAGTTTATGGCTACATGAACGTGTCCCGAGGAGAGAGTTCTTCTTCCTTCTTACGTAGCATTTACAGTCAAAGTTACGGATTTTCTCCATTTCACTGTCCTTATCCTCTTCAAATGTTACTGTAGATAGCATCTGATATCTTACAGTCCAGCTCCTCTGTGCAAGGCCGATAGATCGGCGTCCCGTAAAAACAGCCACAATTCAGCTCATCTGCAATACATTACATGCAGCTACACAGCTTAAGTAGCCACGAGGTTTGCTTCTAGCACACAACTGATTGTCGGAAAAAGAAAACAAAAGAGCATTAATCATCACGTGAATGGCCAGTAGTGCCAGTATGGTAATTATGGTAATTTACACATGCCCCGATTCTTTCCCAAAAACTAGCCAAGACAAAATGTATGCTTTTAAAGCAACCAATGTTGTTATCTGAAACATGGAGTGGCTTCTTCATGATCTCAACTTGAACATTTGGCAAACAAATGAAAATCACAAATTTTGGAAAAAAAAAAAAAAAGCTTTTAAGGCGATTTTCTCGTGTTCACTTTGAGCGACTTGTGGTGGGTTTTGCCCTTCTACTGTGTTGTTGGACGGGCAGCGTAGTGGCCATTGTATCACTACTACTACTACTACTACTACTACTACTACTAGTGCTACTACTACCACAACTATAACGATTACTACTATTACCCTCCCCTCTCACTGCATCATCCAAACTACTACTACTACTACTACTACTACTACTACTAATGCTGCCTCTGTTACTTCTACTACACAAATGATGCTGTCCATGGTTCTGAAATTCTATTACCTTATCCATTTGTATTTTGTACTATTGCGTATTATCAAAGTAGTAGTTTTCGTACTACTAAAATAGGTTAACTTTGTTGGGAAAGGTCTTTGCTCAGATTTATGCTCATTTATTTAATGTTGTTATTTTAATTCTAACTGCAATTAAATAAAATAGCACATAATTTCAAATCAATCACAAACTATTTATAGTCCATAGGAGGTGATAAGTGACATTATTTTAGCTAGGCTTTATAATTCAGGTTGAGTCATTTCCAAATTCAAATGAGTTTACAGACTGCTAATATTGCAGTGGATGTGGGCTTATTAGAAAGTATCAAGGACTGGGCCTTTTGTACCATTTCAATTACAAATTAGCAGACTTAAATATGCCATTATTTTACTGAACCAAATAATCACAACTAATTAAAATGCCTGCTTTGTGAGGCACTTTTTATTAGTCATTTGAGGAATGTGTGTCATTATGATCTACCAAAGGCAAAAGATGGAAACCTTAAAGCCTTTCAGCTTTACTAATTAGGGTTTATTCTGTTTTTGTTTTTTTTTGTTTTTTTTTCCCATTACTGGTTCATGTTTTGTATTGTTCATAGCCTTGGTGACCAGACCCTTTATTTTCAGCCCTTAAAGGTTGGGGTTTGCACATGTTCTAGGCATTTAAACCAGCCATTTAACTGCCAATCCAATGCTCTAAAAACAGATTTAGTCTAAATTACCGCAACATAATTTATGTACTGGAAAACAGGAGAACCCAAGACTGGAGGTGGCACGATGGCTAGCACTCTCACCTCTCTGCAAAGGCTCAATGGTTCAACTCCATTGAGCCTTTCTTTGTGGAGTTTGCATGTTCTTCTTTTTTGTCCAGGCACTCTGGTTTCCCCCATCAACCCAAAACATGCACCGCAGGTAAACTTCGGCTGAGGTAGTCCTGACCAAGACTAGCTCAAAATCTGAAGATCTAAGGGCGCTGACGGCTTGAAACATGAATGTGATGTCAGAGATACTTAGCAGCACAAACCAGCTCAGATAAAAAGTCCAACTTGAGTACATGAGGTCCAGAAGTAGTAGAGTGATCACGGAATGTTTATGACATCACTTGAAAGGTAGCCTAATATTTTAAAAGAAGTGAAGCCAAATTCTAATCTAAATTGAATCCATTGCTAGAGAGACATAGACAAACAGAGCTGTCATCTTCATGTCTCTGTTTGCTGTTCTCCCCCACCACCACTTTTCCTTTCTATGCCCCCCCCCCTTTCTCTGGGACTCAGCACATTAGCATAATCTGTCCAGTTGATTGTGTTTGGGCAGCAGTGGTGTGAGCTCTGGCCTGTGCTACACAGCAGTACAGGGCTGTCCGCCAGCTCACACAGAACCAATCAGTGGCAGAGATTAGAATGGGACACAGCAAACAGAACGGAGAGAGGGGACAGCACCAGAGTAATACTGGAGCTATACTGGAGCTCTAGCGTTTTCAGGATTGTCTATGTCAAATTATATGAGTACATTTAATAAGTATTTTTCAAATTAAAGAATGTGCTATACATTCTCAATTTCAAATATAAATCATGAACCACTGTCCCTCTATATGTTTAAAGGTCCCATGGCATGAAATTTTCACTTTCTGAGGTTTCTGAACGTTAATGTGAGCTCCCCTACCCTGTTTAGCCCCCCCCCCCATGGTTAAAAGTTGTGAAATGTCTAAACTGAGCATTTGCGATCCTTTTCTGCGTTACATAAAATCAGAGCTCAAACGTTTTTTTTTTTATTTGCCTGGAGGCACGTCCGAGTGTTTCTAGGCTCGGAAGTCCTTTATCTGAGCCTCTGGACCTTTGAACAGCAGTGGTTTAATTTTATTTTATGTGGAAATGTGTTTATTTTTCAATGGAACGCTTCAAATCTCTACCCCCGTGCAAAAACACGGAAATGGATCAGCTGAGAGCTAGAGCGGAGAGTGGAGAGTTTGGCCACGCCCCCACCCTCTACTATTGGCCAGCTCTTTTCTCCTCATTTGCATTCAAGCAACAACGCCCAGAATAAAGTGTTTGAGAGAGAAAAAATACTCTTTCTCATCTTATCTCTGTTTCTCATGCACTGAGTGTTGATTTTGAAGAAGGATTCATTTACAGTATTAGGGAACCATTAAGGAGCCATATAAAAGCATCAAGAAGTACCATGTCATGGGATCTTTAATAATAATCATATGCTATTATTTGGTTCTTTTCTACTTCTGATTTAATTCTGGTCTGGTCCCTTGACTCTATTCAAAGCCAAGCTACTAAACTACTACTACTACTACTTTAATGCCACTCAAAGATGTTTTAGAATTGTGGGAATTACTTGCCTGGAAGAATCCATGACTCATCGCTGTACCAGCGAGTGAGTCTGGTAACGTTTGATCCACAGAATGCGCTGCGGTTGCACGTAGACAGACAGCTAAGTGAACCAATCAGAGATTGCGCCATCTTGATTCAAAACTGAGGCGGAACTTCCGCTGCCTAAGAGTGACTTTGCGGGCAAAGGCGGGTGCACTGACGTCACCATCTTTGAACGAATCAGAATCGCGGAGTCGGTTTGGAACCGGAGGAGCGAGAGTGGATGGAGAGTGTCCAAATGGTATCGCGGTGTATAGGAAATACAGAGAGATATCATTTGGCTGGCCAGGTAAGGGAATTACTCATTCATTCCCATATTATGTGGCGGTAAAGCCAAGCTGCCCTATTCACAGGCAATATTAATACTTAAAGAAAAGAACAAAACATATTAAACATTATTTATTTAAAAACATCACTTCATTCATCATTACATTTACCAAATAACACCAAATAATCTGTGTAGTAAAGGTGCACTGTGTAACATTTTGGTTTTGGGTCCACAAGCTACTTACAGTACCTTCATGGAGATGTTATTGCTTAGTCTGGAATTTTTCACAGCATGGCATTAAACATATCTATCTCCATGGACACCAGCCAAGTTACAGTTCAGATTTTTATACAGGTGACCACCATCCACTGTAAGAATGCATATTTTCAAGGTATTTTTTAGCAACGGTTGATGTCTATCACCTTTTGGTCTGTGTACTGAAGACAAGAACAATGACCTTCAGAAGAAAAAAGCACAAATATTAAAAAACAAGCATGTCGACCTTTAAATTACATTGTATTCCTATGTTTCAGATGACATCTTCATAACAGGGACTAAATTTGCATTGCTATTACTGATGTGAGAGTGTGGATTTTTACATGTGTAAATAAAGGTATTTTTTAATGGATTTGGACAGCAGGTAGGTTTCTACAGTGGGATTTGCTGTTAACAGCTACCTTTAAAGCCCCAGTGTGTAGGATTCGTGGCGCATAGGTGGATGGTGCTAGTGCACTTTCTGTTTTAGCTACGGCAGACCTCGAGGGTCACCCGGGCGCGCTACTGTATAAATAAAACGCGGTCCCGTTTTTTTTTTTTTTTTCTTTCTTTTCTCATGAAAACACACATTCCCGATCATGTACCATGACACTCTACACATCAAATGAAACCTTACAGTCTCCTCTTTTTGACTATGCAATTCATTTCCCGCACAACAATCACTCCCCGAGCACATGGGGCTTTTATACGGAAAAGCACAAAACGAGGTTAGCTTACCTTAGAATGCTTTGCACATGTCAAACTCTGTATTTCACCATAAACTTGCTCTCAATTTGTCCGTAAGGATCCAGCGAATAAAATCCAGTAAAACAATTTAGTCCAAAACACGTGTTAGATCCATTACGACGTCTGATCCGGCAGCATGCTTGTGTTGTTTACCCAAAACCACGAGCCTTGCCGAAGGCGAAGGCGGAGCCCAAATGTCCTTCTGCGGCTCTCGTATTCAAAATGGCTGCCTCTATATGGGGAAGATCCCCCTTTTATGTGACTATATCTAAGTCCAAAAGAATACTTTGATTTCATGATGGAAGTGAAAAGGCTTGGAAAACAATGTATTTTTGAATGGGTATCTTCAATTTCAGTAATTAACGGGTAAAAATCTTACACACTGTCCCTTTAACCTTCTGTTCAGTAGAAATGGCCAATTCCAGGCCAGAAATCATCCAAATGTTTCTAATGAAGATATAAGAAGCTTAGCACTTCCTGTATTCCTAACCGCATTACATCACAAACTAGAAAACAGTGTTTTCAGTTAGAGAGAAGAACACAGCCTAAATCTGCAGGTTTTTTAAGGTGCAGGTGTTAATGAAACAAAACACAACTTCCGGTATGTTTTAATGGGGAAACCACACTGTAATATAAATTAGAAAATAGTGTAATATAGGTCCTTTCAAATGAAATTACAATGGAGGAGGTAGGAGAGAAAGAAAAAAAAAACAATTTGGTTATTAGTCCCATTTCAAAGGTGACAGTCTAAACAAAGAGGCCAGTTTCCCAAGGACTTAAATCACTCCCCTGCTCCAATCAGCCAGTGCCGAAGAACCATAGCGTCGATAATCTTAACTGGGGTCAAACTCACAACCTCCTCTAATAGACTGTTTCCTTTCTATTGAACTTTCAACTGCACTGTCTCTAAATCAAATCCCTCTGGCTTTTAATGTGTAGCGATTTTCAGAAAACCAGATGCCCTCCCTAATAATGCGTTTATCTTGTGTAGTTTGCATAAAATGTGCACTGTGGGTCAGCTTGTCTCCATGGAGATATTATTTCCATTTCGCAGTATTCGTTCAGTTATAGGAGACTTTTTATTGCTACAAAAAAATCACTTCTCCACAGATCTAAGCTTAAAACCTGGCTGCTTGTCTCCATGGATACTCCCTCAGAAAAGATACATAGAGCACCTTAAATTGTCATTACAATGTTCATTCACTCCGCATGTTACTTGGAGAAGACCTGTTGTGCTTGTCCTTGCTATGTAGTGAAAATGGATCGTCATTGCATTAGAATTTGATCACAATCACAATATTCATCTAGAACAAATTAATAAAAGAAACAAGTTCGCTGACTAGTACGTTAGAAAACTGCGGTCCCTAGGGGGAGCTGATGTCAGCCTAAATGTCATCACAACAAAGAGCTGTGAAATTGGCTGCACATTATGGTAGCGAGACACATTTTGTTTTGTTTTGTTTTCTATGCAACACTAGCGAATCCTAAGCCTATCACAGATTAAGAGAATAAAGATGGAGAATGAAGTAAGTAGAGCAATAGATATAGAGCAATGAGGGTGGTAGTGAAAACGTGCACAAATCACTCACAACTTCAGGTGAGTAAATGAGAAGGTGAAACAACTATAGCATGCTTAAAAGCTTAAAATTCAAGTCTGCTTTATTTTTTTTTACCAGTATGTAACTATGAGTAGGGTTGTTCCATTGACAATACTGGTATTGGCAAAAGCTCTGATACCCTCATTTTTCAGGTATCAGTATCGGTGAGTACTTAGACCAAATCACCAATCCGATACCACTCTGTATATTCCTGATTGAGGACCCGTAGATGTGAGCAAATGCAAGCAGCTGTTGTTGACATCTGTGGCTAATGCTACTGCTAACGCTCAGAGCAGGTTAAACACCGACTGTGGAGGCTCCATGGATGCTTAAAACATGCAATAATAACAGAAAGACATTTGTGTTACCTCTCATACCTTCATTTAGCCTTTGGTGTGTGGCGCTGAACTTGGTAAAATAATTAAAGCTACCGAGAGTGCACTCAGACTTTGTTTACGCTGTCTGTTTACAGGCCTCGCTGTTGTTTTTCTGTGAATGGATCTATTAAATATGGAAGCCCATTCCAGCCAGCAAATAAAAAATAAGAGTCAGGGCTCTCAAGTCTCACGCTTTGAGAGTGTGACACACGCAATTCGACGTGTTCACACGCTCACACGCCACACATGGTATTTCTCACGCTGAAATTTAGTTACGCAATTCAAGCTCAGCGCACAGCGCTTCTGTGCCCAGAAAATCGGTTAGATAATGCAGGCACCGCACGTTTTCAGTGAAAAAAAAGTCACCCGCACCCCCCCTTCCGGTCTTCGGGAAAAAATTGTCACTCGCACCCCCCCCACCCCCCACCCCCCGCTCCTCGGAAATTACGCAGTTTCACGCACCACCCCGCTCAAAACTTGAGAGCCCTGTAAGAGCCTCATAGAAAGTCATAATTACAAGCTTTAAACTCATAATTGCGAGTTTTAAACTAATCATTATAAGTTTTACACTCGTAATTATGAGTTTTAAATTTGACTGTGAATCTGCACTTGTCATGCAGCCACACGGTCATTTTTCTGGAGAGGCCATCCTCCAGGAGCTCATGACATCTCCACATAGCTCCATTTCCTTGTTAACGTGTGATTGTTGTAAAAAGACAAGAAAGAGAGAGCTATCCACACAAATCCCATATAAATGACTATGTGCAAAGTGTTATCTATGTTACTCTGCCCATGTTAGCTGGTTTAGTCCAAACGGGGGATGAAGCACCTTTGGCTCTGTGGTGCCCTGGCCGAGAATTGATGAGTTTTGCTGGAGGTGAATTAGTAAAATAACTACACATTTTTCCATGTAGTGGGTTCACACATGGCTTCTCCAGGAAAAAGGTCACACCAGCCCAGGTGCTTGCATGGCAAGAGCAGGTTCAGAGTCACCTCTGAAAACTTGTAATTATGAGTTTAAAACTGGTAATTATGACTTTTAAACTCATAATCAGTAGTCAAGTTGTAAAATGAAACTGGGGGGGGGCATTAAGCTAAGCCCTCCCCCATCACTGACATCACTGTGGTGTTTCAGGGCAGGGCAGAATTAGAAGGTACTTTGTTAAAATGGAAATGCTTTTATAACAAAAAGTCCATATAATCATTCAATAATTCAATAATACACAGGATATATGTTATCACACACGTACACACACACACAAATCTGCCAGCACACACCACGTTAACCAGCAGGTTATACAGTAGTGAATCCGTTAATCCGTTCATACAGCATTGAAATCAAAAATAAGAATGATGTTTTTATGTGTTATGGTTATTGTGAATGATATGGTGTGTAAATAGTACATGGATGTGTGTGATTGTGTGTTTTGGGTTAATGTTAGTGGGTGTATATTATGTTTTGCTGTGTTACTGCGTAATGAGATGTGTGTCAAAGTTAAATGTGTGATGCTGTGTGTGTGTATGTGTGTGTTTTAAGAGAAAATCTTTGATTGTTTTTAATGATATAGACCGTTGTTTTTTATCCATGTAACCAGGGACTGTGGATGGAAATGAGCTTTGTAGCTATACTCTGGTGCAGAACATCTTTGTCTTTGTACATAATGTCTCTGTACATTGTCCCTTCAAATAAAGACTAAACTAAACACACCTTAGTCCTGGTTTAGTCTTGGTTTAGTCCTGGTTTAGTCCTGGTTTAGTCCTGGCTTAGTCCTGGTTTAGACCTGGTTTAGACCTGTTTTAGACCTGTTTTAGTCCTGGCTTAGTCTTGGTTTGGACCTGGTTTAGTCTTGGTTTAGTCCTGGTTTAGTGCCAAAATAGATGCAGAAATAATCTGATAATATGACTCACCCATAAGAATGCGGTCAGATCCATTCTAACAGTTTGCCGTGTTGTCTTTAATAATCCGGAGCTCCGGAGAAAAGGACATAATCCCGAACGTATCCCGTGTCCCGAGGCGAGAGTTCCTTCTTACGTAGCATTAACGTAGGAAGTTAAGGATTCTTCTTCTCTTAGAAATGCCGCGTAAATATCAGGCTCACAGCTGATCGGCGAACAGGCGCAAACACAACAGCGGCAATCGTCATGATTGGCGGGAGCGTGTATCGGTGCGTAATTATGCTGCAACATGATTGGAAGCTGGAGCGCACTGGCCATTTTGACTTAAAAACGGCGAAATTCGCCAAAAGTTTAGGGATTTTTATACCTGATTGATAAAATGCCATAAGGGATGGAAGAAGGGATGCCCGTAAAATAATCAAAATCATCCCTCTTCTAAAACGAGGGATGATTTTGATTATTTTTTTCCCACAGGGGGGATGCCACCCCCCCCCCCCCCCCCCATCCCCCCTCAACTCGAGTACTGCTCATAATTATGACTTTCTGTAAGGCTTTTATTTTTTTTATTTACTGGCAGAGATGGACTTCCATAATTAAAGGCTCTGTGGTAGAAAGTGACAAAATAGAAAAGCAAAAGTGTTTAAATCAGCACTACAGCAATATATTGCACTAAAACTTTATTCCACAAATTTTGATTTACTACTGCAAATTTTCATTAAAAATAGCCTTTTAGAAGATTTATTTTTTGCTCTTGTACTGTACCAAAATTGAGTAGCCATACACTGTGCGGTATTGGACTGGCCAATTGATATCGGCGAGTACACTAAGGTATTATCGGTAGAATTGGTATCAGATCAAGTCCCCCCAAAAATGGTATTGGAGCAACACTAACTATGAGCCACTCTCACCAATGCAATGTTCCATTCATACATGAGAGTCATCTGCAAATGAATTGTGAAATGACAGAATAACCTGCAGTTGAGTACACCATGTATAGCAATAATAGGCAATTTCCTGAGTCATCCAACATCTCCTCTCTCCTCAGCTCGTGTCTAAAAATACCCTCTAATAAATAAAGCTTGTGATGATAATTTGGTCGGCATCCAGGCACATATGCTGGCTGGACCTCTGGCCTGAGCCCTCATCACTTTGTCTGTGAAAATAAGACCTGAATATTCATGATTTATGCACCAGAGCCCCAGTGGATTGTGGGTAGTGGCGAGCCAGTGAAGCCCATCTGTTCCTGCAGTTCAGAGATAGAGCGGTGCCACAGGTGCTCCTCTGAGGCGTGCCCACACCAGCCCGGCCAGAGCAACAGGGAGGAGGGCCTTTGTTTTGGTATAAAAGTTCTGGAATGTTTTTAATGTTGAAATTTCACCTGTTAAACCTGAGCACAGAAAATAGTTTTAAAAGTGTTCTATGTAGATAGTCTCCATGGAAATGCATTGCTTAAAGGTCCCATGGCATGAAATTTTCACTTTCTGAGGTTTTTGAACGTTAATGTGAGCTCCCCTACCCTGTTTAGCCCCCCCCCCCATGGTTAAAAGTTGCGAAATGTCTAAACTGAGCATTTGCGATCCTTTTCTGCGTTACAAAAAATCTGAGCTCAAACGGGCGATTTTGAACAAGGAAACTTATTGACGTCAGATCGAAAAAAGAAATGCAAATGCAGTTCCACCCCCGTCTGTCTGTACTCAGCGTCTCTGTAAATCACGCCCAGAGAGTTTGGACTGCGAATGCGCTAGGCAATGCGAAATGCGTTTTTTTATTTGCCTGGAGGCACGTCCGAGTGTTTCTAGGCTCGGAAGTCCTTTATCTGAGCCTCTGGACCTTTGAACAGCAGTGGTTTAATTTTATTTTCTGTGGAAATGTGTTTATTTTTCAATGGAACGCTTCAAATCTCTCCCCCCGTGCAAAAACACGGAAATGGATCAGAGCGGACAGCTGACAGCTGAGAGCGGAGAGTTTGGCCACGCCTCCACCCTCTACTATAGGCCAGCTCTATTCTCCTCATTTGCATTCAAGCAACAACGCCCAGAATAAAGTGTTTGAGAGAGATATTTATGACTCTTTCTCATCTTATCTTTGTTTCTCATGCACTGAGTGTTGATTTTGAAGAAGGATTCATTTACAGTATTAGGGAACCATTAAGGAGCCATATAAAAGCATCAAGAAGTACAATGTCATGGGATCTTTAAAATGTTCCACAGTATGGCATTAAATATATCTTTATTTCCTTCTTGGGTAGGCCTGACCCGGTAATTACTACTGTATATTGACACAATTCAGTGTATGTTAGATGGAACAATACATTTTGGGGGTCAGTACTTATCTTGGGTACTTTTTCTTTTCACTAGTGGGGAACTTTCTTTGTAATTTTACTGTACTGTACTATGAAAAGATTTCAGCTGTAGAAGGAGGCATAAATAACTTTGATAGCTTATTATAAAGACTAAGTACTCAAGTATTTGTTGCAGTTTGTGTGTTTTTAACCATGTTATACCTTTTGTCAACTCCAGGCAGTGTACACACCTTGCCAGTTACCTCGCTCCACTCAGCAGCATCCAGCTAGCATGTATCTTTTTGTTAGCCTTTAGTCTTTCGTTTTGACCTGGTGTCCTGTTTTCACTTCTTCTTTGAGTTTAGTTCAGTTAGTGGAGCTGGCACAGGCTTGTGCAGGGTTAAATGGTAAAATCTTTATATAGCGCTTTTCCATCTTCAAGGCACCCAAAGCGCTTTACAACAAGGAACCACTCACACACGCATTCACACACCAGTGTACGCAGACACTGGGGGCGAGGAGGGTTAAGTGTCACAACGGACAGCATTCATCTGTGGGAGCTGGAATCGTACCAACCAACCTGTGGGCCAGATGTTTCTTATGTCAAGAGCGGGATTTGAACCGCCAACCTTTGGATCAGTGGACAAACGCTCTACCAACTGAGCTACTGCACCTTTCTGCTCTGTTTGGCCGGTCCACCTTTCTTTTTATTACTTTTCATTATTATTGGGTGTGGGAGGGTTCCTTAATAATTTCTTAAAAAGAATCAAGAAAAAAAAAAAAAACAAGAAGAAATCAAAATAAAATAAATAAATAGTTAACCTTTGAATCCTGTGTCATTTCAAATGATCCTTCGGGTCATAGCGTCTTTTATTTCAAAATCAATCAAAAGAAAACTGATTCTGATCTGACTATCAACAGGTCTAACTAGGATGAACCCTCAACAATAAAGCTACTTAGTGCAAGTTAATATAAAATACCTGCTTTGTGTAGTAAAAACCTAATTTGATTTCTGTTTTGCTTTCTGTTTATATTAAATTTCAACATATAATACAACTTGAGAGGCCCAACCTTGGGGACAGAATTCTACCAGTCACAAAACACTGCCAAAAGAATCTGGTCCCTTGTGTCGGCCCTTAGACGATTCTATAAGACTGGGGAACAGTATTAGAATGATGCATCCAAAATCTGTACAGACGCCAACATTCACATTCAACCTGTACTGAAGATTTATAAAGAAACCTTGAGTGGTGCTACACTCAATACCTCTCCCATCATTATAAATATCTCAGTGTGCGTTCCAGTGGCTCTAATGGAGACAGAAGACACATGAATCTGTACAGTCATTTATTCAGATGGACTTTTTCTTGGGGAGGTGTTCAAAAATCTTGATAATGATCATATAGCTCATAAAGACACTTGTTTTATGGTTAATGCCACAGGGAAAGTTGTTGACGTTGAATCGAAACTGGAATTACAAAAATGACATTTAGAAGCTCCTCATATCCCTGTATTGTTTCAAAATGAATCATGTGCTTTTAAAGGCACACTGCATATTTTTGTTCATTTGGTATACTTACTAGACTGCATGGAGATGTAATTGCTTTGCAGGAATGTTCCGCAGTATGGCATTAAACCTTTCTGTCTAGCATTTATTTCTGCTTGGCCTTCCTCACAGCAAGAAGGTCACAAGTTCAGTTCCCAGGAAGTGTTCCTATGGAGTTTACATTTTCTCCCTATGTTTTGTTTGTTTGTTTGTTTGTTTGTTTGTTTTTTAATTCCCTCTCATTTCTTATTTGCCCAAGATTCATTTTCACAGTTGCATTGAAGGATGGGTCAATTGCTGATGTCATATTTCTTTAATGATGTGTACCTTATCTTAGATAAACAGAGTGTTCTGTTTGAATGAATAGCAACACACAACTGGAGGAAACAATATTGTAATACAGTAAGGGATTACTGTGTTATCGCGGGGGTTAGGTTCCAGAAATAACCCGCAATAAGAGAAATACGCAAAGTAATAATTAATTAATTCATAGCATTTATATAGCGTCTTTCATGACACCCAAAGCGCTTTACAGTTCATTGTTCATTCACTCCACACTTGGTGGTGGTAAGATACTTTCTGTAGCCACAGCTGCCCTGGGGCAGACTGACGGAAGCGAGGCTGCCAATCTGCGCCATCGGCCCCTCCGACCACCTCATTTTACGATTATTCTACATATTTTAAGGCTGTAAATGCCTCACCACACACATTATACGCTTTTCTCAGACTGGAATTAACCTTTTCTCACATTTCTCTCTCTCGTTTAAACACTCAAACTTTCATAGATTTTCAACAAAATGTATTAATAGTGAAGCGTGAGGGCTCCGCCGGGAGCCCTCACGCTGAATCCACAGGAATCCAGTGACTCACGTCCCAGCACTGCTACATCCCATGATGTGGTGCGCGACACGTGCACCCCTCATCATGGTCAAATCCATGACAGAGCAGCACGACCAGCGCGAGGCCAGGCGTACACCGGGGCTGCAAGCACGAGATCGAACTGCGGTGCCCGGACCGTGTCTTCTCAGCCCGAGCCACAAACCAGCCACACGAAACCAGCAAAGAGCGGCACGTGGTGGTTTAATCCTGGTTTAGACCTGATCTAGTCCCAGTTTAGTCCAGGTCTAGACCTGGTCCAGTCCTGGTTTAGTCCAGTCCAGGTTTAGACCTGGTTTAGACCTGGTCTAGACCTGGTTTATTTCAGGTCTAGACCTGGTTTATTTCAGGTCTAGACCTGGTTTAGTCCTGGTTTAGTCCAGTCCAGGTTTAGACCTGGTTTAGACCTGGTCTAGACCTGGTTTATTTCAGGTCTAGACCTGGTCCAGTCCTGGTTTAGTCCAGTCCAGGTTTAGACCTGGTTTAGACCTGGTCTAGACCTGGTTTATTTCAGGTCTAGACCTGGTTTAGTCCTGGTTTAGTCCAGGACCAGTCCAGGTTTAGACCTGGTTTAGACCTGGTCTAGACCTGGTTTAGTTCTGGTCTAGACCTGGTTTAGTCCACGTTTAGTCCTGGTCTAGTCCTGGTCTAGTCCCGGTCTAGTCCCAGTCTGGTCCTGGTCTAGTCCCGGGCCCCCCCGCATCCCCCATCTATCAATCGGCAGAGGTCTACAGTCTCTTAGCCAATCAGGACGCAGAACACAATGTAACACTATAAAAAAAGTTACACTATTTAAAAAAATTGAAAAAATAAAAAATCCGCGAAACAGTGAACCACGATAGAGCGAGGGACCACTGTATTACATAGACTGGAAAACAGTAGTGATGGGCGGATCGATACCAAAGTATCGATATATCGATCCTGATGGGGTATTGAATATGCATCGATCCTGGTATTAAAATATCGATACCAAGTCATGTTTTCTTACTGACTTAACACCGTGGACGACAATGTTGTGAAGTGCAGTGTGCCAAAAAAAGATCCGATATTGTGGCAATACCACAAATTTTAAATAAACACTTGATCATAAATCATAAACCTCAGCATGACGAAATGCTACTGACCAAACGACGACAGGAGGCGTGTCAGGCAGCTCCCTCCAGCACAGCAGCAACAGCAGAACGACAGAGGACAGCTGCCGAGGCGTTTGAGAGAGGGAGAATCCAGGGAACCATCAAGCATGTAGAAGACTAAGAGTCGTGTATGTGAGAGGAGAATGTATGTATGTGAGAGTGAGAATAGTGATACTTCATTTGTTGTCTTTTTTCATAGGCTGCAAGTGCCCAACTTACAATAGATTTATTGATTTTATTTTATTTATTTATTTATTTGATAGGGACAATGCACATTAATGAACATAAGTATAAAACAAATGTAAATATGCTGAATTTTAGCTACAAAGCTAGTTTTCATCCCTCCAGGCAAATACATAAAAATACAACATACAACACAAGCAGCACAAACAAAAGTCTAGTGGTCACATTTGATGTCTGCATTGCCATTTTCATTTCATCAAAGATTTTTTTTCAGATATCTGGTGTTAGAATGTGTGGAGCTAAGCCCCCTGGTGGAACTTTGCGAAGCCAAGGTATCTAGTTAGAGCCAGGTTAGAGTTTTTCTGTAGTATTAAAAAATGTATGAAAGTATCGGTATCGATATCGCGATTCTAACCCTGGTATTACTTGGTATCGTATCGAAACAAAAATAACTGGTATCGCCCATCCCTAGAAAACAGCGTAACATCGCCCTTTAAACTATGAGTGACAAAAGTGTACATTGACCCACACATAAAACCTATATATTTAATCCTGGTACATAGCGCTGCATAAATAGCCTGGATACATTTTGTCTTTTTATGATTACAGTTCCGCACGTCTCTGACACGACTGAAAACCAATCAATACGTGGCCGTCGCACATAGTGTACTTAATAATGACAGCACTAATTAAAAAACACTGCGGAAACTTGAACTCAGAGGCAGCGGCTGGTTCTGCCTTATCACAGTGAGATGCTTCCTCATGTATGAGGCTAAGTGCACTACATATATTACAGGTCCTGTCATTTCTGCTGATCGAGTAATCAGCTGGACTCTAGTTGAGTTATTAGGAGAACTGTACATGTTTTATGTGCATTTTAAAGAGAAGGTATTATGGAAAATCTTTTTGTTTTGTTTTACATTTCTTCCATATTTAAATAGCCATTACTCTGTTTTCTGATAAGCGTTATAATGTTGTTTCCTTACCACAAACAGCCCTGGATTTTCTATTCTCTACTGAACAAAGGGTAATAGGCAGATGTTAACTTGAAAACTACCACTTTGTGACATCACAAGCATTTTGAGCTTTGGAGATGTAGATAAAGGATTCCTCAAACATGTGTGAATGAAACAAAACACAACTCCAGGTATGTTTTTGAGATAGTAAAAACATTATAACATGGCTTAAAGCTCACAAGAGATACTTCTGCACAATATAGTACCTTTAGATGTTGTTCCCTCATCTTATGATCAGCTGCAAGACTGTCTGAAGCTCAGCCCACAGCTCTACATTACCCATGCTCCCACATGACAATTCTCCATAAACATACAAAAGCATGATTCAAAACTGCACACAACTTCACAACCTGATGTTAAAGATCCCATGACATGGTACTTCTTGATGCTTTTATATGGCTCCTTAATGGTTCCTTAACCCTCCGGTCGTGTTCGCCTCCAGCCCCCTACTTTAGTGTTCCCGGTCAAAATTGACCGGTCTGTTTTAACTGCTCTTAAATTAGCACAAACATTTTTTTTTCCACACCAATTTTTTTATTAAGCATTCTTTAGTTGAGAACAATGTTTCAAAGTAGTGTCTAACAACAATTTATAGAAGTAAACATTAAATAACATCAGTTAAAATACAATTGGGCACTGAAAATGAACTACAAAATGAACATATAATACAAAAAATAAATGGAATACCAAACACCAAACTCAACAGGGTGTGTGTGTGTGTGTGTGTGTGTGTGTGTGTGTGTGTGTGTGTGTGTGTGTGTGTGTGTTTTCATGCACATGAGTGGCATGTGACACTCAGGTCAGAGTGGGTCTTGCAAACATAAGCATGACATTGGCAGCATGTCAGGCTCGTTTTGATGTCTCTAGGGGCATAGAGGCCACAACGCTTCCTTTTCTGCCCATGTCCTTGTTGGGGGAGAGCAGCCAGGGCAGCGGCTGGGGCTGGAGCTTGCATGCTCCTAACCAGACTGGCGGAGGCTGGTGTGCGGGGAATGTGCTGGCGTTGCTGTATAAGAGGAGTCACCAAAGCGAGGAAAAGTCTCCTCTTGAAACTTTTCCCCTGATTCCAGGTTAGGTCGATTGCTGTCCACACCACATACGCGTTGAAAGCTGACACATCCAGGATGTTGTGGAACAGTGCCACAGGCCAGCACGCCGTCATCCGCTTACAGGTGTATGTACCAGTAAGCTTCAATAAAGGAACAATAAATAATAAGAGATTAGGAACAATATTCAATCTGTCATACACAAAATGCTGATTCACCTAGATAAAAATAAAATAAAATGCATGATGAGACTTTACATTACCTTATCAAGGCAGTCAACGCCTCCCTTGTTCTTGTTGTAGTCCTGGATCATCAGGGGCTTCCTGTCCTCTGTGGCGTCTTTGTGTACTGTGCTCATCAGGATGACATTTCTGTTCTTCTTGGGAACGTATGACACAAGTGTGAGTGTCAGTGAATGCAAATTGTGATGAGAGTGCCTGTCTTCCTCTGGTCGATACCAGCGCAGGGGGAAGTTCGGGCTTGTTCTTCTTCACTGTCCCTACCATGGTGAGCTTTCTTTTCAGTAGCTCCTGACCAAAAGCATGTGATGTGAGGAAGTTGTCACATGTGATATTATGCCCTTGGAGACCGGTTGTCATGTCCAGCACAACACGCATACCCTGGTTTGTATGTGTGTGTATGTGTGTGTGTGTGTGTGTGTGTGTGTGTGTGTGCGTGTGTGTGTGTGTGAGTGTGAGTGTGAGTGTGTGTGTGAGTGAGTGAGTGAGTGTGAGTGCTGGGGCAGTGTGTATGTGGATGTTTTCTGTATGTTGAATGAATTTACTCTGGATACCCATTCATTTCCTATGGCGGTCACTTTTGACCGGGAACACCACAGGTGTAACAAGGTTGATTAAAACACTCAAAATTTAACGAAATAGGTGATCATCACTTTTATATGTTCATGTCCACAGTGTGGAGGATATCATAAGGTCTTGAGGTAATCAGATGAAAAACATAATATTTATGAATATTATAAGTTGTAAAACGGTCAGATTTGACCCGAACACGACAGGAGGGTTAATACTGTAAATGAATCCTTCTTCAAAATCAACACTCAGTGCATGAGAAAGCCTCGTGAACACAGTCAGAATCATATATATCTCTCTCAAACACTTTATTCTGGGCATTGTTGCTTGAATGCAAATGAGGGGGACAGAGACAGGCCAGTGCAGCGGGTGGGGTGTGGCCAAACTCTCCGCTCTTTTCTCTTTAGCGGTGCGCTGTGCGCTGGCTCCACTTCCGCGTTCAAGCGCAGAGGAAGATATGAGAAAAATAAACACATTTCCACAGAAAATAAAATTAAACCACTGTTGTTTCAGAGGATCGGAGGTACGGATAAAGGACATCCGAACCTGGAAACACTCTCACGTGCCTCCAGGCAAATAAAAAAATGCATCTCCCATTGCGTAGCTCGTTTGCGGTCTAAGTTCTCTAGGCGTGATTTACAGATACGGTGGGTAGACATACAGACGGGCGGTGGAACTGCAGTTGCATTTTTTCTTGAATGTGACGTCGGAAATTTCCCTTGTTCAGAATCGCCCGTTTGGGCTGTCTTTTTTTCAAACGCAGAAAAGGATCACAAATGCTCAGTTTACACATTTCACAACTTTTAGCCATGGGGGGGGCTAAACAGGGGCTAACAGGGTGAAAATTTCATGCCATGGGACCTTTAAGTGGAGTAGTTTAATTGTTGGGATTGCACTCTGAAGGGGGAGTGACGCAGGGAGCAAAAGGAAGTGAGACTCATATAGAAATACAGATTGAAATGCATGGTCAGTGTTAGCATTGGGTGGTAGAATGATCTTATTTGTTGATTTTGAAATGCTTTAGTGTTACCCTATCATTACGGCAATAAAGATGACAGTTCTAGATTACTCATTGCGTGGGTGAAAAGCAAAACAAAAAGCTTTTCACCTCAAAACAAGCACAATTTTCTACTTCTACTTCCATTTAACATCAGAAATACAATCATTTTGTCCATGATTTTCCACATTTTTACACCAGATGCCCTTCCTGCATGCCACTATCAGCCATATTACTGGACAGGATAGGGTAGAACTATGTTACTGAGCCATAACTAGCTCAAGGTCTAGAGAGATTGCATCACTACGGTAAGCCACTGCACCTTGACCTTGACAACAATATTCACCTCAAGCACGATTTGATCCTGCAACCTTTTCGTCACTGGGCTAATACATCACTCGCTCTCCCAATATGCATAATGGATAGAAAGCTAATTAATTTTGTTTGTTGTTTAGGCAAGCAGAACGTGTGTCTGGATTGATGGATTAGCCTGCCTTATTTGTGTCTAAATGTTTGTGTTTTTATCCTGCTGACTGCTTTACAAATGCAGCGGTAGAATGTTCATTACACGTTGAATTAGCCTGTGTGTTGTGATTCATTAGACCAGGGTTGAATGCGACTCTCGGTCTGAAAATGATAACAAATATGACCAGATGAGGGACAAAACCAAGGGCTTTTTAATGACGCACCAATAAAGCGCGCTAATCCTCTTTGTTAAACCGCATTGGATCCCGTTCTATTGCACACTGGTATTACGCAGTGCATTTGTCAGACAGGAGCAGGCAGGAAAAATGTGTGGGTTATTTTGTTGAAATGGTAAAGGCCATTTTTAAAACTATGAATCAAGGACTAAGAATTAATAAATTAGAAAACAGATCCTATCGGCTTGTAACTGCGATCTCATTTGATCTCAGAAGTTAAAGGTCCCATGGCATGAAATTTTCACTTTCTGAGGTTTTTGAACGTTAATGTGAGCTCCCCTACCCTGTTTAGGGCCCCCCCCCCATGGCTAAAAGTTGCGAAATGTCTAAACTGAGCATTTGCGATCCTTTTCTGCGTTAGAAAAAAACACAGCTCAAACGGGCGATTCTGAACAAGGCAACTATGTGACGTCACATCGAAAAATGTAGCTCCACCCCCCGTCTGGATGTCTAACCACCGTCTCTGGAAATCACGCCCAGAGAGTTTGGACCGCGAATGAGCTCCGCAATGCGAAATGCGTTTTTTTATTTCCCTAGAGGCACGTGCGAGTGTTTCTAGGTTCGGAAGTCCTTTATCTGAGCCTCAGCAACAGCAGAAACAGCAGTGGTTTCATTTTATTTTCTGTGAAAATGTATTTTTTTCATTGAAATGCCTCTCCTTTCTTCCTCCGCGCTTAAAACGCGGAAGTGGGAGACAGCGCACAGACGCAGCGCTAAAACAAGGAACCAGCGGCACATTTGCCCCCACCCGCTCCTCTAACCTATCTCTGTCCTTCTCATTTGCATTCAAGCAACAAGGCCCAGAACGAGTTGTTCAGAGAGAGATTTTCTGACTCTGACTGTGTACATGTGTCTTTCTCATGTACTGAGTGTTGATTTTGAAGAAGGATTCATTTACAGTATTAGGGAACCATTAAGGCGCCATATAAAAGCATCAAGAAGTACCATGTCATGGGACCTTTAAGCAGATATGGGATTGTTAGGACTTGGATGGGAGACTTCAAAATGCACCCTAGCTTATTTGACACCATTCTCACGATTTCCCATTTCTCTGGTATCACATGAATGCCTCGTAATGTAATGTGATAGCTCTTTACTGCGCATCACTGATCTTCTGTGTGTCTGAAGCCTGTATAATACATATGATATTATCAAAGAGAGCAGGGGGCTGTGCATGTGACTGATCACACATACAAGTACAATGAACACACCCATCTGTGAGCTAAAAAGAACCGTTTGACGCAAATAGGGCTGAAAGATGAATTGCTATCTAATCAAAATCATCAAGTACCATAATTTCCTCCACAAACAACAAAATATCCTGTCTTATTCTGCATACAAACTGTTAACCCTGTAGTTTAGATCTGTATGAACATGTTCTGAAATGAGATTCTTGTGTTAGTTTGTCAATTCATATTTCAGTCTTTTTGTCAATTCTTCTGATTGTGTTTAAAGGGCCTGTCTTGGATTTTTTTTTTTTTCCCATAGTATTTTAGCAAAATTTGTCTTGCCCCAGTGGATATATTGTATAATATTTTATTTAAAGCCCCAGTGTGTAGGATACGTGGCGCATAGGTGGATGGTGCTATTGCACTTTCTGTTTTAGCTACGGCAGACCTCGAGGGTCACCCGGGCGCACGGTTTTTTTTTCTTTTCTCATGAAAACACACATTCCCGATCATGTACCATGACACTCTACACATCAAATGAAACCTTACAGTCTCCTCTTTTTGACTATGCAATTTCCCTGCAAAACAATCACTCCCCGAGCACATGGGGCTTTTATACGGAAAAGCACAAAACGAGGTTAGCTTACCTTAGAATGCTTTGCACAGGTCAAACTCTGTATTTCACCATAAACTTGCTCTCAATTTGTCCATAAGGATCCAGCGAATAAAATCCAGTAAAACAATTTAGTCCAAAACACGTGTTAGATCCATTACGACGTCTGATCCGTCGTAATGGATCTGTTTACCCAAAACCACGAGCCTTGCCGAAGGCGGAGCCCAAATGTCCTTCTGCGGCTCTCGTATTCAAAATGGCTGCCTCTGCATGGGGAAGATCCCCCTTTTATGTGACTATATCTAAGTCCAAAAGAATACTTTGATTTCATGATGGAAGTGAAAAGGCTTGGAAAACAATGTATTTTTGAATGGGTATCTTCAATTTCAGTAATTAACGGGTAAAAATCTTACACACTGTCCCTTTAAATATTTAGTTATGTATTTTATTAAGTATTTTTTACACCAACTGTGGCAGCAAATATGGCAGAAGACCTTCCAGACGAAATATCTCGAAGGAATGTAAGATTCCATCACCAACAAAAACAACAAAGGCCTTTCCTGTTCACCTGGCTCCCCCTGGACACTGCTGTGATGCTGCAGTTGTTGTTAGCTTTTCCGTGATAACAAAACTTCGCTTTGGCCCGTGTGTAAAGCACAGGGATAACTTTGGACCACTGCAAACTGTTCAAAAATGAACTAGACAGTAAATATCAGATGCTGTGCCTTTAAAATGTGAACTTTAAACTGAATCGCGTTATTAAAACATAAATCGAATGGCAAAGCTTTTGAGAGTAATCATTGGGCCGTATAGTCAAATCCCATTATCTGCGTACCATTACTGTGTCAGCCCGTCTGTTCGCAGGGCTGTGTAATCTGATAAGCTCAAAAACAGTTAGAATGGATTGGCTGAGTGGAGGGCCCTCTGGCTACAGCCTGCATGAAAACAAACCCCGAGCCTGTTTTACTCCGGGGAGGCTGAGGCTGAAATAAATTATTTGATAATTAAATCAAACGCGGAGGTTGCTACGCCAACGGATTTCAGCAGTGTCACTGGAGGAGGGAAAATGCGAGATTCCTATATAGCAGTCTCCGTGGAGTCTCATGATATAAAATACATGGGTTAAACATGCAAAATTCCTCCCTCAGTTTGTTTTAATCTAATCTTCAAATAGACTGAGAACTACATGCGCATTTTATGTAGCCAATAAGGCTATTTTAAAGGAAAATTAATGTTTTTTTTTTACAATCTGAGCCTTCTTTCGGCAATAAAACAAGTAGTTTTACTCACCCATAGCAGTTTGGTGTCAATTGGAGCAGTATCGCAGAACTTATGTTGTAGCCGTTCTGTTCTACTAATGATCCTGTATCCGTTAGCGTGAGTGCTCGGGGCACTGCTTTGCGGTGTCCAAATAACACAAACTTTAGCACTTTTCAAATCACAGAAGATCGCTGTGTCAGGGTAGACTTTTAGTAGATTCCAAAACGGCCTGAAACCCGATATCGCAACAGAAAAGTAAAGTTCAGAGCAGTGTTAGCTTCTTTCGGACTAGCGGTGTTTACAAAACAGCTGAGTTCACGCATGCGCACTGTCCTCTCTGATGACATCATCAAAAGAAACTATAGCTGCATATCGGGTTTCAGGCCGTTTTGGAATCCACTAAAAGCCTACCCTGACACAGCGATCTTCTGTGATTTGAAAAGTGCTAAAGTTTGTGTTATTTGGACACCGCAAAGTAATGCCCCGAGCACTCACGCTAACGGATACGGGATCATTAGTAGAACAGAACGGCTCAACATAAGTTCTACGATACTGCTCCAATTGACACCAAACTGCTATGGGTGAGTAAAACTACTTGTTTTATTGCCGAAAGAAGGCTCAGATTGTAAAAAAAATGTTAATTTTCCTTTAAGGTCACTGTAAAAACATAAAACACTTTTAAAAAAAACTAGCTTTATTGAAATAGTTTGCAGCAGTCCAAACACACTCCTGCTCACTGCCCAAACGCATTCCGAGCTTCCCCATTTTTTGAGAGTTTATGAGTGCTTTTCACAACTCTGAGAGCAGAGCGGAGTTTTGCTGACTGCAGCTAGAATGCTAAAAGAAAGAAAAAAAAACTTTAGAATGCAGCACACAGTGGTCTCATTTCAACTCAAACAGCTGCTTTTGCAATATAGTGTATTTTATTATTATTATTATTCATTCATTCATTCATCATTCATCTTCTTCCGCTTTTTCCATTCTCTGGGTCGCGGGGGCAGCAGTCCAAGCAGTGTTCTGCTGCCCAGAACACAATGTACCAGCCCCCATGTATCCTCCCGCAGGTGGTGGGTCCACAGGAGGACGGCTCACGTCACAACAGGCCTTGATGTATCTTCTGCCATGGGGGCTACCAGTGTCCACAGACACTGGGGGCGAGGTGGGGTTAAGTGTCTTGCCCAAGGACACAACGGCAGCGCTCATCTGTGGGAGCTGGGATCATATGCGGTCAACCCGTCAAGAGCGGGATTCGAACCGCTAACCCCTGGATCACTAGGTCCAGGGGATCAACTAGATCAACTGAGCCCCTAATATTATTATTATTATTATTATTATTATTATTATTATTATTATTATTATTATTATTATTATTATTATTATGTATATTTATTTATTTATTTATTTATTTATTTATTTATTTATTTATTTATTTATTTATTTATTGCTGAACTAAATAGAAAAAATGGGTGCAATCACATTTATTACATTGTAAATCGTGACCTCAAAGTTGGGGTCTTCGTTTTCAAACTGTGAAAGGGGGACAAAAGCATTTAAAGCGCTCACAAAACAAAGAGTGCAGCCAAAACTGTCAACGTATGAAATAAATAGAGGTGTGTACACAAGAATTGAAAGTACTCACACTCTCACAAACCCTTTGGCATCTCTCTAGTTTCACATCTATACATTTTCAGACACATGCACAACTTCAGAATAGAGCATATTTATTCATTTACAAAAATAATGTCAGATACACCAGCTTTTCATTTTACATTATAGTGCTGGGCAATATGGTGTTAAAAAACGCCTCTCGATCTCATCCATGTGACAATATGATATTTTGGTGATATCGTCGTAACATTATTCAGTGTTTTCTGTTTATTGCAACATTACTCTCAAATAAACACTTCATCCACCCACTTCTCCTGTTGGTCAACCTCCCTAAAGCTCTGAGTGAATGACTGAATGAATTAAAGGAGAATTAACATTTTTTTTTTACAATCTGAGCCTTATTTCGGTAATAAAACAAGTTGTTTTACTCACCCATAGCACTTTGGTGTCATATGGAGCACTTCCAGAGATGTTTTAGATTTGCGATCTCCGTAATGTGAGTTCTCGGGGCACATGTTTGCGGTCTCCAAATAACACAAACTTTAGCACTTTTCAAATCATAGAAGCTCAATGTCTTAGTCTACGCTTTCGTTTGAGTCAAAAGTGGCCTGTAATCCGAGATTTATCCATAGTTTCGAGTAGATGAGGAGGCCAGTGCGCATGTGCGGAGTCACAGTTTATTTCACTCTCAGCTCCCGGGACCCAAACATGAAACGCAAAGCTGTAAATTATGGATAAATCTCGGATTACAGGCCACTTTTGACTCAAACGAAAGTGTAGACTAAGACATTGAGCTTCTATGATTTGAAAAGTGCTAAAGTTTGTGTTATTTGGAGACCGCTCGGGGCATATATTACAACCCGCATTACGGATATCGCTAATCTAAAACATCTCTGGAAGTGCTCCATGACACCAAAGTGCTATGGGTGAATAAAACAACTTGTTTTATTACCGAAATAAGGCTCAGATTGTAAAAAAAAACAAAAACAAATTATCTTTTAACTTAATCATAATGATGTGTGAACTCTCAGAACAGCAGATGACTTTATTTATCACTTCATTACAGATATAGTCTACATGATTTTTATATAATCAAAATTGTAATCTGTAATCTCCAAGAAAATTGTGATTTTGGGTATATCACTTTTGGGTATACAGTATAGCTACCTCAGTATACTGTACCATTCCTATCATACCCTGCTTCACTCTCTTTGTGTCCGTGTATTTTGTCTCTGCATTTCATGCCGTTACCCCTCCTCTCATCCAGAAAAGCAGCAGACATGTTTAGCCCCAGCGCTACTCATTTGGCCTGTCAGCTCTCAGCCCAGACGCTCAATGAAGATGAATTATGAGTGCGTTGTGTTGGCGTTTCCGCGGTAATGGGACATGCCCCCCTCCCTCCTCCACTGTCACCTCCACTTTGAGTATCTGATCACATAAGGGCCCAGCATTACCCTACACCTGTTCAGGCCCAGTCTGGTATCCTCAGTGCAGCATGTGGTGCTGCAATCTGTCCACAAAGACAGGAAATATACGAATCGAGGTTGTCATGTATTAAGCTATTTATATTCATCTACAATACATTTAAAATATTTGTGTACACAGGATTGCAAATGTACAATAAGAAGCAATATGTGTGAACGTCTTGGGATCCCACTAGAGGAGCTGCTCTGCCTCAGATAAAGTGCAAGAAAATGGATAGATGGACAATATAGAAAATAGAGCTATATCCCAAATCCAGAAGGTTGCGAGATTGAATCCTGCCCTTTCAAATTCATGTAGTCTTCCTGTGATACTGTTTGCTTTAGCCCAGTGCATCTCAATTGTTTTCTGTGGCGCCCCCCCTAGGAAGAAGAAAACATTTCACGCCCCCCCCCCCCCCTATAATTGTTATAATTGTTATTAGTACACCTCTGCATAACATTGTATCCTTTATTAACATTAAAAACAAAAAAAGAAAAACTTACAACAAAGCAGGATGATTGTTGGTGATATTCGGCACGTTTACGCTGAAAAAACTCTAGCGGCTTATAAGCGTGACTAGGGTGTAATGTCTTTCATCATCTCCCACCGTAGTCACAGTGAAGCCAAACGCTAAATAGGCTTCGTCGTATTTCCTCAACTTAGCTTTCGGATGACTTTCTTTTGCATTATCTCCGTCTCTCTCCGCCTTTCTCTTCATCCCTGTTAGAAATTTTTAAATTTTTCTTGATGGGTTGTTTACTACAATTCATTTGCTCAAAGCTAAAGACCCGTACACTCGCTCTCATTGTCGCTCTGAAGCCCAGAGTGCCAATGAGAGTGCTAATGCCAACTACTGTTGTTGATATGCAATTACACTTAGTTCTAGTACAGTACAGCAAAAAAGCATGTTTCCCAGGGTCACACGCGCACACCTAGCAACCGATCTGTCTTTGATGTGTCTTTGATCTGTTAAACCCTGTTAGACCCTGTCAGACCCTGCAGGCCGCATGAACCTTCGGTGCTTGGCCCCACATTGCTGCTTGCAGCTATATTTATCATTATTATTATTATTATTATTATTATTATTATTAGTAGTAGTAGTAGTAGTAGTAGTAGTAGTAGTAGTAGTAGTAGTAGTAGTAGTAGTAGTTTGCAGCAAGTGCAGCACAGACAAAGATAATAATTAAAAACAACAACAAAAGATAGATATAAATGACAGACAGATATAAATGCTCAATGTCTAACACAGTAGTAGTTAGGTCCTCCCTTTAGATGGACATAAAGCAGTGACTCACCTGTGCCCTGTCACAACTGAAGAAGCCTCTTGGTGAATGATTCGCTCTTTTGTTCAGCTGACACAATTCTATTTTCTTTTGCAATGCAGTAAAAGTTTATTTACCATCAGTACTGGACCCGGGCACATGGACACTCAACACATTGTGACACTATTGTCCTTTCAAGCCTGACTATGCTGTAGGGAGTATTATACCTCTGATGACATAAGCCTGATAACAAGGACAGAGCAGGAGGTATCCTTGGTATGGTTTTGTACATTTCTCTATGAATGTCTGAGTATAAAAGAGAAGACTTTGTTCACGCAAACTTGAATTTGTCTTATGCATTTTACTTGACATGTTGGATGGAAAGTCCCGCAGTATGGCATTAAGCACGCCTCTTCTCACACCTGTTACATAGGTTAAATGCCGTATTACTCAACATTACAGGCAAAATAAACACATCTCCAGGAGACTGCAGAAAAGTTACATAGTGCACCTTTAAAATATAACCATGGTCTTGTATGTGCAGAATCTATGTTGTGGTAAAAATATTCAAAGCATACTGTGTATTTGCAAAGAGAAATGGATGTGTCAATATACCCACTGCCTTATTTGAAGCATGTGAACTTAGCTGTGTACATCGTAAACATGTCTACAAAACACTGCACTTTCTTAGACTAACTCCTCTGTACATTACTGTGATTTAAAGCAGCCTGCTCCCTGTTCCTCCTGATCTCTGTGAAGATGAAAGAAATCCCTCTTATGTGTTTTTGTGCTCTAGAGATGACTGGGAGCTATGTTACTTCGACAAATACACTTTAAATTGCTCCATCACAATAGTCAGTGTGTCCTATTTCTCGCAGTGGTCCATTTGCTTTGAAAGACCAAGCCACTAGGAAACATCAAAGACTATTATATACTACCTTCCAATACTTTTCCCAAATACAAAATTATGTTTATTTATTTGAGCAAATCCTTTGAAAAACAGATCTATGCTTCAACTGAACTAACTGAAAAGAAGAAAATTTACTTATAATAGTATAATTCTCTACATTCATTGTTATACAGTGGTACCTCACCTTACGAAATTAATTCGTTCCAGAAGTGGTTTCGTAACGTGAATTAAGTAAGTTGAGTAGCCATTTCAATGGAAAAGGCCTGATTTGTTCCAAGGTTTTTTTTTTTAATAGTGTAACGTTTTTTATATAGTGTAACTGTGTTCTGCGTCCTGATTGGCTAAGAGACTAGACCAGGACTAAACGTGGAATAAACCAGGTCTAGACCATTTCTAAACCAGGATTAAACCACCACGTGCCGCTCTTTGCTGCTTTCGTGCGGCTGGTTTGTGGCTCGGGCTCCAGAGGACGTGGTCCGGGCGCCGCGGTTCTATCTCATGTTCACAGACCCGGTGCCGGTCGTGCAGACCAGGACTAGCGGTGCTTCTTGCGTGGCGCGGTGAGGTGAGGTGCTCCTCACGCGGCGCAGTGTGGTGAGGTGCTCCTCACGCGGCGCAGTGTGGTGAGGTGCTCCTCGCGCGGTGAAGTGAGGTGCTCCTCGCGCGGCGCGGTGAGGTGCTCCTCACGCGGCGAGGTGAGGTGCTCCTCGCGCAGTGAGGTGAGGTGCTCCTCGCGCGGCGCAGTGTGGTGAAGTGCTCCTCGCGCGGCGTGGTGAGGTGCTCCTCGCGCGGCGCAGTGTGGTGAGGTGCTCCTCGCGCGGCGCAGTGTGGTGAGGTGCTCCTCGCGCGGTGAGGTGAGGTGCTCCTCGCACGGTGAGGTGCTCCTCACGCGGCGAGGTCAGGTGCTCCTCGCGAGGTGAGGTGCTCCTCGCGTCTGAGAAAAGTGTATAATGTGTGTGGTGAGGCATTTACAGCTTTAAAGGGATATGCCACCCCCAGGTCAAATTTGGGCATCTCCCCACAGTCCAGAGACTAAAATAAGTGGTGGAAAGCGTTTTCCTGCTCACCCAGCCATTGTCCGAGTCTGTCGCCACTGACCGCCGCGGTATCTGCAGCTACTCCGCCTTAGACTGGAGTCTAACGTCGCCAGAGAAAGATTTCAGCCAAAAGGAATTAATTTGCTCGATGCGTTTCCCAATTACTTTATGTGTAGTGTGCATTCATATCGAGTGCAAATAAATGTGCAAATCAACACGGAGAGCTTGACTTGGTCATTTTGGGTGGGAACTATTTTCCAGTGCGGAAGAATACAGTCGAATCACCCACCACGTTGTGCAACAGGGGAACTCCCTTCCCGGTGCGTAACTGGGATTCCCCTGACAGCGTGCTGCGTGATTCGACTGTATTCATCCGCACTGGAAAATAGTTCCCACCCAAAATGACCAAGGCAAGCTCTCCGTGTTGATTTGCACATTTATTTGCACTCGATATGAATGCGCACTACACAGAAAGTAATTGGGAAAAGCATCGAGCAAATTAATTCCTTTTGGCCGAAATCTTTCTCTGGCGACGTTAGACTCCAGTCTAAGGCGGAGGAGCACCAGATACCGCGGCGGTCAGTGGCGACAGACTCGGACAATGGCTGGGTGAGCAGGAAAACGCTTTCCACCACTTATTTTAGTCTCTGGACTGTGGGGAGATGCCCAAATTTGACCTGGGGTGGCATATCCCTTTAAAACATGTAGAATAATTGTAAAATATAAAGTTGTCCTACTTCGGGGATTTCTCTTGTTGCGGGTTATTTCTGGAACCTAACCCCGTGTGTGTTGATAAAGTGTATTTACGTTTCGGGGCGTGCATCTGAGCGCGCATTATTTGAATTTTTGAGATTTCGCGTTTCGTAACTTGAATTTTCTTTCGTATCTAGAGACCAAAATTTAACGTGAAGGCGTTTCGTAACTTGGAATTTTCGTTTGTTGGGTCTTTCGTAAGGTGAGGTACCACTGTATTTAATTTAGCATTGCATTTTAATGTAGCTTTATCGATAAATATTAAAGGGCTCATATTATGCTATTTTCTGATCTTTATTATGATGTTGTTTCCTCATCACAAACAGACCTGGAGTTGTGTTTTGTTTCATTTACACATTTTAACACATACTTTCTGCATATTTAGTATGAGTTCTTCATTCAAACTGAAAACATTGTGCCACCTTGTGATGTCATGTGGCAATACAGGAAGTGCTCCACTATGTTTTTAAACGTCATACACCTTCACTAGAATAATTTGAATAATTTCAGCCTTTGAATTGCTTATCTCTACTGAACAAAAAGCAAAAGGTAGTTGCATTTTGAGCTTTGGAGATAGACTAATAATAAAATAGGTAAGTTTTTTGATATATAACATGGCTAAAAGCTCACAAAGAGTCAGTTTTTTGTAGTATAGGACCTGTAATCTACAAACATTAAAGGCCTTGTAACCTACAGTCCACAGTTCTGACCTGTAAGTTGGTGTCACTTACTTGTTTTTATGGAGTTTAATGCCACAGCATATTAAATTACTGGCAGTGGTTGAAGTGTCGAACATCTCAACTTTTTCTCCATAATCCTCCATCGTACAGTTTTCAAAGTGGTTTTCAAAGTGATGTGATATTACCACAGTTGCCATAGCGGGTGACAATCATTTATCTTTTGAATGGCGAACAGTCCTCAAAATATCACTTATGAAGACATTGAAAACATTTCACCATTCAAATTATACATTTATTTTTGAATCGTTAGCAACTCACTTCAAAACCCATGATTTTCCCAGACATATGAGCAAAATTGTCATGCAGTATAAATATATTGTATAAGCAGCTCTTGAGGTCAAAATAAGTCAGAAAGCAGAAAGCATGTTTTGCTCACATAATCAGGAAGTGTGCGTTAGCAATACTGCCACAGCAAAACACTGCACTGGTCATTGAAAGTTGCGAAAATCACTTTTAAACTCATCCCAGGGAATAATTAGGGTAATAATAATAATAATAATTAGGGTACTCAGAATGCATAAGGAATAACTCTGGACCACTGCAAACCGTTTCAAATGAATTACTTCAGGCACAGCACCTTTAATTTTTATTTTTATTTATTTGTTTATTTCAGGGACAGTGCATATTAATCAACATTTGCATGTAAATATGCCAGAGTTAGCCAAACGGCTAATTTTCATCCGTAGTCCCTTGACAGATGTTAGGTGTCATTTCTACATAACAAAAAAATCACATTACAAAGTTAAAATTCATCATTCTAAAACGTGCATTACTTAAAGGAAAAGTAAAGTTTTTTACTATTTGAGCCTTATTTCGGTAATAAAACAAGTTGTTTTACTCACCCATAGCACTTTGGTGTCATATGGAGCATTCCGGAGATGTTTTAGATTTGCGTTAGGCTAACGCCGTTAGCTCCAAATAACACAAACTTTAGCACTTTTCAAATCATAGAAGCTCGATGTCTTTAGACTACGATTTCGTTTGGTCAAAAGTGGCCTGTAATCCGAGATTTAGCCATAGTTTCGAGTAGATGAGGACGCCAGTGCGCATGTGCGGAGTGTGCTCTCAGCTCCCGGGACCCAAACATGAAATGCAAAGCTGTAAACTATGGCTAAATCTCGGATTACAGGCCACTTTTGATTCAAACGAAATCGTAGACTAAAGACTTCGAGCTTCTATGATTTGAAACGTGCTAAAGTTTGTGTTATTTGGAGCCTGCACGGGGCATATGAGATTCTCGGGGAATGCCCCGAGCTATGGCTATAAGTCGCGCTAGGCTAACGGCGTTAGCCTAACGCTAATCTAAAACATCTCTGGAAGTGCTCCATATGACACCAAAGTGATATGGGTGAGTAAAACAACTTGTTTTATTACCGAAATAAGGCTCAAATTGTAAAAAACGTTACATTTCCTTTAAGACAACTCAATTACAAACATTCACCCGCAATCAATAACCAGTCAATTACAAATATTCCCTCTCACTCAATCACTTAATCGCTTAATCACTTAATAATAATAATAAAGGCCAGTGTCCAGCAGGGGGCAGCGAGAGGTGGATGTCTTAATGTTGACAGCTCTGATTGTCTATGAGCCATTGTTTTAACTGTACTTTAAACGAAGTGTATGTGTTGAGGTTTCTGATGGTTGTGGGGGTGGCATTCCAGTACTGAGCAGCTCTAACAGAAAAGGTAGTTTGACCGAACAGACTTTTCCGGAGGGGGATGATACAGTCCCCTCTCGCTGCTGCTCTGGTTCTGCTGTGTTCAGAGGTCCGAGTGTTAATAAACTGTTTGAGTGGAGGAGAAGACAAACCATGGATGACTTTGTACAACACACATAGATGAGCATATTTAATCATGTTTTCCCAGCTGAGTAGGTTATGTTTTTGTAGTATTGGACAGTAGTGGTATGAATGGGGTTTACAGTCCAGAGTCTTTAAAGGGATATGCCACCCCCAGGTCAAATTTGGGCATCTCCCCACAGTCCAGAGACTAAAATAAGTGATGAAAAGCGTTTTCCTGGTCACCCAGCCATTGACCGCCGCGGTATCTGCAGCTACTCCGCGTTAGACTGGAGTCTAACGTTGCCAGAGAAAGATTTCGGCCAAAAGGAGCTTGACTTGGTCATTTTGGGTGGGAACTATTTTACAGTGCGGAAAAACAGCCGAATCACACACCACGCTGCCAGGGGAATCCCTGTTGCGCACCAGGAAGGCAGTTCCCCTGTTACGCAGCGTGGTGCGTGCTTCGGCTGTTTTTCCGCACTGTAAAATAGTTCCCACCCAAAATGACCAAGTCAAGCTCTCCGTGTTGATTTGCACATTTATTTGCACTCGATATGAATGCGCACTACACAGAAAGTAATTGGGAAGAGCATCGAGCAAATTAATTCCTTTTGGCCGAAATCTTTCTCTGGCGACGTTAGACTCCAGTCTAACGCGGAGTAGCTGCAGATACCGCGGCGGTCAGTGCTGACAGACCTGGACAATGGCTGCGTCACCAGAAAAACGCTTTCCACCACTTATTTTAGTCTCTGGACTGTGGGGAGATGCCCAAGTTTGACCTGGGGGTGGCATATCCCTTTAACAATGGAGAGATCAGAGCACGATCTATGGCAAGAGAACGCCTGGTGCTCCTCCAATCCATGGTCCACAGAGAGAGGCGGAGACTTCATAAAATCAGGAACAATAGAAGAGTGATTAAGTCGTATATGAGGCGTACTACAGGAAAGAATGGTATAATAAAGTGAATGGGGTTAGGGTTTTTAATGAAAAAGAAAGCTGGTAGTACCCTTTAAGTAAAGTACAAATAAGAAAATATTTTACTTTAGTACTGTACTTTACTGCTTTTACTGATACCTTCCCCCACTGGCTCTGACTAAGATGTGAAAAGTTGTAGATGGCAGATGTGTGTGTGTTTGTGTGATGTGTGTTTATGTGTGTTTGTGAGTGTTTGCATGTGATTGTGTGTGTGTGTGTCTGTTTACGGGTATTTGTTTGTATGTGTACGTTTGTGTGTGTCTTTGTGTGTGTGCGCTGTTCAAGGTTGATTTGCTCTCGTGTTGTTGTGGAAGTTGATGAATTGTGTGACATTTTGAGCCGTCTGGGCTGGGAGTCTCGCTGGTAATGAGAATTCAGACTGGACAAAGCCATTCAGTGCATGTAACAGTGGCACAAAGAGGGCTAGTTTGTGATAACAGAGCTGTATAAGGATCTGAACATGCTATTAGAAACACTGGCATAAGATACTTGAATACTGACCTTTACATAAAAAATATACAGTATTGTTGTATTGTGTGTGAGCACAGTGAAGTGGAGATTTATTAAGTTATAAGGTAATTCTCTCACACTTTATTTTACAGTAAGTACTTGGATGTACAGGTTAGTTTAGGGGCAAATAATCTGTAACATAAAGAAATAAAATTAAAATAATCTTAATCCATTTCCTTTAGAATAGAAATAAAACAAAATCTGTCAGAGAAATTGCATATGGGAACAAGATACCATTTCCACAAAATGAGATGAGACAAGAGATTAGATATACGAGAATGAGACAAAACAGGATTTTGACCTTTTTATCATACATAAATTGTGTACTCCATTTCCCAATTTTAGCCTCGTCACAGACTTCTCTAAAAATGTAACTCGCTACTTAAAGGGATATGCCACCCCCAGGTCAAACTTGGGCATCTTCCCACAGTCCAGAGACTTCATTGTGTATCAAATCCAAACGTAAAAACAAAGGGGGAAAAAAATCTCATGAGATCTTGTGGCAAAAGATCTCGTGCTAACCTGAAGACTAGACCTGACTAGGCTTAGTAGAGGGAGAGAAAGTAAATAAACTTATAGCATTTTCTCTGTTTAACTGTTCTCCTGGCCTGACGTTCTTATCAATATCACTGTGATCGTGGTTGTTATATTACTTTTGTTCTCCTGCCTGCTCCCCTGCATCTTTAAATCTTTCAGTAGGATGATTTATTCATGCAATCATCCTTTTAAGATGTTTTGATTACATTTGAAAAGTTACATTTGAAAGTTTGGATTTGCACAAGATAGAAAAGAGTATGAGAGACAATTTTTTGTATGGATTTAAAGGTCCCATGGCATGAAATTTTCACTTTCTGAGGTTTTTGAACGTTAATGTGAGCTCCCCTACCCTATTTAGCCCAAACGGGCGATTCTGAACCAGGAAACTTTCTGGCGTCACACGGAAAATGCAGTTCCACCCCCATCTGGATGTCTACCCATCGTCTCTGGAAATCACGCCCAGAGAGTTTGGACCGCGAATGAGCTACGCAATGCAAAATACGTTTTTTTATTTGCCTTATTTGCCTAGAGGCACATGAGAGTGTTTCCAGGCTCGGAAGTCCTTTACCTGAGCCTCTGGACCTCTGAAACAGCATTGGTTTAATTTTATCTTCTGTGAAAATGTGTTTTTTTCATTGAAATGGCTTTCCTTTCTTCCTCCGCTCTTAAAGGTCCCATGGCATCCCGTGAAATTTTCACTTTCTGATGTTTTTGAACGTTAATGTGAGCTCCCCTACCCTGTTTACCCCCCCCCCCCATGGCTAAAAGTTGCGAAATGTCTAAACTGAGCATTTGCGATCCTTTTCTGCGTTACAAAAAATCAGAGCTCAAACGGGCGATTTTGAACAAGGCACCTTATTGACGTCAGATCGAAAAAAGAAATGCAAATGCAGTTCCACCCCCGTCTGTCTGTACTCAGCGTCTCTGTAAATCACGCCCAGAGAGTTTGGACTGCGAATGCGCTAGGCAATGCGAAATGCGTTTTTTTTATTTGCCTGGAGGCACGTCCGAGTGTTTCTAGGCTCGGAAGTCCTTTATCTGAGCCTCTGGACCTTTGAACAGCAGTGGTTTGATTTTATTTTATGTGGAAATGTGTTTATTTTTCAGTGGAACGCTTCAAATCTCTCCCCCCGTGCAAAAACAAGGAAATGGATCAGCCGAGAGCCGAGAGTTTGGCCACGCCCCCACCCTCTACTATAGGCCAGCTCTTTTCTCCTCATTTGCATTCAAGCAACAACGCCCAGAATAAAGTGTTTGAGAGAGATATTTATGACTCTTTCTCATCTTATCTCTGTTTCTCATGCACTGAGTGTTGATTTTGAAGGATTCATTTACAGTATTAGGGAACCATTAAGGAGCCATATAAAAGCATCAAGAAGTACCATGTCATGGGATCTTTAAGCTAAATTTGACTTGCCCCAGATATACTAGTATTGTATAAACAGCCCTCAAGGTCATATATCAATAAGTCCGCTGCATGCTGTCTTGATCTAATTATAAAGCATTTCATTGTCTGATAATCAGGAAGTGTGTCTTAGCATGTATTAGGTTTACTCCGCACCGATTTCTGAAAGCTTTAACAAGCACTTATAAACACGTCTTCTTAAGCACCACTTTTCTTCCCTTTTACTTTTCCTCTAACAACTTGTGAGCCACATTGGTCCAATATTTTCAATAGATTTATCCTATTCAAAAGAGAAACCAATTCACTCTCAAGGTAATATTCTTAATGCTAACCCTGCAAGAATGATTACTGCATTTTGACATGTTTTATAAAATATCAACTAAAAGCCTCTGCCAGCTGTCTTCATGTTCAACACAAATGGACCAAGCCTATTTTCAGAAACTAAATTCCGCTAATTGCTTTTTTTTTTTTTGATGAATGATTTCTCCTTGAGTATTAATGGTGATTCTTCCCGGTTGAGACAGGTGTGCAGGGAACTTGAGAGTTTAATTAAAAGCGGGTTGGTAGGAGATGATTGGTCAGATAACATCTCCACCTGTCTTCTAACCTCAATTTGGTTTCCTCACCTCCGTAATGAGTCTGCGGGAAGTGTCTGCGGAGAAAACTCATTTTGGTATAAACTGTCACATTAATGCATCAGGGCTTATGGACAAGTTTGTGTTCTATTATCTTTTATATAAGGGGAGGAGGATACAGTGAATTGGTCAGGGTGCTATAGGAATAAGGTAGATCTTATTAGACTGTGTGATAACAAAGCATTAAAAAGGTCAAATATACTGCCTTCATGAAATAATTTAAGGTTAAAGTTCAAAAGATAGGTTTAATGTTTTTCGTAAATTCATTTGCTGGCTTAGTACAGTGTGGAATTGCAGCAGTTTGTAAAGAAAAGTAAAAAATACAAAATTAAGGGAGTTCTTTTTTATTTCAAACTCATCTAAATTGGCAAACTCCTCATCATTTGACTCATCTGAGAGCAATTCCTGAAATTGAGCGGGACTAGGGCAGGACTTTCTCACTGGACAATTGTAGCCTAGCGTGCATGTTCACCATACCTATTTTATTTTAAAAGCAAGGGAAGAGAAGTGTCCTGTCAAAGGCCACCAGCTGAAGCCCCATCCTAGATTACAACTAGATACCGCTCATTAAAGATCCCATGACATGGTACTTCTTGATGCTTTTATATGGCTCCTTAATGGTTCCCTAATACTGTAAATGAATCCTTCAAAATCAACACTCAGTGCATGAGAAACAGAGATAAGCTGAGAAAGAGTAATTTTTCTCTCTCAGAACAGGTCATAATGGGAGTTGTTGCTTGAATGCAAATGAGGAGAAAAAAGCTGGCCAATAATAGAGGGTGGGGGCGTGGCCAAAGTCTCCGCTCTCGGCTCTGAGCTCTCAGCTGATCCATTTCCTTGTTTTTGCACGGGGGGAGAGATTTCAAGCGTTCCATTGAAAAATAAACACATTTCCACATAAAATAAAATTAAACCACTGCTGTTCAAAGGTCCAGAGGCTCAGATAAAGGACTTCCGAGCCTAGAAACACTCGGACGTGCCTCCAGGCAAATAAAAAAACGCATTTCGCATTGTGTAGCGCATTCACAGTCCAAACTCTATGGGCGGGATATACAGGGACGCTGAGCGGAGACAGAGGGAGGGGCTGGAGCTGCATTTGCCGATCTGACGTCAATAAGGTGCCTTGTCCGAACTCGCCCGTTTGAACACTGGTTTTGTGTAACGCAGAAAAGGACCGCAAATGCTCAGTTTAGACATTTCGCAACTTTTAGCCATGGGGGGGGCTAAACAGGGTAGGGGAGCTCACATTAACGTTCAAAAACCTCAGAAAGTGAAAATTTCATGCCATGGGACCTTTAAAACACATTGTAACTTGCCAATTTCTCTTTTTTCTATGTTCAACAGCAACATGTTTAGTACTTCTATGTGCAGCCAAAGCATTCCTCGTGTTATATACAGTGGAGGAAATAAATATTTGATCCCTTGGTGAATTTGTAGGTTTGCCCACTGACAAAGAAATTAATAGTTACGTAAGTAGGTCCGGTAACTTCCCTGGAACATGAAATAAAGCTTGTTTTTCTTCTCAAAACAAAACATTTGTTAGAAAGGTGATATATTTGCGTCCGAAACAGTTGTCAACGAAACATCCAGCAGCGTATTTCGCATTCGCGTATTGTCTCTCTCCACTGCGTATCACTACGCCCATGTTAACTCTATCAGCCTGTTCACTTGTAAACTTCGGCGTAGACATCCGCTGAAGATGAACAGGCTGACAGAGTTAACATGGGCGTAGTGATACGAGTGGAGAGAGACAATACGCAAATGTGAAATTGCGTATCCTAAACTGTTTAGGACGCAAATATATCACCTTTCTAACAAATGTTTTGTTTTGAGAAGAAAAACAAGCTTTATTTCATGTTCCAGGAAGTTACCGGACCTACTTACGTGGACTCCAGAAAGCGAGCCGAACCGGGCTCAGCTGAGACTGTCAGAGGTAAACCGGTGTCAACACACGGAACTTTTAGAAGGAAACCCATACAGATTAACTCTTTTTTTTTTAAACGCACTATCCCTTTAAGGTCCAGAGACTGGCTGGGCCACTCTGACCTTAATGTGCTTCTTCTTGAGTCACTCCTTCTTTGCCTTGGCTCTATGTTTTGGGTCATTGTCGTGTTGGAAGACCCATCCAAGACCCATTTTCAGTTTCCTGGTGGAGGGAAGGAAGTTGTCACTCCTCCCGTTGATGCGGTGAAGTTGTCCTGTGCCCTTGACAGAAAAACACTAACAAAGCATAATGTTTCCACCTCCATGCTTGACGGTGGGGATGGTGTTCTCGGGGTCACAGGCAGGATTTCTCTTCCTCCAAACACAGCAGGTTAAGTTAATGTCAAAGAGCTCGATTTTGGTCTTATCTGACCACAGCACCTTCTCCCAATCACTATTTTATACATGTGACTAGTTGGTTAGGAGTGTCTAACTGGCCTGTGGGAGTCAAAACTCTTAAAGGTTGGTAGGGGATCAAATACTTATTTCACACAATGAAATACAAATCAATTAATATATTTTTCTATAATGTGATTTTCTGGATTTTCTTTTTAATATGTTAAAATAAACCTACCTTTAAAATTATAGACTGTTCATTTCTTCGTCAGTGGGCACACCTACAAAATCAGCAAAGGATCACTCTACACCCCATATAAACAATAAAAAAGTGATGTTTTTTTATTTTCCCATCCTTCCATACAGGACTAATCATCCCTCCTCCACTCATCTGTCATCCATGGTCCTGACAGAACAGTAGATTGTGATTGTGTTTTTAATGACGGTTTTGTCCTTTTGCGACCTTTTAGACCGGGACACATTCATTTCATTCACATCCACTGCCCTGGCCTTTGCTTTGGTCCGAATGTAACATACTCCCATCTGCTTCTTCTGTAAAGTCCATGGACATGATCAACCTCTTCCCCCTCAGATTTGAACTTTCACAGATCTGTTCTACTGTGGCATTTACTGGTTACATCGGTTTTGTTCTAGTGTTATTTGGGCGAATACGTTTCACAGCTCATCCAAGCTGCTTCTTCAGTTCTGGTCAGACACTGCCTTATAGATATAAGGAAGGGAGGAGCTAACTATGATGAAATTACTCTGAGACTACCACACTATTTGCTTACAGTTTTCAATTCTGTTTCTGGGCATTGTTATGTCTGGCTCAATGCCATGACAAAAAGTTCACAAGCTCAAAAATAAGGTTTAATTAACAAATAAAGATGTATAAGGATAATAATGTTTACAAAATACAGTTTAAACAGTGTATGTATGTATGATACTGCATATGTAAAGGTCTTAAAATGTTCATATTCATTTTTCATTATTTTTTCTGTGAATAAATTCATATTTCTTGTATGAAATTCACTTCTATAACTACTAGCCTCATGAGCTTCATTTGATTGGAGTCAAACGCTAGTCCACTTCTATACATTTATTTTATTTTATTTAACCTTTATTTAACCAGGAAAGTCCCATTGAGATTAATAATCTCTTTTTCAAGGGAGTCCTGGCCAAGACAGCGGCACAGATCAATACAATTACAAAACCATTTCAAAAACAATTTAAGCAATTACAAGCAATAAAATGTTTCAGAATTAAAAGCATTTACAAACCATAGATTTCAATTCCAAACCTTTGAGCAAGATTTTAAACTGTCCTACAGAGACCAGTTCCTTTAGTTTCCAGTCTTTTTGTAGATTGTTCCAAGTTGTGGGAGCAGAATACTGGAACACCCCTTTACCAGCTTCTGTGCGAACACTTGGCACAGTCACAGCAGTGCTTCCTGAGAGCGTAAACAATAATGTCCAGTTGCTCTTGGTTGAAGATATTCACACAGATATGAGGGGAGCAGGCGCTGAATACCCTTATAAATGAACATATACCAGTGAGTCTCCAATGCTGGCAGCCCACACGTGTGTAAAGTTCACAGAGGTGTGTGCGAGGGTTACAGTTTGTGATGAACCTCAGAGAGGCATGATACACACAATCTAACAGCTTCAATATTTGAATTGGGGCATTCATGTAAATCATGGTCCTGGGTACAACTTATAGTGAGAATTTGTTACCTTACCTGTTAACCTTACCATTTATGGGCATATAACTCAACCAACTGAGCCTGCACGGTAGCTGAGTGGTTAGCGCTCACGCTTCACAGCAAGAAGGTTCCGTGTTCGATCCCCGGGTCGCCCAGGCCTTTCCGTGTGTGTTCTGTGTGGAGTTTGCATGCATGGTTTGGGTTTGATCCCCGGGTCACCCGAGCCTTTCTGTGTGGAGTTTGCATGTTCTCCCCGTGTCTGGGTGGGTTTCCTCCGGGCACTCCGGTTTCCCCCATCAACCCAAAACATGCTCCAGGTAAAATCGTCCAGCTTAGGTCCTGACCAAACCGAAGCAAGAAGATCATGGAGATGGTCCCCGGGCGCAGTAATGTGCTGCCCACTGCTCCTAATAACAGGATGGGTTAAACGCAGGGAAGAATTTCTCCAGTGTGAGATCAATAAAGTTGCTTCTTCTTCTTCTTCTTCTTCTTCTCCTCTTCCCCGTAGACACTTTCACGCAGACCAAGTGAATATGCCAAGTCCTGGATCCTCACTGTAGCATCCCTCTTGGTTTAATCTGACACAGAAGTCAAGTGGTCCCTGTCCGCTCTGGCCCTATCCAACTGATGCACTATCTCCTCTCGCCGCCTCTGGGATATTTATTACACTATGTCCTCCCCCCAATTCATCATGTAAATATTGTCCCCATTTGTTGAAATATTGAATTGCGGCGCTCTGGCTATCTGTACCCCCGCTGTCAGTGAGAAAAGATGAGTCAAAATCGGTCAGGGTTAACCAGGGTCGATATCCATGAAGTCAAACTTAGATCTGTCTGTTATTCTCCCGGACCACTGTGCAAGAGCTTTATCCCTGCACTAGAGGGCAAGGAAACTGAGGAATATACTCTTTAACTTTGCCAGACAAGCTGAAGTAAGTTCTAAAATTAAGATATCTTTTTCATAATTTGCTAAATGAACCTTGGGCATAGCTCCAATATCAGATATAGAGAAGGTCGACTTTTTAATGTTTTTACCGTTGGGTTAAAGTTGTCTAATAAAAATTACACATTATGTTTTCATAAAAGATCCATTTTATTTGGCAAAAACCTTAGCACTGAATTGAACTGTTAATCTTGCTGTTTCTGGGCATACAATTTTACATGCTAAATCAGGGCAAACAAGCATTCAGTTTCACCACTTGCTTGTCTCCATGGAGATGTTATTGCTTTGCCTAAAATGTTACCCAGTCTGGCATTAAACACATCTTGCATTCTGACTGTGAGTGGGCTTGCCTCTTTACAGATCTGGCTTGTAACTGAAACATTCTAGGCAAAGCAATAACATTTCCATGGAGACAAGTTACGTAGTGCACCTTAAAGGGATATGCCACCCCCAGGTCAAATTTGGGCATCTCCCCACAGTCCAGAGACTAAAATAAGTGGTGGAAAGCGTTTTCCTGCTCACCCAGCCATTGTCCGAGTCTGTCAGCACTGACCGCCGCGGTATCTGCAGCTCCTCCGCCTTAGACTGGAGTCTAACGTCGCCAGAGAAAGATTTCGGCCAAAAGGAATTAATTTGCTCGATGCGTTTCCCAATTACTTTATGTGTAGTGCGCATTCATATCGAGTGCAAATAAATGTGCAAATCAACACGGAGAGCTTGACTTGGTCATTTTGGGTGGGAACTATTTTCCAGTGCGGAAGAATACAGTCGAATCACGCAGCACGCTGTGCAACAGGGGAACTCCCTTCCCGGTGCGTAACTGGCATTCCCCTGGCAGCGTGCTGGGTGATTCGACTGTATTCTTCCGCACTGGAAAATAGTCCCCACCCAAAATGACGAAGTCAAGCTCTCCGTGTTGATTTGCACATTTATTTACACTCGATATGAATGTGCACTACACATAAAGTAATTGGGAAACGCATCGAGCAAATTAATTCCTTTTGGCCGAAATCTTTCTCTGGCGACGTTAGACTCCAGTCTAAGGCGGAGGAGCTGCAGATACCGCGGCGGTCAGTGGCGATGGACAATGGCTCGGACAATGGCTGGGTGAGCAGGAAAACGCTTTCCACCACTTATTTTAGTCTCTGGACTGTGGGGAGATGCCCAAATTTGCCCTGGGGGTGGCATATCCCTTTAAGGGCAGAACTATATTAGCTTTTAAACATGTTATAGTTATTTCCTCTCCCCATTTCTCAGCTGAAGTATTTGGAGTGATGCATGTTTGAGCAATCTTTAATCGCTTATTTTCAAGATGCCATATTACTGATCAATCCCTGTTTTCATTGCCACCGGCATATGTCCACTGCTCTGCCCTTCGTTCCCTAACTTTATTTACTTAAAGGGATAGTGCGTTTTTTGTTTTTTTTTAAATGATAATCTGTATGGGTTTCCTTCTAAAAGTTACGTGTGTTGACACCGGCTTATCTCTGACAGTCTCAGCTGATCCCGGTTCGGCTCGCTTTCTGGAGCTCACATAAGTAGGTCCGGTAACTTATCTGGAACATGAAATAAAGCTTGTTTTTCTTCTCAAAACAAAACATTTGTCCGAAAGGTGATATATTTGCATCCAAAACAGTTGTCAACGAAACATCCAGCAGCGAACTTAGCGATTGCGTATTGTGTCTGCCGACTCATATCACTGCGCTCACGTTAGCTGTATTAGCCTGTTAACCTTTAGCGGAAGTGCACGGCAGATGCGGTCCGCCGCAAGGGGAAGTTTACAAGTGAAGAGGCTAACAGAGCTAACGTGAGCGCAATGATACGAAAGGGCTCTCAAGTCTCACGCTTTGAGAGTGTGACACACACAATTCGACGCTCACACGCCACACATAGTATTTCTCACGCTGAAATTTAGTTACGCAATTCAAGCGCAGCGCACAGTGCTTCTGTGCCCAGAAAATCGGTTAGATAATGCAGGCACCGCGCAGTCACTCACACCCCCCCCCCCCCCACGCTCCTCGGAAATAATTGTTCACCCCCCCCCCTCCTAGGGAAAAATTGTTCACTCGCACCACCCCCACCACCCCCGCTCCTCGGAAATTACGCAGTTTCACGCATGACCCCGCTCAAAACTTGAGAGCCCTGGATACGAGTTGGCAGACACAATACGCGATCGCTAAGTTCGCTGCTGGATGTTTTGTGGAACTGTTTGGGACACAAATATATCACCTTTCAGACAAATGTTTTGTTTTGAGAAGAAAAACAAGCTTTATTTCATGTTCCAGAGAAGTTACTGGACCTCCCTACGTGGGCTTGAGAAAGCGAGCCGAACCGGGATCAGCTGAGACTGTCAGAGGTAAGCCGGTGTCAACACATGTAACTTTTAGAAGGAAATAATAATGTTTACAAAAATACAGTTTAAACAGTGTATGTATGTATGATACTGCATATGTAAAGGTCTTAAAATGTTCATATTCATTTTTCATTATTTTTTCTGTGAATAAATTCATATTTCTTGTATGGAACTAGGCTCCAAATTCACTTCTATAACTACTAGCCTCATGAGCTTCATTTGATTGGAGTCAAACGCTAGTCCACTTCTATACATTTATTTTATTTTATTTAACCTTTATTTAACCAGGAAAGTCCCATTGAGATTAATAATCTCTTTTTCAAGGGAGTCCTGGCCAAGACAGCGGCACAGATCAATACAATTACAAAACCATTTCAAAAACAATTTAAGCAATTACAAGCAATAAAATGTTTCAGATTTAAAAACATTTACAAACCATAGATTTCAATTCCAAACCTTTGAGCAAGATTTTAAACTGTCCTACAGAGACCAGTTCCTTTAGTTTCCAGTCTTTTTGTAGATTGTTCCAAGTTGTGGGAGCAGAATACTGGAACGCCCCTTTACCAGCTTCTGTGCGAACACTTGGCACAGTCACAGCAGTGCTTCCTGAGAGCGTAAAGAATAACGTCCAGTTGCTCTTGGTTGAAGATATTCACACGGATATGAGGGGAGCAGGCGCTGAAGACCCTTATAAATGAACATATACCAGTGAGTGAGCGTACGAGTGTCCAATGCTGGCCACAAGGAAACCCATACAGATTAACATAAAAAAAACCCAAAAAAAACGCACTATCCCTTTAACTGATGATATGCATAGGATTTGGTAGTGTCACATACTCATTTTAGTACAAATGAAAAAAACACTGCTGCTCCATTCAGAGATGCCGACTCTTTGTTATGATGATCTTTATGGCGACGTCAGCTCCCACTGGGCACCTCACGGAAGTCAGTGAAGTCAGTAATTTTAGAAGAATATTGCATTGCACAAAATGTGCAAGTCATAACATAATGGTCCACGGGTGTTATAAATTACAGCTGTAGCAGACAGAAGCACAATAGGTATTCTTTAAACCACATTAATGTTTGTTATGCTGTAAAGTACAGATGTACAGTAAATGGTCATGGTCATGTTTTTATATAGGGTTTTTCTACCTTCACTCTGCACTCAGAGTGCTTTACATCAAGGAACCACTCACCCATTGTGTCTTGCCCAAGGACGCAAGGACATTATTCATCTGTGGGAGCTAAAGTCAAATCACCAACCTGTCGGTCTGAGCGCTCTAATGATCCAGAGCAGGATTCAAACTGCCAACCTTCCCAAAACCTAGTCCAGATGAGCACTTTTGACTACACTGTACAAGATACACATATGCTCACATTGTAAATATGTTTCATTTTCACTATAGAATTATTACTTATACTTAATTTGATTTACATTAATACATAAATTATTTCTAAGAAGATTCATGTTGTTTACCAGGGTCACAGACTTTAGTGTTTTCACTTCAAAACAACATTAGCATACATTAACTCAAATATTTTACATTTGAACTAAAACATGCATTAACAGAAATAAATGGAATACAACACACTGAAGCTCGTATCTGCTGTAAGAATATTTAATGGGCATGTTGTGAGATCTATTCTTTTATGCTTGAAGTGTTCTTCATATTCTATTCTATTATATCTCTAGGTTTTAAGTTACTTACTGTGGGAACCGTCTCACCTCACCATTTGTTTCTCCATATGATGTATACATCAAGTGTGGCTATAGGTTATAAAAGGCTGTAAACTAATTTGAGGTGTGACCCTTTCCTTTGGGTTGTATACACAGGGGGCTGTAAACAGCTAATGCTACATTTACTGTGGGGTTGTGTTGTGACAGTTGTTGTCTGATTGGCTGACCTCACTATTGGACACTCTGCATAGTTAAACTATTCTCCTATAGGGTACCGGTTGGTGATGTCATGAATATTCAACAGTGTACTGTATTTAAAGACAGCCCCTTGTGGTGTTTGTGTGTGTGGGGGTATGTGCGACCTGAACCCCACTGGGGTTCTCTCCATGTCCCTCTTCATGGCCGACGTCTCTCTGCTAAGCTGCAACATGGATGCTGTAGATGAAGATGCCCGATGCTACCATTCTGTTTGTACTCTGCTATTTTTACATTAAAATGCTGAATAACCTCAATTTCGACTATGCCTTCCTTCAGACCTCCTTCTGACCCATTTTTTAAAAACTGACAATGTTTATAGTGGACTTATAGTACAGTGTCACAGCAGGGAGAAATGAGATCCACTTCCATTATGTTCACATTTACACTGAAAGAATACAAAAATCATGTCTAAGTGGAGTGGTGCAGAATATCAGCTACAAAGCAACGCAATACAAATATGCCATATCATTATGACCATTGGCAGGTGAGTATGTCTTTATTATATGTTAGTGGGTGTGGAAAGTAAGGTGGAAGTGAACATTTTGAAAACAGATTTGAGGAGTTAGAGGTAAGCCTCTAATCTATGAGACCTTGTTTAGTCCTGAGCAAGATCTGATTTAGTCCAGGGTTAGATCTGGTTTAGTCCTGGTTTTGGATGCATTCACACTTGTCCTAATTTGATTCTGGTTTTGTCCTTGTTTGGTTTATGCCTGATAGTATGGTTTGATTCTGCTCTAGTCCTGGTTTGGTACAGGTCTAGTCCAAATTTAATCTCAATTTTGATGTGTGTGCAAATGTGAACACATGTTCCAACCCGGTATAGTCCTGGTTAGTCTTGGTTTAGGTTTTGTGGGGTGTTTCCAGTGTGTAGTGGTCAGTTTCTGTCAGCAGTGCCTAGTTTAGTCCTGGCTTAGCCCTGACTTCTTAGACCCTGGTCCTAGTTTGATGCACTAGTCCTATTTTGGTCCTGGTTTGAGCAAAGTTTTGTCCTGACTTCATTTGATCTTGGTCTAGTCCAGGTTTAGTCTTACGTTTTATGTGGTGTGTATGTAAATGTTTAGACCTGGTTTAGTCCTGGGTTCAACCTGGGTTAGACTTGGTTTAGTGCCGGTTTAATCTTGGGTTCAAACTAGGTTAGACCTGTTATAGTCCTGGTTTAGTCTTGGGTTCAAATTGGGTTAGTCCTGGGTTCAAACTGGGTTAGACCTGGTTTAGTCCTGGGTTTAAACTGGGTTAGTCCTGGTTTAGGTCTGGGTTCAAACTGGGTTAGACCTGGTTTCATCCTGATTTAGTGCACCTCCTGTGGTGTTCCCAATCTACAGTGTTCAATCTCTATTTGAAGTGCATTATGCCAGGTTTAGTCCTGGGCTAGTTCCAGAGATAGACCTAGTTTGTTCCTGGTTTAGACCTGATTTAGTCCTGGTTTACACCACTTCTTGTCAGTTGTTACTCAATGCCTACAGAGGTCAATCCTTAAAAGTGCTCAAATGACTAAAGGAGACATCATTAACAGCTAGCCGAAAGCACAGTGCATCACAATGTGAGATGATCACAGGAGATTTTTGCATGTGAATCCTGCCCAATCTGATACCAAAGCACAAAATGTCTTCCACGCAGGACTGTAACGGAATGCTAATAAACGAAAGCTGGGATGGGAGTAAAAAACTTGTTGAAATGAGAGCGCTGGAGCTCGGCATGGCTCCAGGATATTTATCTTTGGAATCGTGCTGCCAATTAAAGCTGTTGCTAAGCTAACTGATCCATAAACAGCGCGCAGGTTCAGAGGCGCTGGAGGCGATGTAAGCCAGATAGGTTTATTTACAGCGGAGAGACACAGGGGAGATAATCAGGAAACAAAAGAACCAGGTATGACAGAAAATGGGACGCAAATTGTACTCTGTCTCTCTGCACTGCTGCGTTGTCGTACATAAAAATGGTTTATCAAGTCACCCAAATGAACTTGTCCTTTTGGCACCAATTTGAGGCTTCATTATTGGGCTGCTCTTGTGGGAGTTGTTCTACATATTTGAATTTTCCTAAGAATGTGTTGTTCGAGAACAGTTGCATTGTCTGCCTAAATATTATCAACACATACTCTGACTATAGGCGAGTAAATGTAAAGAACTCACAATGTATGTATTGTTTAGTACAAGATGGCAAAAAACAGTCGGAGCAAAACACAATTTTGCAATTCTGCCCAATAAATAAATGAAGCACTAAACTGTTATGAATCTGAGGTTAAAATTATTCGATTTTTTTCTTCTGCATTTGTGGGACACATGCTACACATGGTCATGGTCATGTTTTTTAGACTGCACTTTTCCACCTTCAAGGCACACAAAGCACTTTACATCAAGAAACCACTTACCTCCTCACTGGGGGCGAGGCGGGTTAAGAACAACAGCATTCATCTGTTTGAATTGGAGTTGTTTCTTTATGTAGAGAGCGGGATTCTTCGCCAACCTTCAGATCAGAGGATGAGCACTCTACCAACTGAGTTATAGTCTAGTTCCATACATACAAAAATAACAAATAAGACAAAATTTTAAAGGAGAATTAACGTTTTTTACAATCTGAGCCTTATGTCGGTAATAAAACAAGTTGTTTTACTCACCCATAGGCCAGGGCTGTCAAGTTTTGAAGTTTGGTTGGAGTGAGATTTATATTGGGGGATTTATATTGGGGAGTACGAGTGAAATAGTTTTCGGTAGAGGGGGGGGCTTAACAAAATTTCAGCATGAGAAATACCATGTGTGGCGTGTGAGCGTGTGAACTTGTTGAAATGCGTGTGTCACACTCTCAAAGTGTGAGACTTGAGAGCGCTGCCCATAACACTTTAGTGTCATATGGAGCACTTCCAGAGATGTTTTAGATTAGCGATTAGCGATTAGCGTTCTCGGGGTATAGAGCATGTAATATATGCCCCGAGCGGTCTCCAAATAACACAAACTTTAGCACTTTTCAAATCATAGAAGCTCAATGTCTTAGTCTACACCTTCGTTTGAGTCAAAAGTGGCCTGTAATCCGAGATTTAGCCATAATTTACAGCTTTGCGCACTGGCGTCCTCATCTACTCGAAACTATGGATAAATCTCGGATTACAGGCCACTTTTGACTCAAACGAAAGCGTAGACTAAGACATCGAGCTTCTATGATTTGACAAGTGCTAAAGTTTGTGATATTTGGAGACCGCTCGGGGCATATATTACATGCATGCCCCGAGAACGCTAATCGCTAATCGCTAATCTAAAACATCTCTGGAAGTGCTCCATATGACACCAAAGTGCTATGGGTGAGTAAAACTTCTTTTATCACTGAAATAAGGCTCAGATTGTAAATGAACGTTAATTCTCCTTTAAGGGAAAAGTCTAATTTGCATTCTTGTATAATACCTTTATTGGCCAAAACTATGGTAATTTGATATGTTGAAAGAATATCCTGAAACAAACAAATGATGTACTAGTGTCTGTTATGCTGTTTTGTTATTGCAGGAGATAGCAGCAATCGGGAATGACAGAAACTGGAAGGGCATCGGGATCTCTCTTCTGGTGATCGTGGTGGTCCTGTCTCTCATTGGACTGTCCATCGTCCTGCTCTCGAGAGGTCTGTATAGCGCCACACTACTGCTTATTTTAGTGCGTGTTTTATTACATCTGAATTATAATGTAGCTAATATGTTCCTTTTAGATGATGTAGGAAAGCCCTATGTCGTTCCACTCACAGTTGACGACCTCTTTGACCCAAACTTCCAGATACATGATCCAGAAGCAAAGTGGATTAATGGTAAGAGAAATGGTATTTAAAGTTTTGGAGATTAGAAAATCTGCGTATGCCAGAAAAGTTAAAGGTCCTATATTACGCATAATTGACTCTTGTGAGTTTTAAGCAATGGTAGAATGTTGTTACCTCCTCAAAAACATACCTGGAGTTGTGTTTTGTTTCATACACACGTTTCATGTTTAACGCTCTGTTCCACCTTGTAACGTCATGAAGAGGTAGTTTTCAAGTGAACAGCTACCTTTTACAGACGCTCCTCAACCTACGAACGAGTTACGTTCCGAACGGCCGTTCGTTTGTTGAATTTGTTCGTAAGTTGTTATAGGGCATTCTTTAGAAGGGAATGTATGTTTAAGGCTTGTATAAGTAATTATATGGATTTGTACTGCATTTAAATAACACTAAATAGTAACAAAACAATATGCTTTTTAAAGGTACCATGACATGGTGCTTCTTGATGCTTTTATATGGCTCCTTAATGGTTCCCTAATACTGTAAATGAATCCTTCTTCAAAATCAACACTCAGTGCATGAGAAACAGAGATAAGATGAGAAAGAGTCATAAATGTCACTCTGGAACACTCCATTATGGGCGTTGTTGCTTGAATGCAAATGAGGAGGACAGAGATGGCCTATAGTAGCGGGTGGGGGCGTGGCCAAACGCTCCACTCTTTCCTTTCAGCTGTGCCCTGTGCGCTCTGACCCACTTCCGTGTTTTTGCGCGGAGGGAGAGATGAGAAGCCTTCCATTGAAAAATCAACACATTTCCACAGAAAATAAAATTAAACCACTGCTGTTTCAGATATCCACAGGCTCAGATAAAGGACTTCCGAGCCTAGAAACACTCGCAAGTTCCTCCAGGCAAATAAAAAAAAACGCATTTCGCATTGCGTAGCTCCTCCGCAGTCCAAACTCTCTGGGCGTGATTTACAGAGACGCTGAGTACAGACAGACGGGGGTGGAACTGCATTTGCATTTCTTTTTTCGATCTGACGTCAATAAGGTGCCTTGTTCAAAATCACCCGTTTGAGCCCTGATTTTTTCGCAGCCGAAGCACACACCACGCTGACAGGGGAATCCCAGTTATGCACCAGGAAGGCAGTTCCCCTGTTATGCAGCGTGGTCTGTGCTTCGGCTGTCTTTTTCCGCACTGAAAAATAGTTCCCACCCAAAATGACCAAGTCAAGCTCTCCGTGTTGATTTGCACATTTATTTGCACTCGATATGAATGCGCACTGAATGCATTCATATGCGCACTGATTCGCATTCATATGCACTCGATATGAATGCGAATGGGGGGGAATGAAGAGAGTGTTTGAATGTAGGTCACTGGGAATGGTTGCGAAAAGGAGATTGTATGAGGGTGTGGTGGTGCCTGCTGCGTTGTATGGGGCTGAAACGTGGAGTTTGAAAGTTGCGGAGAAGAGGAAGTTGAATGTAGTTGAGATGAGATGTCTGAGGAGTATGTGTGGTGTGACGCGCATGGATCGTGTGAGAAATGAAGAAATCCGAGAGAGAACTGGTGTGTTGCGAGAGTTGGCTGAGAGAGCAGAGCAAAAGGCATTGGGATGGTTTGGACATGTTGAGAGGATGGAAAGGGAGCGATTGGTGAAAAAGGTGTATGAATCTGATGTGAGTGGAGTGAGAATGAGAGGAAGACCGCGAATGGGAAGGACAGAGGGTGTAAGAAGAGCGTTGAATGCAAGAGGGATGACTGTGGTGCAAGGGAGAGAGGCTGCTCAGGACAGGGATGAATGGAGAGAGTTTGTGTATGAATGAATGGATGGGTGTGGTAGAGGACGGGTCTTGATATGAAGCGGCAGGGGGAAACCAGCTTTGGCTGAGGCCCTGCTGTGGAAGTGCCCACACTGGGCTGTGCAGCTGACCCTGGTGCAGTGTGGTGTGGTTTAGATCGGTCCTTAGACCTTAAACCAAGGTGTCCTTTCCCCCAACATCATCATGCCTCTCCGGTGACGTTTGGGTGGTGCTGGCGTCTGAGTGCTGGTTTGTTCTGAGTGCTGGGTTGTTTGGGGGGTTGCTGGCGGGCTTGGGTGGTATCACCAGGTCTGGTTTCGGGGTGCCGAGGGGGCGGCTGGCTGGTGCTTAGGGGTGTGGTCCGGATGGCCGCCTGGATCCGGGGTTGTTTGCGGTTTTGTATGGTCGACGGGGGCACCTGGAGGGGGGGCGACGTTATCTAGGTGCACCTTTAGTTATTACTGTTACTGCTGTTGTAGTGGGATGATTGCGGATGGTCTGGACCTGGACCCTCTCCCAATGTTTTGGATTGTTTTTAATGCATCATTTCTTAGTCAGGGCAAGCTGAATACCTACACCTAGGCTGCAGGACAATGTCCTCCTTCTTTTAATGCATCATTTCTTAGTGAGGGCTGAACACCTACACTTAGGTTTGCAGGACAATGTCCTCCTTCTTTTAATGCATTTAGACACATTATAAATAGCATACACATTATACACAATATAGGGCAACATAGGATATGAAGAAATGTTTGGAGAGGGGGGAGAAGTGGATTTTAAAGTGGGGCGACAGCGGTGATGGTGATGGACGGAAGGTGTGCTTGGGTGCTCGTCCCTCTCTAGGTGCTGTCCCTGTGTGGTCCTCTGGAGGATTCCTGGGTGCTGGCGGTGATCCGGTTTACGCTCTGGGTCTGGCCGGTCATCCCTTTGTGCCGCCTGGGGCGGGTCCTAGGGGTTTTTCCGCTCGGGTTCGCTGGCTGCCTTCTCGGTTGTCCAGTGCATGGATGGGGGTGGGTGGACGCCAGTGTGGGAAGAGAGTGGTGATGGTGATGAGGAAAGGACGCAGGTAAAAACGAAGAAAAAAAAAAAAAAAAAAAAAAAAAAAAAAAGTCACGGAAGGAGGGTTTGGGGAAAGGAAGGAAGGAGGGAAAGGAACAAAAATGTATGCCCTGTCTAGGCTACCCCACTATGGTGGGACACAGCCTTTGTATATAGATAGATAGATAGATGAATGCGCACTACACAGAAAGTAATTGGGAAACGCATCGAGCAAATTAACTCCTTTTGGCCGAAATCTTTCTCTGGCGACGTTAGACTCCAGTCTAACGCGGAGTAGCTGCAGATACCGCGGCGGTCAGTGCTGACAGACCTGGACAATGGCTGGGTGACCAGGAAAACGCTTTCCACCACTTATTTTAGTCTCTGGACTGTGGGGAGATGCCCAAGTTTGACCTGGGGGTGGCATATCCCTTTAAGGTTTAGCTGTAAGATTCTGTCCAATGCTCAGCTTTCAAGCCTGCATGCTCCCACACCACAATTCTCCGAAAATATACAAAAACATGATACCAAACTATGCACCACAGCTTGACAAACCTGATGCAATGTGCAGTAGCTTCATTGGCGCTATGCACCCTGATTGTGTTTTGTAGCGTTCTGAAGGGGTAGTGACTTAGCACTGAGACCAAAGGGAGAAAAGAGCCCATAGAAGTAAAACACGCTTTCAAAAGTTTCCAGCACTGATTAATTAAAACATGAAGAGTCTCACTAACCACAGCCTCAAAATGACAGAGCTCTCTGTAGATTTCCTGCTTAGTCAAAACTAATCTGTCTTTTACCTATATTTCCCAATAGATTCTCTCCATTGTATTTCATTGTGGGAGAGAATTGGGTTATTTTGGCTCTGATTGACACATCTGTGCTGTTCAAATGACATTTACATGAAACCTGGGAGCCTGCATTGATTTAGTCCTGTCATAAAATATACCGTAAGGCCCCTTTGGACTGTTATAAGGTTTTCTCTAGAGTTATCTTTGTTTTATCTGTCAGGGTTTGAAGAGCACATGGGCTCTCTCTGCCAAATATTTCTTAAATGAATCTTTGTTTTGGCTGTTTCTCCTTTCATTCAGGCCCTCCATCTGTCCTTCATCTCAGTCTGTGGATATTATTTGAGGGCTTTATCAAATGTTACCTTTTGTAACATGAGCACATTTCAACATTTAAAAAGTTGCTGTAGAGAAAATGTATTAACTTTTTTGTATAACAATGCCTTTCCTTTATGGTCTACACTTGGTCTTCATTTGGTCCTTGTTTAATTGTGATGTAGACTTGGTTTAGGCCTGGTTTGGTGCTTGTTTAGTACTGCTTTAGTTCTGGGTTTAGTCCCTATATTGATGTAGTATAATTTATGTGAATACAAAATTTGTATTTTTAAATTAACACTACAAGAAAAAGCTGTTATTGAATGCTTTTATGCCCAAACACCACTGATAAAACTATAATATATTCACTTTCAAAATTCTGATTAAAATTTCAAATGAGATTCAAATTTGAGTTTATTTTTTTTCCATGAAACCTTAAAGGTCCCATGGCATGAAATTTTCACTTTCTGAGGTTTTTGATGTTTTTAATGTGAGCTCCCCCCCACCATGGCTAAAAGTTGCGAAATGTGTAAACTGAGCATTTGTGATCCTTTTCCACGTTTGAAAAAAAGACAGCCCAAACGGGCAATTCTGAAAAAGGGAACTTTCTGACGTCACACTCGCGGAAAGGTTTTCACCCCCGTCTGGATGTCTACCCACCGTCTCTGGAAATCACGCCCAGAGAGTTTGGACCGCAAACAAGCTACGCAATGCGAGATGCATTTTTTAATTTGCCTGGAAACACGTGAGAGTGTTTCCAGGCTCAGATGTCCTTTATCCGAGCCTCCGAACCTCTGAAACAGCAGTGGTTTAATTTTATTTTCTGTGGCAATGTGTTTTTTTAATGGAAAGCGTCTCATATCTTCCTCCGCTCTTAAAACACGGAAGTGGGGCCAGCGCACAGTGCACCGCTAATCCAGGAAAAAGCGGAGCATTTGGCCACACCCCCACCTGCTGCACTGGCCTGTCTCTGTCCTCCTCATTTGCATTCAAGCAATAACGCCCAGAATAAAGCGTTTCAGAGACATATTTAGCCTCATGAAGACAGTCAGAGTCATATCTCATGCACTGAGTGTTGATTTTGAAGAAGGATTCATTTACAGTATTAGGGAACCATTAAGGAGCCATATAAAAGCATCAAGAAGTACCATGTCATGGGATCTTTAAAAAAGACATCCTATATAGTTATACTCTGACACTCGTGGATCATTATGCTATAATATGCACATTTTAAATTGCAATATTCATCAAAAATGACTCAATAAAAGAAACAAGTACACTGACGTCTACGTTACTACTGATTAAAAAATTGCAGTGCCCAGTGGGAGCTGATGTCACTGTAAACATCATCTCAACAAAGAGCCATGGAGTTGCTGACACCTCCGATGGATAGCTGCAGATCACACTACAGAGTAGCATACCACAGACTATGAAAATAAAATTGGAGAAAAGTGCAGGGCAGTGGTTGTATATTGGTGGCAGTGAAAATGACTTGAATGAAGGACTATAAAGATTACTCAAACATGTTTAAATCATGTTAAATATATCTTTGAAAGGGTAAATGAGAAGAAGAAGAAACAACTGTAACATGGTTAAAAACTCCAAAATGTTGATTTGAATAAAAGGTCTGCTCTAAACTCTTCCTCTTGATTTTATGTTGTAGATGAGGAGGTGATCTTCAGGTCGTGGGATGGCACTGTGTGGAGAGCAAATATTCACAACAATGAAACCAGCCTCCTTCTCAGAAACACCACTTTTGTAAGTACACAATTATAGCAGTAGTAGTAGTAGTGGTAGCCTAAATAAGATGCATCTTGCTAGAAATTGTACTTAAAGGAAAATTTACATTTTTTTTTACAATCTGAGCCTTCTTTCGGCAATAAAACAAGTAGTTTTACTCACCCATAGCAGTTTGATGTCAATTGGAGCAGTATCGCAGAACTTATGTTGAGCCGTTCTGTTCTACTAATGATCCCGTATCCGTTAGCGTGAGTGCTCGGGGCACTGATTTGCGGTGTCCAAATAACACAAACTTTAGCACTTTTCAAATCACAGAAGATCGCTGTGTCAGGGTAGACTTTTAGTAGATTCCAAAACGGCCTGAAACCCGATATCGCAACAGAAAAGTAAAGTTCAGAGCGGTGTTAGCTTCTTTCGGACTAGCGGTGTTTACAAAACAGCTGAGTTCACGCATGCGCACTGTCCTCTCTGATGACGTCATCAAATGAAACTATAGCTGCATATCGGGTTTCAGGCCGTTTTGGAATCCACTAAAAGTCTACCCTGACACAGCGATCTTCTGTGATTTGAAAAGTGCTAAAGTTTGTGTTATTTTTTACACCGCAAAGTAATGCCCCGAGCACTCACGCTAACGGATACGGGATCATTAGTAGAACAGAACGGCTCAACATAAGTTCTGCGATACTGCTCCAATTGACACCAAACTGCTATGGGTGAGTAAAACTACTTGTTTTATTGCCGAAAGAAGGCTCAGATTGAAAAAAAACCTTTCCTTTTCCTTTAACTTAATAGAACAGAAATAGTCATTGTAGTAAGTCACACATTTATTCATAAAAATATTAGTTTCAGAAGCAATATGATATATACGTAGACTTTTCACTATTCAAAAGATCTATAATTTTGTTTTGACTTGTCAGTTGGTATGGCAGCAGTTCTGATTGTTCATCATTTTGAAACAATGGATATTATATCATATTTATTGACATAATGTAATCACAGTGTTACCAGAATAGTTGTAATGCAAAAGTACAAATATTATTTAACACCACAATCTCACACGCACTGATTTAAGAGTGAAAAAAGTCCTCAAATGGCCTCCATAACAGGGAAAACTCATGTCTGAGATGTGCATGCTACTGTCGTGTTATTTTCTGCTTGTTTTTAGGCCACTTTCAAAGCCTCAAAGTTCTCGGTGTCTCCGGATCTGAGCTTCATCCTCCTGGCTTACGACGTGAGACCGGTAAGAGCTATATTCTCTTCTATCTCTTTCTCTCTCTTTCCAACTCACCTTGTCTTTCTACCTCTCTCTCTCTTTCTTTTTAGCCCCTCTCCCCCTGTCTCTCTCCCTCTCACCCTGTCACTCTCTATCCTTCGCTCTCCTCCTCTCTCTCACTTATCTATCTCTCTCTAACCGTGTCTCTCTCCTTCACTCTCTCTCTCTCTCTGTCTGTCTCTCTCTCACACACACACACTCTCTCTTTCTGTCTCTCAACACAACACATTGTCTCTGTCTTGAAGAAAAGACTCATATAAAACCCAAGGGCCCTGGACCACATGACCCCAGCTCTGCGTCTGATTGGCTACTGTGGTCTGTTCATGGGCCGAATCAGGATTACTCGATTCAGATCCCAAATAAAAAAAACAAAATGTCCTTTCTTGCAGTGACTGACATGCATGGGTTCACAGTTTCATGAGATATTATTGTGAACTAATCTTTTTTTTTTTCATGAATAAAGAACATGTTGAGTGACAATTAAAAGTACGCATTATTTAGAATTTATTTATTTATTTTTATTTACTTGTTTATTTGAAGGACAATGTGCAGGTACATTAAAAAGATGGCTGCACCAGATTTAGCAGAATGCTAATTTCCATCTGTACTCCTTAGCAAACATTAAAAACATTAAAAACAATTACATATAAAAGGTGCAATACAAAAAAGACAATATACAGGCGTGCAAAATTTCAGATTTTCAATACATAGTGCAATTTTCGATACCTAGTGCAAACTACAAGGTATTAAAGTGCAAGACATATAAAATGCAATAAATATCAGAATAAATACAGTGTCGTCGCTATCAGATGATACCCACAAGGGTAGCATCCGATAGCTCCGTACCTTATTGGTATTATAAATGTAAACAAGACAGTAATATGACACTAATGATCTTGGTATTCTAGTGGCCATCAGATGGTACCCACGAGGGTAACATCTGATGGCCGAATACACGTCTGGTATTTTTAGTGTGAGCAGGACTGATGGTCAAGAAGCCAGTTTTTAACAGCCCTTGAAAAGCTGAGATAATCTGCCATGTTCTTCAAATTTTCTGGAAGCCCGTTCCATTCCGTGATGGCTTTATAGGAGAAGGCAGATTGAGAGAAAGCGGACTTTCTTTTAAGAACATTGCAGTCACCCCTAGACACGGACCTTAACCCTCTGCTTGTTATTTGAGAGCGAGGCTGTACATAGGTCTTTAGTGGGGGTGGGGCAGAGTCATGCAAGATTTTATGTACCAGGCGAATATTAGAGTACCTGATCAAGTTGTCAAAGCTTAATATTTTAAATTTGTCCAATATGTAGCAGTGATGGTAGCGTCTAGGCTTTTTATCAAGTATTTTCAGTGCCTGATTATGCAATGATCTAAGAGGATTTAGTACTGTTGTTTTGGCTTGAGACCATGAAGAAATACAATACAAAATGTGAGATAAAATCATTATTTGAGCAGACAGGAGTGCTTCATGGGTGTATACATGTCCTGGTACTCTTCAGAGTACGGATCAGTTTCACTTACAGTATGTGAAAAGGGAATTATAATTGAAAACCATATTAAGTGTTTTTAATTTGTATTTATTAGGGGTAACAAATCAAACTGAAAATAGTAAATGAGTGAACATATTTTTGTCATATTGCAGTAGTAGTAGCAGTAGTAGCAGTTGTAGTAGAAGTAGCAATAGCAGAAGTAGGAGGAGGAGGAGAGAGAGGAATGAAAAGGAACTCATTCTCTTGTTTAGCTTCATCAGTTGGATCTTTGTAATTGCGATCAATTTTGATGGTCATTTTTAAATACCGCCAACTCGTTCTGCCATTCAGTAAACTGTTGACATGAAAACATATGTCAAACGCCGATAACCCCAAACAAGTGCCCTTCTTTTGTGCACATCTTTATTGAACATCTTTTTAACAGACCAACATGATTTCAGGCTCAGATAGGAGTTCCCATTTTCTCTACAAAGCGAAAAACAATGTCCCCTTCCATCGTCCAATCAGATCGCCCGAAACATTTTCCCTGTGGAGTTTGGTCTAAAAGGTAATATGGCAGAACAAACAGGGAGCAGGCGTGTGTCCCGGCTCCATCATTGAACATGGAGTGTACACAGGGAAGTCATTGCATTATCGGCTCCAACAAATCTGCACCACACGGATTAAACGCCACTCAATCGTCCGGCTCCAAGCCTGTTCTACCAAATTCAAATCAATCCAAGAGAGAGTGGCTTTGGGATGAGGGCAAGGAAAATAGCTGTATAAAAAAAATAGCCGCAAGATCAGTCAAATCGAAATTTTGATTAGAAAATTGCAACAACTGCAATTATTTAAATATGCATTGTGAAACTTTTCTGGCGGAAGGTCTGTCAAATGCTTTTCTCCATGGAGATGTTATTGCTCTGTCTGGAATGTTTCACAGTATGGTATTAAATCTTTCTATCTTCATGGAGACCAAACCGGACCAAGTTACAGGTCAGATCTATGGAGAGGTGACCCTGTTCACAGTCAGAATGCCTGTTTTTCTAGGTAAAAAAAAGTAAGGTAGAGCTGTTTAATGTCATACTGTGGATCATTCCAGGCAGAGCAATGACATCTCCACAGAGAAAAGCATTTGACAGGCTTTCCACCAGAAAAGTTACACAATGTTCATATTTCCATCTTCTCTCAAATGTTTGTGCACTTTTAAGTGAATCTTGCTATTAAAATACACATTGCCAATCATGGTAATTCTTATCAGAAAAAAAATCCAATAATTTTTTTTTTTTTTTCCAAAATTGCTCAGCTGTACCATAAATAATAAAATAATAATTTAAAGTCTATATGCTCACATTAATTAAATATATGAAAAGGTCCTCAGACAGTCCTTGAAAATGAGGAAATGATGAAAGTTAGGTATATCTTATATTTCACTCTACTTTTCTATTTTCCACATAAAATTAAATGTGGCTGTATTGTGTATAGATGTTTTGCTTTACTGTTATTGACAAAAGCTGCATACACATTTTAAAAAGCGCCAATCTGCTCCTTCATGGAATGGAATGGAATGGAAGCTGTATTTGTCATTGTAAACAATGAAAAGACTTGGAAATGGACAGGTCCATGGACCTTAAAGCAGCCGACATGGGGCGCTAACATCCCACATCTCTTTACAGAGATATAAGAACATAAACAGAATAGGAATACAATACAATCAGTAACAACAGACAAAGACATAATACAGTGGAATTGTTTACACAAGGTATCTTTTTGTTTGGAAATACAGAAAATATGTGACAGCTGAGGGCAGAGTGCTTCTATAAATACGTGTTAGCCAATTGATGTCATTTTGATTATGGTGAGTGTCCTTGGGAGTGTCCAAATGCAGCAGACAGTCAGCAGAAGATAATCAAAATAGTCCTGTTCATCGCAGATTTTCTGGGAGAGTTGAAATTAAAGGGGAAGCTGCGCGTAATCAAACACACTTTAAAACTCAGGTGAACGGACAATTAGTCCAAAAGCTGGCACTGCAAAAGTCCCCCAACTTCACGTCACCAAGCCAGGCTGTTGGACTCTCCAGTCCTCCCTCCTGGTGCATAATAGTTCCATTCGTGATGGTATCCGAGCGTCAGGGGGGTACCCACAGATTGGAGATGGTACAGTTCCTCAATCAGTGTCACCTTCTAATGTAGACCTTCCCTAGTCCGCAACAGCTCTGCTGTGGTCTAAATTTACAGCTTTGGGGGATTCTTAGTCACTCCGATGGATCAGAAATATCCCCAGGCCAATCAGATGTCCAGACATCAAAAATCCAATAAGTAAAAGGTTCTGTCCAGAAAAGTTGGCTGTCCCAAACCCACATTTCTTCGTGCGTGCCAATTTATGTTGAGGGACCAGCTTATCAATTCCATAATTTAGGATTTCAAAAATCTACTCCAACAGGATGAACAGACGAAGACAGAGAGGCATGCAGACATAGAGCAGACAGGAGATAAGGGAGAGGAGATAAAATACGTCCGACCTCGGCAAGAGACAGAGATTCACAATCCTATACGATTATGAAAAATAAGATACTAGATATTTAAAGATGCTTTATGTAACTTAATTTGGCGACTCTTCACCTGCTTGTCCACGGAGATGTCATTGCTGAATGTTTCACAGTATGGAATTATCTCCATAGAGACAAACAGGTTATGAGGCCAGTTACAGGACACATCTGTGGAAAGGCAACCCAGCTCATAGTAAGAATGCACATTTACCTGATATTTTTGAGCAATACAAAAGTAATGCTGATGAAAATGAGATCAAAAAGATATTGTGGAACATCTCACCATCCCAAAGGTTACATAATACACCTTTAACCTTACGTTTTCAATACTAAAATTACAATTTGAGCAGATAGGAAGCTTTATGGTCCAATTGTGAGTATAACATGTAATCCCCGTGAAGCCATGACAGGGCTTGAATCTAAAAATAGGCTTAGCTGTTCACACAAAGCTCCAGAACTCATTATGATTTCGACACACAGAGGTCAATGGAGCTCCTGTCTAAACAATGCACTGCTCTCCCAGTCAGGCTTGGCTTCACATCAGCTGCTCAAATCACTGGATGTTTTTGGATCCATTTCACTATGCAAATGTTTAAAATGAGGCCCACAAGCACATCACAGGGTTTTAATAGGTATCCTCGGATACTGGCAATAAGTGCGTTTTATTTGTTTCGCGTGGCGAGGTGCGGAAATATAGAGTGAGGTAAACTGCGCAATAAATGGCTCTAATGAGATTAAACAGGACTTCCATTTTTCTTGATAGGATTTGCAGTTGGCACGAGCTGGTCCCTGGGAGTATAAAGACAATACACGAGGCAGGGAGTATTTGTCATTGTGATGGTTACATTAGCTGGTTAGCACTTCTGCTTAAGACCTGTTATGCAAAATCAACTTTTCAGAGCTTTTGTCCATGTTATAGTTGTTTTCCCTCACCATTTCCCCTCGCAAAGTTGCATTTGGAGTGATTTCTGCATGTTTGAGAATCTTTAATAAGCTATGTTCAAGACACAATATCCTGTTTTCTTTACATGCCTACTTCTCTGTATTTATTTCCTTCTCCAATTTTATTTTTTAAGCATCATGTACTCATTTTGGTAGAAATAATAAAAGAAAAATCCTCTGCTGGCTAGCGTGATGTACAGCTATCTATAGGAGGTGCTGACTCTTTGTTGTGATGACATTAACAATGACGTCAACTCCCTTTTGGCACTGCAGTTTTCGTGGAAGTCAGCGCACTTGTTCCTTTTAAGGTGTCATAGATTATAACTATTTATTGCTTGTCTCATGAATATGTTATCACTTTAAAGGAGAATTAGCGTTTTTACAATCTGAGCCTTATTTCGGTAATAAAACAAGTTGTTTTACTCACCCATAGCACTCTGGTGTCATTTGGAGCAGTTCGTAGATGTTGTGCTGTAGCGGTATCCGTGAACATGAGTGTTCGGGGCATATGTTTGCGCAAACTTTAGCACTTTTCACATCACAGAAGATCGCTGTGTCAGTATAGACTTTAAGTGGAGTCAAAAGCGGCCTGAAACCCGATATCCCACACGAGACAGCAAAGGCATTCTTCCTCTGTGGCCATCGACATACAATGTCCACATAAACACCACAAGGTACTGTCTTTTCGTAGACGGGCCATCGCTCGCTGTTCTCTGCTTCCTTCTTTCTAATATCTCTTCCTCCGTATACTCAGGCTCAAAACGATAGGGATGGCCATCATACTCAAATAAGTCCTCTTCAATCTCAAAGTCCGAATCTTCAGCCATGTCTCGCAACAGAAAAGTTCAGAGCAGCTTCTTTCGGACTAGTGGTGTTTATCTGCTAAACAGCTGAGACTTCACGCATGCGCGCTGTCCTCTATGATGACATCATCAAATGAAACTATAACTGGATATCGGGTTTCAGGCCGCTTTGGACTCCACTTAAAGGGATATGCCACCCCCAGGTCAATCTTGGGCATCTCCCCACAGTCCAGAGACTAAAATAAGTGGTGGAAAGCGTTTTTCTGGTGACCCAGCCATTGTCCAGGTCTGTCAGCACTGACCGCCGCGGTATCTGCAGCTACTCCGCGTTAGACTGGAGGCTAACGTCGCCAGAGAAATATTTCGGCCAAAAGGAATTAATTTGCTCGATGCTTTTCCCAATTACTTTCTGTGTAGTGCGCATTCATATCGAGTGCAAATAAATGTGCAAATCAACACGGAGAGCTTGACTTGGTCATTTTGGGTGGGAACTATTTTTCAGTGCGGAAAAACACAGCCGAAGCACGCACCACGCTGCGTAACAGGGGAACTGCCTTCCTGGTGCGTAACAGGGATTCCCCTGTCAGCCCAGGTTTGACCTGGGGGTGGCATATCCCTTTAAAGTCTACGCTGACACAGCGATCTTCTGTGATTTGAAAAGTGCTAAAGTTTGTGTTATTTGGAGACCGCAAACATTTGCCCCGAGAACTCATGTTCACGGATACCGCTACACCACAACATCTACGAAACTGCTCCAAATGACACCAAAGTGCTATGGGTGAGTAAAACAACTTGTTTTATTACCGAAATAAGGCTCAGATTGTAAAAAATGTTAATTCTCCTTTAATGCTCAACTGTGCAACGTTCTAGGCAAAGCAAATCACCAGAAAAGTTACATATTGTATCTTTAAAAGTACACAATGTAACTTGAAGAATCCACCACCTGTTTGTCTCCATGGAGATGTTATTGCTTTGCCTGGAAGGTTCCACTGTATGGGACTAAATTAAAATGTTCCCTTTATTCTATTACAGGAATGTTATTGCTAAGAAAATACCTTGGAAGATATGGATTCTTGCTGACCACCACCACTCCACAGATCTGACTTGGGTCTGGTGGGGTTACCTGGTTGCCTAACGTTCTAATCAAAGCAATTCAATGGTTTTTAGAGTTTAGAATATGATTATGTCATACTCAGATGGAGGCAGTTTCTCCTATTGATAATGTTGTACTTTGCTAATTTAAATCTAAAAGGTTAATTTACAAATATTGACCTTGATCATTCCTGTCGACTTTCTTCAGACTTCTTCTGACTAAACCCTAAAACTCACAATTACAACATTTAACAATATTCATTTCTTTTCGATTCTATAACATTAGCCTATCAAATGTTGTGATGCCACCTGAAACGCAGCAACAGACAAGACCTTCCAGTAGAAAAGTTCCATCCAATTTATTTTTGCTAAACTCAAACTCACAACAGCAGTCGCCTCTTTGGGTTTAACAAGGCCACTGATTTAACCAAGAGAAAGTTAGAAAATCCAACAATGAAACAGACATTGGTCAATAACAGAGAAGCAGATTAACAAGCATTCACAGGAAGCAAGCAAATGGATAACTGTCCTAGAGCGCCCCCAACAACAACAACAAAAAGTTGGAAAAAGAGAAGCTTGGAGGAGAACAACAAGCTACAGATGTGTCCAGGACTAACCATCCATTTGCAGATAAAATTCAAATCTGTAGAGCCAGAGCCCACTCAAGACTAAAGGACAGAGGGGGACAAAAGTTACACGGCATATCCTTAAATAAGATCAAAATTGTCACTAGGAGCAGGTGGAGGACAGGTTTGGTATGAGCCCACATGTGTTCGTGCATGTTCAGCCATAGTTCTGCTCTTCTCTCTGATCCTGTAGCAGAGACATGTTTATCATCGCCATGACAGCAGGCAGTATGGAGAGTAATGGTCCCCCTCCTCCTTCTGTCTGCTTGCTGTTAGGGATTCATCATAGTCACTCCTGCGTTCTCCAGCTTTCTACTGCGGACACCTCGCCTTACAGAAACTCATACATCTTATACTATACTGTGCATATCCTAACTGCAATTTCCACTAAATAGAAGAAAAAAAACTACAGGAAGATAAATATGAAATACACAGATCAATTCAATTTTTTCATCTTATATATAAGATTGCTGGATGTCACACTACATTATACACTACAACATTTCTTATCACATTTGTGAAGAATGTTATAGGTTTTGTCCTTCAAAGAGCATTTAGCTCAAATTGTAAATCAAACCTTACATCCAGACAGTCACTCTTAGAGGGCTCATATTACACTATTTTCTGATCTATGTTATAATGTTGTTTCTTCATTACAAACATACCTGGAGTTGTGTTTTGTTTCATTCACATAAATCCTCCATATTTAGCCTTTAGAGCCTTTTCTCAAACAGAAACCACTTTGCTCCTCCTTGTGATGGTTATGTAGTAATCCAGGAAGTGCTCGACTTTGTTTTTAAACTCCAAACACCTTCACTATAATCATTTGGCTTATTTCAGCCCTGGAATTTCCAATCTTAACTCAGTAAAAGGTAAAATGTAGCTGTTAAAGGAAAAGTAATGTTTTTTTTTACAATCTGAGCCTTCTTTCGGCAATAAAACAAGTAGTTTTACTCACCCATAGCAGTTTGGTGTCAATTGGAGCAGTATCACAGAACTTATGTTGAGCCGTTCTGTTCTACTAATGATCCCGTATCCGTTAGCGTGAGTGCTCGGGGCACTGATTTGCGGTGTCCAAATAACACAAACTTTAGCACTTTTCAAATCACAGAAGATCGCTGTGTCAGGGTAGACTTTTAGTGGATTCCAAAACAGCCTGAAACCCGATATCGCAACAGAAAAGTAAAGTTCAGAGCGGTGTTAGCTTCTTTCGGACTAGTGGTGTTTACAAAACAGCTGAGTTCACGCATGTGAGTTCACTGTCCTCTCTGATGACGTCATCAAATGAAACTATAGCTGCATATCGGGTTTCAGGCCATTTTGGAATCCACTAAAAGTCTACCCTGACACAGCGATCTTCTGTGATTTGAAAAGTGCTAAAGTTTGTGTTATTTGGACACCGCAAATCAGTGCCCAGAGCACTCACGCTAACGGATACGGGATCATTAGTAGAACAGAACGGCTCAACATAAGTTCTGCGATACTGCTCCAATTGACACCAAACTGTATGGGTGAGTAAAACTACTTGTTTTATTGTCGAAAGAAGGCTTTAACTTGAAAATTACCACTACATGACATCGCAAGGTGGAACAGAGCAGATTGAGATCTGGAGGTGTAAACAGACTAATAATAAAGGATTACTGAAACATGTGTGAATGAAACAAAACACAACTCCAGGTATGTTTTTGATTAAATAATAACATTATAAGATGGCTAAAAGTGTCAATTTTGAATCATGTAGGCACTTGTACTTGAGTAATATTATTTTGAAATAATTCTTACTTGAGTACAGCTGCTTTACAAAATTCACTTCCCTGATCCTCAGTCTGTCATATTTCATTGTCATCAACTTTTCATGAGACTGTCAAGGGCATTCCAGGTCATTTTTAGTTCAAAGAGAAAGCTTAGATGACCAAAATTTAACCGAACTCAGCTCTGCTTTTTATTCAAACAGGTCAGTGTTTCAAGAAGAATGTTATGATGTCTTATCAAACACTCTACTTTTTATGGAGTCTTGGATTGAAAGCTTGTCATCTTCTCAAACAATCACCCCCATTAAAAATAAAAAATTAAAAAAAGATCATACTCCCAAACTGTCAAGATCTATTATTAAAAAAAGAATGTTAAGTTATAGCGGCAGATCTTTAGAGGTGAAATTGGAAATGCAGGTCTTAAGCCCAGAAGATCAGAGCAGTGACATCAAACCATTGTTATGCTAATGCTAAAGCAAATTTGCATAAACACTAAAGCTTTCTGATCATTAGCCTAATGAAAGCTACAAGGAAAGAAACCAGACAGTATTGATTCACTAGCGTAGAGATAAAACATGCACCTTTATGGTTAGCTCCCGACTCCAGGATATGCTAAGAATACTCATTGCTTTTTATTGTAAATGAAAACTTATAGAATATTTTTAAAAGACTAAATGTGCTTTTCAAAAATTGTTAACAATTCACTGTGCATATAAGGAAGACACATTGATTTTATGAATAGGCCTATAACACCATAACACCACCATATAACACAATATTCTTAATTATGTTATTAAACTATTACATTTGGAATTTTAATTACATGAAGCAGACCTTTACTTTACTATTGAGGAAAGGATTAACATAGTTACTTGTAATGTAATGTAAATCTTTCTCATTCTATGTATATTTGAATAAAGAAAATTGGGCCCAGTACTGAACCCTGAGGGACACCACTAATAATGTTAAAGGTCCTATGCACACAAACCTACTCTTGTGAGCTTTTACCTCATCAAAAACATCCCTGTTTTCTGTTTGAGTGAAGAACTACTAAAAATGCAGGATTATTGTTTAAGTGTGAATGAAACAAAACATAACTCGAGGTATGTTTGTGATGAGGAAACAACAGTATAACTTAGATAAGAAAATAGCGCCCCCAGAGCATACATTTTCAAATATTTTTAAAACTTTCTTATTTATTTTTTAGCTCGTTATGGATTATATGAATATGGAATGTGTAAAAATATTTTTAAAGCAAAAAAAACTATGTCGCTCTTCTTTTAAATTAATGCCTTGAAATTTTAATTATGCTGTCAGACGCAATCTCCTTTTTATTATAGACCTTGTGGCAAATGGAACATAGATTTCTGCAAAACATTCCATCATATTATTGAGAAGATGTTATTTATTAGAAAACGTCCTTCACATGCTATTAGCGCCTTTGTGGTCCATTTACGTCTATTGAGAAATGTGAACTAAGTTACACACAGAATACCAGGAATTTCAGAATGATGTGATATTGTTAAGGTTGACAGTGTTTCATCTGCAAAATGAAGCAATTTACCCCATTTAAATATTATTAAAACTTTGAGATTTCCATTCTTGAATATTGGTTGGTTTATTTTGCAGCATGTTAGGCTTTCACAAGGTTCATTTTGAATTAAATGCAAGAATTAAAAGTTTCTGCAGTACAGTGAAGGTTAGGTGAGAGATATTTTTTTAAATAAATGATTTTTTAAAAATGCTTTCTTAAGAAATACCAGACATTTCAAAATCAGAATTATATTATTAAGGTTATAAGACACATAATACATAGAGAAAATGTAACCAATTATTCTTAGCATGAGAGTCAGGGGCTGGGGCACTCTTGGCTTTCTAAGGATACGTTCACACTGCAGCCTGAAGTGACCCAAATCCGATTTTTTCGCCTCTATGCGACCTGTATCTGATCTTCTAATGGCAGTCTGAACGACACAGATCCGATTTTTTCAAATGCGATCCAGGCCACTTGGATATGTGGTCCTAAATCCGATACATATCCGATCTTTTGACATGCGACTTCAGTCTGAACGGCCAGGTCGCATTCATCCGACCTGAGTGTGTTTCCTCCAATGAGAGTGGTACAAGTAGGCGTTCACAAATGTACACAAACATTCTTCTCGTCATGCGAAAATAGTATATAAACTCCGTATCAGTGAAGCGGCGAAGCACGTAGTAATCCCACCACTCCTGGCTGAGACTCCGCACCAACACGTTCATTTCTACGGACGTTGCTGCCACTGCCCCACAAAACGCCATGGCCAAAAACCTCGTCCTTCTCCTTCTTCGTCTCCTCCTTAAAATAAATAAGCTGTACTGTAGCTGTTTTGGCTCCGGTACGAAAGCAACTTTAGGCTACTTCCGTAAACATTGAGCGTGTTCGCTGTGTGTGATGTCATCGTGTCCTCCAATGCGCCTGCGGGACACTGCGCACAGCGCTGTCGCAGAGGAGTGGGTGGGTGCTCCTTTAACCCTATCTGTGTCCTTCTCATTTGCATTCAATCAACAAGGCCCAGAATGAGTTGTTCAGACAGAGAGATTCTGACTCTGACTGTGTACATGTGTCTTTCTCATGCACTGAATGTTGATTTTGAAGAAGGATTCATTTACAGTATTAGGGAACCATTAAGGAGCCATATAAAAGCATCAAGAAGTACCATGTCATGGGATCTTTAAAGGAGAATTAACGGTTTTTTTACAATCTGAGCCTTATTTCGGTAATAAAACAAGTTGTTTTACTCACCCATAGCACTTTGGTGTCATATGGCGCACTTCCAGAGATGTTTTAGATTAGCGATATCCTTAACGCGAGTTCTCGGGGCATATAATATATGCCCCAAGCGGTCTCCAAATAACACAAACTTTAGCACTTTTCAAATCATAGAAGCTCGATGTCTTAGTCTACACTTTCGTTTGAGTCAAAAGTGGCCTGTAATCTGAGATTTATCCATAATTTACAGCTTTGCGTTTCATGTTTGGGTCCCGAGAGCTGAGAGCGAAATAAGCTGTGACTCCGCACATGTGCACTGGCCTCCTCATCTACTCGAATCTATGGCTAAATCTCGGATTACAGGCCACTTTTGACTCAAACGAAAGTGTAGACTAAGACATCGAGCTTCTATGATTTGAAAAGTGCTAAAGTTTGTGTTATTTGGAGACCGCTCGGGGCTCGCGTTACGGATATCGCTAATCTAAAACATCTCCGGAAATGCTCCATATGACACCAAAGTGCTATGGGTGAGTAAAACAACTTGTTTTATTACCGAAATAAGGCTCAGATTGTAAAAAACTTTAATTCTCCTTTAAAGCTGCATATTTAGTCTTCTCTCGAATAGAAAACACTCAGTTCCACCTTGTGATGTCATGTAATAATACAAGAAACGCTCTACTGTGTTTTTAATTTCCCTACACCTTCTTTAGAATCACTGATCATTTCAACCCTGGAATTGCCAATTTGTGCTCAACAAAGGGTAAAAAGGTCGCTGCTCATTTGAAAACTACATTTACGTGACATTACAAGGTGGAATAGAGCATTTTGAGCTTTGTAGATAATAAACGCGAACTTAAACGTGTGTGAATGGAACAAAACTCCAGATATGTTTTTGAGTTAATTTTGTGTAATATAGGCCCTTTAAAGCCACATTCTAATACAGTGTATTTTAAAAGACTATAGAAAAAAGCATGGAGAGAAAACTAAACCTTAATGAATGTTTTGACACTTTTCTAAAGGACTTATTGTTAAATCGCAGCTTGCGTCCTTGCACCTGCTGATTTCAAAGTGTATTATAAATGTGCACCTTTGTGGTTTGTTTTTGGTATGAATAAAACCTTGGCTAGAAAATTCTGCTTCACACAGAGCTCACTCTTGTGCAATAATTCACAAGATCTGTGAATATTCTGAACTTAGCTTCAGGCGAGTTTTCACTTTTAACTTGAGTTGCATATTACACACTGCTGTCGTGAGTTAATCTTATTTCACCTGACTTCATTTCTTTTGGGCGTTTCTTAGGGCTCAATGAAAATACAGCATTTTTAAGTACGTGTCTTTTTTAACAGAATTACCACTGAGATTTGTGAGTTATTAGTGGGTCCATATAATGTTGTTTGCTCATCACAAACATTCGTGAGTTGTGTTTTGTTTCATTCACACATGTTTAACACACAAACCCTGCATATTTAGGCTACGTTCTTCTCTCAAACTGAAATGTCATGTGGTAGTATATTACATGTGTTTTTAATTTCCATAATTTCCCTCCTGGAATTGCCTGTTTTTACTGAACTAAAGGTAAAAGTTAGCTGTTAACATGAAAAGTACACAGAGCATTTTGAGCTTTGGAGACTGCTGAAACATGCCACTATTTCCCTCTATTCTGACTAGATCAAATAATCCTAACTAAACCCAAATTATATGGAAGATCAAAGGTCTAATACCCGTCCACTAAATTATTTCCATAATAAAGTCAAAACGCTCTTACCATGTGAGCGAGTCTCGAGAAGAAAGTTGGATTCCTCAACCAAAAGAAGAAAAGAAGAAAAAAAAATACTGGAAAAAGCGAATCACTTTGTGCTCTTTTTATTGATTGAGTTAACCTTCCAATGGCACATTCCACTAGCACACAACCATGGTACAACCTTGTCTGTTCTGTGCACAGATGTTGTAGTTCAATTTTTCAGCCTGTGGACTGGACATGACATGGTACTTCTTGATGCTTTTATATGGCTCCTTAATGGTTCCCTAATACTGTAAATGAATCCTTCTTCAAAATCAACACTCAGTGCATGAGAAACAGAGATGAGAAAGAGTAATTTTTCTCTCTCTGAACACTCCATTATGGGCGTTGTTGCTTGAATGCAAATGAGGAGAAAAGAGCTGGCCTATAGTAGAGGGTGGGGGCGTGGCCAAACTCTCCGCTCTCGGCTCTGAGCTCTCAGCTGATCCATTTCCGTGTTTTTGCACGGGGGGAGAGATTTGAAGCGTTCCATTGAAAGATAAACACATTTCCACAGAAAATAAAATGAAACCACTGCTGTTCAAAGGTCCAGAGGCTCAGATAAAGGACTTCCGAGCCTAGAAACACTCGGACGTGCCTCCAGGCAAATAAAAAAACGCATTTCGCATTGCCTAGCGCATTCGCGGTCCAAACTCTCTGGGTGTGATTTACAGAGACGCTGAGTACAGACAGACGGGGGTGGAACTGCATTTGCATTTCTTTTTTCGATCTGATGTCAATAAGTTTCCTTGTTCAAAATCGCCCGTTTGAGCTCCGATTTTTTGTAACGCAGAAAAGGATCGCAAATGCTCAGTTTAGACATTTCGCAACTTTTAACCATGGGGGGGGCTAAACAGGGTAGGGGAGCTCACATTAACGTTCGAAAACCTCAGAAACTGAAAATTTCATGCCATGGGACCTTTAAGATTAAGATTAAGCCTTTATTGGTCTCACACACAATGACACACGGGAGAAATTTGACCCATCCTTTTCAGGAGCAGTGAGCAGCAATCTTTTTCAGCGCCCGGGGGGCAGAACCGTGAAGGGTCTTTCCCAAGGACCCACACTGGTCAGCTCATTGCCCAGGGGGGATTTGAACCCACAACCCTCGGGGGGAAAGTCAGTGACTTACCAGTTGAGCTAACCAGCCGGTGTCTGCTTAGGATGCTTTTTAGGCTCTCGCAAGACAATCTCCACACAGGGCTCCAATCTCCAGTATTACTACGTGCACACTGGCCTCTTCGGCCAGCTGCACTTGAATTCTGGAATTGTCTTATAGAAAGTTCACCAACCACTACTGTTTAGACAATGGGTGCAATGGGCCCTTCTGTTAAATTTTAGAACCCTTTGTGGCCCACGAGTCAAAAAGTTTGCCCACCCCTGCCATAGATGCAACCAAGTATAGCACTAACAGGTATTACAATAAGGTAGTAAGGTAGCCCATCTTACCTTTAACCAATCATATAAGACCACAAAGGGTGCAGCAATTTGTTACATTATACTCTGAGGAGGTTAATAGTGCTCACTGAACAGGTCACATAAAATATGTAACACTCAAATGTTCTACTTTCTACTTGTAATAATATCTGTAAAATATTTTAAAAAAAAGTTTCAATATAAAGATCACACAACAGACTTTTAAGAATAAAATACTTTTAATAAAATACTTCACATATCACATAGTAAGTAATGATAAAAGGAGAAGTTCAATTTGTCAACTGGACAAAGTATGTTTGGTTGAAAACGTTTCGCCACTCATCCGAGAGGCTTCGTCAGCTCTAATAAGAATACTGGTAAGACACTTGCTTATATCTTGCTGCAGGGAGGAGCTACCTAGCTAACTACTTTCCGAAACTATCTCATTGGTTTCCGTCTTTTGTTTCTCTGGCGTCTAGATAACGATCCCTATTCATCCCTACACGCCTGTTTTTCACACCCCTGGCCCTGACCTGGCTAGCCCTATTGTTCCCCTGTTTGCTTGATCTAGGCTTAAGAATGGAATTATAGATGGGAGACAAATTATGTCTGACTCCACCATTTCTGTTCAGAGAAGGATTCTCTTTTTTGACAAAAATAGCCTCTTTAACTCCCCTCTCAAACCAATTCTTTTCCCTGGCTAAGATCTGAACCTCACTGTCCTCAAAAGAATGGCCCGTGGCTTCTAGGTGAAGATATACGGCAGATGATGGTCCACTCTGGCACGCCCGTCTGTGTTGGTACATCCTCTTGTGAAGTGGCTGCTTGGTTTCTCCAATATAGCGCTCACTGCAGTCTTCACTACACTGAATGGAGTAGACCACATTGCTTTGTTTGTGGCTCGGTGTTTTGTCCTTTGGGTGGACGAGTTTTTGTCTTAAAGTGTTTGTGGGTTTGAAATAAACTGGGATTTCATATTGTCTGAAAATCCTCTGTAGTTTTTCCGACACGCCGGCCAGGTAAGGAATCGCTACCCCTTTCCTCCTGGGTTCTGATTCTCTATTATCTTGTTTCTTGCCCTTGTCTCTCTTGGTTTTGTTAACAGCCCATTTGGGATAACCACAAACAGAGAGGGCTTCCTGCACATGTTGTTCTTCTTTCTCCTTACCCTCTGTGCTTGTGGGAACCACTTGGGCCCTGTGTTGTAATGTCCGAATAACACCCAGTTTGTGCTGCAGTGGGTGGTGTGAATCAAAAAGCAGGTATTGGTCTGTGTGTGTGGGCTTCCTGAAGACTTCTACTTGGAGTCCCCGGTCTCCTCCTATCGTTACTGCACAATCTAAGAACGCCAATGTGTTATCCTTGGCATCTTCACAGGTGAATTTGATATTAGGATCTACAGAATTTATATGTGCAGTAAAAGGTTCCAAATCTTGAATTTTGATTTTTGTAAAATTATCATCAACATAACGAAACCAGTGTGTGGGCGGAGTGCCTGGATATGAAGCTAAGGCACTCTGTTCAAATTGTTCCATGTATAAATTAGCCATGATAGGGGAGACCGGTGAGCCCATCGCACAGCCATGGATCTGCCTGTAAAAGTTCCCTCTGAACTGGAAATAGGTGGTATTTAGACAAATTTCCAGCAGTTGGCAGATTTGGTCAGGACAAAGTTTGGTTCTCTCTTCTAGCTTGGAATCCTGCAGTAAACTCCTTCTCGCTGCTTCGACCGCTACAGCTGTGGGGATACAAGTGAAAAGAGAGGTTACATCAAAGGAAACCATTGTCTCATCCTGACCAAACTGGAGAAACTTAACTTTGTTTACAAATTCGGCTGTGTTCTCAATGTGGTGCTCCGTGTTGCCCACCAATGGAGCCAAGATGGTTTTTAGGTGTTTGGCCAAATTATATGTGATGGAGTCAACACTACACACAATGGGTCTGAGTGGTACTCCTTGTTTGTGACGTAACACCAGAGGAAAGGAAGGCCATCATTGCTCTAGAGAGGGACCAGAGCATCCACATCCTGCCTGCAGACAAAGGGAGATGCACGGTGATCTTGGACGCAGCTGATTATGAGGCTAAGGTGAACAGCCTACTCAGTGACACGACAACATACGAAGTACTGAAACGGGACCCCACCAATGGGTACAAAAAGAAGATCATTGATTGCTTGCAGAAGTTGAGGAAAGAAGAAGTCATTGATCGGCAGCTGTATTACAGACTGTACCCTGGTGATGCTATCCCGTGCATCTATGGCCTCCCTAAGATTCACAAACAAGGAGTACCACTCAGACCCATTGTGTGTAGTGTTGACTCCATCACATATAATTTGGCCAAACACCTAAAAACCATCTTGGCTCCATTGGTGGGCAACACGGAGCACCGCATTGAGAACACAGCCGAATTTGTAAACAAAGTTAAGTTTCTCCAGTTTGGTCAGGATGAGACAATGGTTTCCTTTGATGTAACCTCTCTTTTCACGTGTATCCCCACAGCTGTAGCGGTCGAAGCAGCGAGAAGGAGTTTACTGCAGGATTCCAAGCTAGAAGAGAGAACCAAACTTTCTCCTGACCAAATCTGCCAACTGCTGGAAATTTGTCTAAATACCACCTATTTCCAGTTCAGAGGGAACTTTTACAGGCAGATCCATGGCTGTGCGATGGGCTCACCGGTCTCCCCTATCATGGCCAATTTATACATGGAACAATTTGAACAGAGTGCCTTAGCTTCATATCCAGGCACTCCGCCCACACACTGGTTTCGTTATGTTGATGATAATTTTACAAAAATCAAAATTCAAGATTTGGAACCTTTTACTGCACATATAAATTCTGTAGATCCTAATATCAAATTCACCTGTGAAGATGCCAAGGATAACACATTGGCGTTCTTAGATTGTGCAGTAACGATAGGAGGAGACCGGGGACTCCAAGTAGAAGTCTTCAGGAAGCCCACACACACAGACCAATACCTGCTTTTTGATTCACACCACCCACTGCAGCACAAACTGGGTGTTATTCGGACATTACAACACAGGGCCCAAGTGGTTCCCACAAGCACAGAGGGTAAGGAGAAAGAAGAACAACATGTGCAGGAAGCCCTCTCTGTTTGTGGTTATCCCAAATGGGCTGTTAACAAAACCAAGAGAGACAAGGGCAAGAAACAAGATAATAGAGAATCAGAACCCAGGAGGAAAGGGGTAGCGATTCCTTACCTGGCCGGCGTGTCGGAAAAACTACAGAGGATTTTCAGACAATATGAAATCCCAGTTTATTTCAAACCCACAAACACTTTAAGACAAAAACTCGTCCACCCAAAGGACAAAACACCGAGCCACAAACAAAGCAATGTGGTCTACTCCATTCAGTGTAGTGAAGACTGCAGTGAGCGCTATACTGGAGAAACCAAGCAGCCACTTCACAAGAGGATGTACCAACACAGACGGGCGTGCCAGAGTGGACCGTCATCTGCCGTATATCTTCACCGAGAAGCCACAGGCCATTCTTTTGAGGACAGTGAGGTTCAGATCTTAGCCAGGGAAAAGAATTGGTTTGAGAGGGGAGTTAAAGAGGCTATTTTTGTCAAAAAAGAGAATCCTTCTCTGAACAGAAATGGTGGAGTCAGACATAATTTGTCTCCCATCTATAATTCCATTCTTAAGCCTAGATCAAGCAAACAGGGGAACAATAGGGCTAGCCAGGTCAGGGCCAGGGGTGTGAAAAACAGGCGTGTAGGGATGAATAGGGATCGTTATCTAGACGCCAGAGAAACAAAAGACGGAAACCAATGAGATAGTTTCGGAAAGTAGTTAGCTAGTTAGCTCCTCCCTGCAGCAAGATATAAGCAAGTGTCTTACCAGTATTCTTATTAGAGCTGACGAAGCCTCTCGGATGAGCGGCGAAACGTTTTCAACCAAACAAACTTTGTCCAGTTGACAAATTGAACTTCTCCTTTTATCATGGATTCTACCTGGACGACTGAGGGACTTTTCACGCATAGTAAGTAATGATACAAAAATGAGACACGCCCTGAGAATTTAAATATAAAAGCTTACGCACCGTGCTCTTTAACTCATTCACTGCCGGCCTGTTTTCAGAATTCCAACCCGAGTGCCGGAGGTTTCAGTGGATTTTCACAGATTTTCCAAGACCCACAGAATACTGAGTTCTTTGACTATATAAACATGGCACACATCAAAATAAAGTGTTGACTCTCTTCTTTCACCTAGAAAAAAAAATTATGTTTCTAACCTTTTCGGTTCTCAAGTAATTGATAGTAGAACATAGGGAAGTTTCAGCAAAAACACAGTTTTTTGACCACAAAGTGGAGAAAACGAGCATTTTGTAAAAAGAGTCATTTCGAGCAGATCGGTGATTTTGACATCAATATTTATTGATTTAGTGACACCTCAAACATCTAAAACAACAGAGAAAGAGATTTTTGATGACAAAGTACATTTTTTATTTACAAATATAAAAATATAAGGCTCTGTGAATTGAAAATTCCTTCAAATCAATAGTGGCAAGAGATGTTTACAGGATATAATAATATCTTTTCATATAAAATAGAACTTTGTCACTTCACAACAATATTGAGGCTCAGAGTACAGATCCATAATAAAAACTAATATACACACACACACACACACACACACATATACACACACACACACATATATGTACATACACACAAGCCCATGCATAAACCTTTACACACACACAGCTACACACGCACACACACGCGCGCGTACACACACATATAACTTCATTCATTACAATTACCACAGCAGCATCATGTAAACTTAATTCCGAGATTTATCCATAGTTTACAGCTTTGCGTTCCATGTATGGGTCCCGGGAGCTGAGAGCACACTCCGCGCATGCGCACTGGCGTCCTCATCTACTCGAAACTATGGATAAATCTTGGATTACAGGCCACTTTTGACCAAACGAAATCGTAGACTAAAGACATCAAGCTTCTATGCCTAGCCTAACGCAAAATACTTAATTTTGTGCAATATACTGTAGGACCTCTAAGGTGAATATGTAACTTTTCTGGTAGAGGGTCCACCAGTTGCTTGTCTCTGTGGAAATGTTACTGATCTGTATCGAATGGCGAATCCTCCATCAGAAAGGTTACATAGTACACCTTTAAGGCTGGACCTGGTTTAGTCCTGATTTAATCCAAGTTTGTTCCAATATAGACTTGGAGTACATTCACATTTGTCTTGATGAGGTCCCCTTTAACCCATTTTTAGTGGATTTGGTTTGGATCTGTTCTTGCCCTTGGTTAAGTCCTGGTCTATTTCCGGGTTTACTCCCAAAACGTATGTGCGTGCAAGTTTGGCTTTAGCCTCAATTGTCTTTAAAACTTAGTTTTACCCCTATTAAAAATATTATGAAAACTGTGCAATCCTGTTCAATGAAAATACACATAAAACTACCGAGCCATCTGACCCTGGGCTGTCGGTGTGAAATTATGAATACATTTAGTAAATGATTTACACTTTTGGATTTTACTGACAGTTTTGTTTCATTTTCTTGTCCTTTTGCCCTGTAGGTGTACCAGAAGTCCTTCTTGGCGTCTTACCTCATCTATAATCTCTACACAAGGTGCGGACAGTAAAGACGTTTCACAAGATGAATTTTTAAATGTACAGAGAGATTCAAAAACAGCAGCAATGGAACACAGATGAAGCTAAAGTGAATAAAAACATACATATTTTGTGTGGTCCCATCCAGAGAGGTGCGTGAGCTGAACCCACCAGAGGTGTCGGACTCTGTGCTGCAGTTTGCCTCGTGGGGCGTTCAGGAACAGCAGCTGGTGAGTACTTCACTGACACTCCGAGAAAGGAAAAACAAACTATATTTATATACATACATTTATTTTATATAGATAATGCGTGAAAAGTCCCTCAGTCGTCCAGGTAGAATCCATGATAAAAGGAGAAGTTCAATTTGTCAACTGGACAAAGTTTGTTTGGTCGGAAACGTTTCGCCGCTCATCCGAGAGGCTTCAGAGCTGACGAAGCCTCTCGGATGAGCGGTGAAAAGTTTCCGACCAAACAAACTTTGTCCAGTTGACAAATTGAACTTCTCCTTTTATCTTATATAGATAATGTTATTTCAAACAACAAACAATCAGACACCCTGAAGATCTATGTATATCTTTTTTCAGGTCACCTCACAGGGAAATCTGTTCATTGTAGTTAAAGGTCCCATGGCATGAAATTTTCACTTTCTGAGGTTTTTGAACATTAATGTGAGCTATGGCTAAAAGCTATGATCCTTTTCCGCGTTTGAAAAAAAGACAGCCCAAACGGGCGATTCTGAACAAGGGAAATTTCTGACGTCACACTCAAGGAAAAATGCAAATGCAGTTCCACCGCCCATCTGTGTTTCTACCCACACTCTCTGGAACTCACGCCCAGAGAGTTTGGACCGCGAACGAGCTATGCAATGCGAGATGCATTTTTTTATTTGCCTGGAGACACGTGAGAGTGTTTCCAGGTTCGGATGTCCTTTATCCGAGCCTCTGGACCTCTGAAACAGCAGTGGTTTAATTTTATTTTCTGTGGAAATGTGTTTATTTTTCAATGGAACGCTTCTCATATCTTCCTCCGCGCAAAAACGCGGAAGTGGGGCCAGCGCACATCGCACTGCGAAAGAGGAAAGAGCGGAGAGTTTGGCCACGCCCCCACCAGCTGCACTAGCCTGTCTCTGTCCTCCTCATTTGCATTCAGGCAACAACGCCCATAATAAAGTGTTCCAGAGAGTCTTGATTTTGAAGAAGGATTCATTTACAGTATTAGGGAACCATTAAGGCGCCATATAAAAGCATCAAGAAGTACCATGTCATGGGATCTTTAAAAACAAAAACACTGTATTGACACATCATCATTTTAGTCCTGGTTTGGTCCTGGTCTAGGCTTGGTCCTGTTCTAGTCTAGGTTTGGTCCTGATCTGGTCCTGGTCTGATCCTAGTTTGGGCCTGGCCTAGTCCTGGTTTGGTGCTGGTCTAGTCTAGGTTTGGTCCTGATCTGTCCTGGTTTGGTCCTGGTCTAGACTTAGTTCCTGGTTAGTTTCACTTAAGTTAAAGGAAAAGTAACGTTTTTTTTTTACAATCTGAGCCTTATTTCGGTAATAAAACAAGTTGTTTTACTCACCCATATCACTTTGGTGTCATATGGAGCATTTCCGGAGATGTTTTAGATTAGCGTTAGGCTAACGCCGTTAGCCTAGCGCGACTTATAGCCATAGCTCAGGGCATTCCCCGAGCATGTAATATGCCCCGTGCGGTCTCCAAATAACACAAACTTTAGCACTTTTCAAATCATAGAAGCTCGATGTCTTTAGTATACGATTTCGTGTGGTCAAAAGTGGCCTGTAATCCGAGATTTAGCCATAGTTTCGAGTAGATGAGGACGCCAGTGCGCATGCGCGGAGTGTGCTCGCAGCTCCCGGGACCCAAACATGGAACGCATAGCTGTAAACTATGGATAAATCTCGGATTACAGGCCAATTTTGATTCAAACGAAATCGTAGACTAAAGACATCGAGCTTCTATGATTTGAAAAGTGCTAAAGTTTGTGTTATTTGGAGACCGCACGGGGCATATTACATGCTCGGGGAATGCCCCGAGCTATGGCTATAAGTCGCGCTAGGCTAACGGCGTTAGCCTAACGCTAATCTAAAACATCTCCGGAAATCCTCCATATGACACCAAAGTGCTATGGGTGAGTAAAACAACTTGTTTTATTACCGAAATAAGGCTCAAATTGTAAAAAAAAACGTTACTTTTCCTTTAGTAGATAAAAGTGTGATGATAGTGAGTGGAACCAACCTACAGTTTAAAAATGTGTATTTTTAAAGTGAAAAATGCCTCCCAGGACTTCTTCATTCTTTTTCTCCAATCAAACAGAGATGTAATTAACCATGTGAGGACATATTTATCTGCGCTGCCTCCTCTGGTTGAAGAAGTGCTATGTCAGTGGCTGCATTAGTCATTATGTTATCGCTGGTTAAATAGGCTTTATAAACGCTCCCTGTACTCCATTACTCTTCCCAATATGCCATTTGTACGAGCAGGTCTGTCTTCAAAGTACTCACCCTTCACAATAAATCTTTGAGAAATGCAAATATACCAACCAGAGAGAAGAAAATTAATATTAGAAATCAAACTGCGAGATTTGCAAAATTTAAAACTGGAGTAATAAAAAAAAAAAACTAAACTAAACTAAGATGGAACAGTCATGCATCAAAAAATAAATAAAAATAAGATATTGAAAATTAAAACCCAAATATGATGAAATGCCAGTATAAAGAGGTAAGTTCAGCAGCAGAGAACCTGTGTCTCAATGGAGCTGTTTCTCCAACATGGTCTTAGATGAATTTGGTGGTTTGCAGCAAACATAAAACAATGATCTGCATAAGTGACAGTTTAAAAGTAAAAAGTGTGATATATTTACTTGTAATTGGCCTGCTGGGAAAAGTGTAGACTTGATTGACACTTTAAAAAGAAGAATGAACAACAACAAAAGAATACCTCAGAGTCCACGTGCCAATGCTACTGAGCTAATTAAAGGAAGTGAATGTAGCCAGTTTTAAAAAGGTATTACAATCACAACACAACTGGGATGCCAGCTCCTTAAACTGCATATATAGACACATACATGTTTTTCCTCATTCACTGTGGACGTGCAGCAGCAGTAGAGGCACTGGCTAATGACTGGCTGCAGATGCTGAGGATGAGGTAGTGAGGATTCATAACAGAGAGAGAAATTTTAGGTTTAAACCAGTTGGATTTCAGCAACGAAACTGGTAACTGTGGGATTCCATTTTGATATACATGTGTATATTCATATATATGTATATACTCATATCCTGTGTTTACGTATTCTGTGGAGACTGTGTGTTTTGCAACCTAGACTGTGGTAAACAACCTAAGTATAACTGTATGGGTTTCCATAGGTTGAGTGTAATGGGATATCCACCTGTTTCCATACATCAACTATCAGCTAACTTTAACTATTGGTTAACTGTTACCATTGGCTAACTTTTGGGAGCTTATGTCATTGCATACCACAACCCTGTATTTAAGACAGCAGTTGTGTGTGACCAGACTGAGTCGAGGGGACATGATCATGTGAGGTGACACGATGATACAACTAGAGATGTCCTGACGCCATATTACGTTTGTATTTTCTGCCTAATTCAACATTAAATGCTAATATCCTCAATCTTAAATCTATGCCCTTTCGGATCCCTAATTTGAAAGCTCACATAACTCATGTGAGTCTTGACAACCGAAACACCACATAAATGGCACATTTTGTCTGATGTTTTTGTAATTAAGAGTTAGGGATGTCAACAATTAATCGACTTACAATTAATTGTCAATCAAGACGTCGGCTGAACAAAATGCATTAATTGTAACTAATCGCTAGAGGGCGCTACTCTGGAATGTGAACACGAACCCACTCGAACCCACTCGCGAGAAAGAAGCATCATGTAACCCTTTCCTCTCTGGATGTTGCCGTACAACTCACAGTAGAGCTGGACCTAGAACCATATATTTTTGAAATGATAAAAGCATGTAACTTACATGCTTTTATCATTTCTTGATTGTTCTGGTTTGAGGCCCTGTAATGTTTTATGCTGTGTCCAGGGGCCCTGTGAAATGTATATTTTGTACTGTAACCCTTCACAGATTAAGGGAGAGAAATATTGTTGATGCCTTAGTTCAAAATAAATGTTGAGAATGTCCTAAAAATAGCCTGGATTCACTGGTTTCATCATAATATGTAGACTAAATAACATTCTGTTATTTAATTTCTTCTGTTCCTTTTAATTTCAAGATTTCCATGCTGCAAGTGCAACAACTGAGCCAGTCCTCAATTTATTTTCAATAAAGAATGTATTTTGTTATTCAGCATCAATACATTTGTCTGCTTTTTACTAAGGAATAATTAATTGAGGAATATACAGTATAATAATACTATGATATATTTTTGACTCAGTGTTATGTTACTATAGCTTATATTCTTAAAGCCCGTATTGAAACACTCAAATTCAGGTGAAAAACGCTGCTTATCAGTTAATCGTAAGTCGATCGATAAGGTCAGTCAACTGTAGATTAATGAATTAATTGATCATTTGCATCCCTATTAAGAGTAAACCATAGCTTTACTGATTATAACTGTAATGCTTACAGTTATAATCAGTAAAGCTGTTTGATTTGAACATGTTTACCTTTAACAGTGACAAGCTTTACTGTTTGATAAGATGTTCACATTAGAATAAGTTTTGTTTCTATGTCCCCTCTTTCCAGATATACATATTTGAGAACAACATCTACTACCAGACAGATGTGCAGAGCAGCTCCTGGAGGCTCACATCTTCAGGGCAGGAGGGCATCATCTTCAATGGGATTGCAGACTGGCTCTATGAAGGTACAAAAGAACTAGTATGCCTTTTGTGTCTGGAAAAACAAAACAAAACAAAACAAAATTACATTTGACAGGATTCTAATATGAATTTTGTAGAAAAATATATTTAGTTGAAAAAAAATACTTGAAATGTGACACTACAATGGACAAAAACATAATATAAAAGAACAGGGGGAGAATGTAATTATTTTCTCTTTTTCAAATAGGTTTTCAGCTCATACTCCTCCCTGACAAATTTGTATTCACAACTCAGATAGATTGGGTAAACCAATTTCACCACTTGATTTGAGTTTATGCATATATTATGAAATAGTCAAAGGGACTGGAATCATTTGGATCATTTCAGCCCTGGAACTGTGAATTTCTACTGAACTAAAGGTAAAAGGTAAATGGAGCTTTTAACTTGAAAACGACCACTACATGACATTACAAGGTGTAATGGAGGATTTTAAGCTTAGACTCAAAGGTTGCTAAAACATGTATGTGAATGAAACAAAACACAACTCCAGATTTGTTTTGGATGAGGTAATAAGATTATGACATCGCATTAAAGGAGAATTCATATTTTTTTTACAATTTGAGCCTTATTTCGGTAATAAAACAAGTTGTTTTACTCACCCATAGCACTTTGGTGTCATATGGAGCACTTCCAGAGATGTTTTAGATTAGCGATAGCCGTAGCGCGAGTTCTAGCTGTAGCTCGGGGCATATAATATATGCCCCGAGCATGTAATATATGCCCCGTGCGGTCTCCAAATAACACAAACTTTAGCACTTTTCAAATCATAGAAGCTCAATGTCTTAGTCTACACTTTCGTTTGAGTCAAAAGTGGCCTGTAATCCGAGATTTATCCATAATTTACAGCTTTGCGTTTCATGTTTGGGTCCCGGGAGCTGAGAGTGAAATAAACGAAAGTGTAGACTAAGACATCGAGCTTCTATGATTTGAAAAGTGTTAAAGTTTGTGCTATTTGGAGACCACACGGGGCATATATTACATGCTCGGGGCATATATTATATAGGGGGGGGCTCGTGGTTTTGGGTAAACAACAAGCATGCTGCTGTATCACCCGTCGTAATGGATCTAACACGTGTTTTCGCTGGATCCTTACGGACAGATTGAGAGCAAGTTTATGGTGAAATACAGAGATTGACCAGTCCATAGCCTTCAAAGGTAAGCGAAGTAACAAACCTCGTTTTGTGCTTTTCCATATAAAAGCCCCATGTGCTTGTTGTGATTGTTGTGCCGGGAAATGAATTTAATAGTCAAAAAGAGGAGACTGTAAGGTTTCATTTGATGTGTAGAGTGTCATGGTACATGATCGGGAATGTGTGTTTTCATGTGAAAAGAAAAAGAAAAACAGTGAACGGGAGACCGAGTTTTATTAATACCGTTGTTGTCGGCTCGCAGCGCCGGGTGCGCGCCGGGTGCGCGCCGGGTGCGCGCCGGGTGCGCACGGGTACGCGTGGGTACACGAGCTGTCCGCTACGGCGCGTCCGGGTGACCCTCGAGGTTTGCCGTAGCTAAAACAGGAAGTGCCATAGCCACTATCCACCTATGCGCCACGAATCCTACACACTGGGGCTTTAAGCTCACAAGAAACCATTTCAAACTGTGAAAACCTTGTACCTATACATGATACAGACTAAAACTTAAAATGGCAGTTTAACTTCTTGGGTTGTTTTTTAAAGACAACATACAGTAACGTGTATTTACCTGGTTGGCATGTTTCGGCTGCCAGCTGCAAGCCATCTTCATCCATACTTCTTTGCTTATTGGTGGTGATGCGAATCCTTTCTTTTAATAGTCCTTTCTTGGCCCTTTTAATGATTTGTTTTGCATTATGGGTTGGGATCGGAGTTTTGAGGTTAATACTTGCTGGCATGATGTTCTTGTCTCTGCATTGGAAGTTGAAACGTAGGTGGATGTTATAGCGGGCGCAAGCTTTTTCCAGCCTGGCGAAGTGCTTTGAGACCTTTTTGTTCAAATCTTCTTTTTATTAAACCAAAGATGTTCATTTACTTCTTTTATGGACTTTAACTTTTTGGGTTCTTTTTGGGTTCTTTTTCAAATACAGTACAGTAATGTGTATTTACCTTGTTGACATGTTTCAGCTGCTAGCGGCAAGCAATCTTCAGAACTGTCACCAGTGTTGACAGTGCTCTCTCTCACACACCCGGGACACCCTCCTCCAGAGAGCACTGTTACTTCCTGTAGGTGTTGTCAGTCTGAGTGACCTGCCAGGTCAATCAGGCTGACCACGCCCACAGGAAGTAACAACAGCCGATATAGGACACGTCACCACCAACACCGGTGACAGTTCTGAAGACGGCTTGCCGCTAGCAGCCGAAACATGACAACAGGGTAAATACACTTTACTGTATTGTTTTTTAAAAAAGAACCCAAGAAGTTAAAGATCCCATGACATGGTACTTCTTGATGCTTTTATATGGCACCTTAATGGTTCCCTAATACAGTGGTACCTCACCTTACAAATGACCCAACAAACGAAAATTTCAAGTTATGAAACGCCATCACGGTAAATTTTTGTCTCTAGATACGAATGAAATTTCAAGTTACGAAACGCGAAATCTCAAAAATTCAAATAATGCGCGCTCAGCCACACACATTATACGCTTTTCTCAGACTGGATTTAAACTTTTCTCACGTTTGTCTCTGTTTAAACACTCAAACTTTCATAGATTTTCAACAAAACGTATCAATATTGAAGTGTGGGGGGAAGCGGGAGGGGGGAGAAGACTGCGCGGTCACGTGTGCGCAGCATGACCCGGCGCAGAGCTGACAGCAGGACTAGACCAAGATCTAAACCTGGACTGGACCAGGACTAAACCAGGACTAAACCAGGACTAGACCAGGGGGATTAAAGTGCCGCGTGCGGGTTTCCTGGTTTCTCACGAGTCACAGCTGAGGGGAGCAGAGAGGAGGGGACCGCACGCAGTCTGAGCGCATGTGAGCGAGAGCCATGCAAGAGCCGGTGGTCTAGACCTCCTCTAGACCTGACCAGGTCCTCCTCTAGACCTGACCAAGTCTAGAGGAGGTCTAGAGGAGCCGCGGTGGTCTGGACTAAACCAGGACTAAACCTGGACTAAACCAGGAGGAGCCGCGCTCTCATGCGCTCAGACTGCCTGCGGTCTCCTCCTCGCTGCTCGCCTCAGCTGTGACTCGTGAGAAACCAGGAAATAGACCCACGCGCGGCGCTTTAATCCACCTGCTCTAGTCCAGGTTTAGTCCAGGTTTAGTCCAGGTTTAGTCCAGGTTTAGTCCAGGTTTAGTCCTGGTTTAGTCCTGGTCCAGTCCAGGTTTAGATCTTGGTCTAGTCCTGCTGTCAGCTCTGCGCCGGGTCATGCTGCGCACACGTGTCCGCGCAGTTTTCTCCCCCCTCCCGCTTCCCCCCACACTTCAATATTGATACGTTTTGTTGAAAATCTGTGAAAGTTTGAGTGTTTAAAAGAGAGACAAACGTGAGAAAAGTTTAAATCCAGTCTGAGAAACCAATCAGGACGCAGAACACAGTGTTACACTATAAAAAAAAAGTTACACTATAAAAAATAAAAAAAACTTGGATCGGGGCCTTGGAACGAGTCAGGCTTTTTCCATTGAAATAGCTACTCAACTTACGAATTTTTCATGTTACGAAACCACTTCTGGAACAAATTAATTTCGTAAGGTGAGGTACCACTGTACTGTAAATGAATCCTTCTTCAAAATCAACACTCATGAGAAACATGCATGAGAAACAGAGATAAGATGAGAAAGAGTCATAAATATCTCTCAAACTCTTTATTCTGGGCGTTGTTGCTTGAATGCAAATGAGGAGAAAAGAGCTGGCCAATAGTAGAGGGTGGGGGCGTGGCCAAACTCTCCGCTCAGAGCTCAGAGCCCACAGCTGATCCGTTTTTGCACGGGGGAGAGATTTGAAGCGTTCCATTGAAAAATAAACACATTTCCACAGAAAATAAAATCAAACCACTGCTGTTCAAAGGTCCAGACGCTCAGATAAAGGACTTCCGAGCCTAGAAACACTCGGACGTGCCTCCAGGCAAATAAAAAAACGCATTTCGCATTGCGTAGCTCATTCGCGGTCCAAACTCTCTGGACGTGATTTACAGAGACGCTGAGTAGACACAGACGGGGGTGGAACTGCATTTTTCGAGCTAACGTCAATAAGGTGCCTTGTTGAGAATCGCCCGTTTGAGCTGTGTTTTTTTCTAACACAGAAAAGGACAGCAAATCCTCAGTTTAGACATTTCGCAACTTTTAACCATGTGTGTGGTTAAAACAAAAGTGAAAATTTCATGCCATGGGACCTTTAAAGTACATAAAAAGAGAAAATTGACATCTTTGGCTCAAAATGACAGTGTTTCATTGATTGTTTTGTTTTGTTATATTCTCTGTTTTATAGTTGAAGTCTTGAAAAGCCCTGTAGCTCACTGGTGGTCTCCTGATGGATCTAAACTGGCCTATCTGACCATCAACGACACAGAGGTCCCAAACATGCTCTTGCCACGCTTCACCGGAGCCCTGTACCCAAAAGGACATGAGTACCCCTATCCCAAGGTACTATACACTACTTCAATATGTAAGAAACAATAATTTAGAAATATATTTATATAGGTAATTGTACTGAATTGTATAATGAAGGAAGAAAGAAAAAAAACATTGTTTAACCTTGTTGTGTCCATGAAGATGTTACTATTTTAATTATAATGTTCCTGTGTATGGCATTAATGGTTTTTGTGTGTGATTTTTTTGGTGGGCATTAAAACACCTAATGCATAAAAAAATACAAATATTATTTAATAGATAATTTAATCATCAGTCAGTCATACTGTTGATACAATGATCCAGTTTCAAAGACTGCAACTATTCAGATAAAAGAAAGTCCCCTGCAAAGAACAAAATATCCTCTCTTTATAGAAATGTCTTGTTGTAGCTGTAGTTTAGAGCTCTACAAACATGTTCTGAAACACATGGGAAGTGATTCTTGTATCAGTTTATCAGTTCATATTTTACTCTCTCAAATGTTAAATAATAATACCTGTGGGGTTGTTTACAATGTGCACTCGGAAAAGAATCCTACTTTTTTCTTTTAAAGACCAATTGGCAATATGTATCCAAACGCAGATTAAAGGAGAATTAACTTTTTTTTTTTTTTTTACAATCTGAGCCTTATTTTGGTAATAAAACAAGTTGTTTTACTCACCCATAGCACTTTGGTGTCATATGGAGCACTTCCAGAGATGTTTTAGATTAGCGATAGCCGTAATGCGAGTTCTCCAAATAACACAAACTTTAGCACTTTTCAAATCATAGAAGCTCGATGTCTTAGCCTACACTTTCGTTTGAGTCAAAAGTGGCCTGTAATCCGAGATTTATCCATAATTTACAGCTTTGCGTTTCATGTTTGGGTCCCGAGAGCTGAGAGCGAAGTGCTATGGGTGAGTAATACAACTTGTTTTATTACCGAAATAAGGCTCAGATTGTAAAAAATGTTAATTCTCCTTTAATGTCTCCTATTATACAAGCTCAATAGCCCTGTATAGAGTAGCCTTTGTATAGTACTGTCTTTTCTATACAGTCTACAGGTCTTTGTTTTATACGTTAATGAGCTGTGTTCATTACAAAGGCCATGATCTATAAAGGACACTAATTCTCCCTAAGGCTGCTTCCTCTTTCCTCCCTCTCTCCTCCCTCTCTCCTCTCTCTCTTCTCCTCTCTCTTACCTCTCTCCTCTCATCCTCAATCTCCTCTCCTCTCACCATCCTCTCTCATTCCTCCTTCTCCCCCCCTCTCTCTCTCCTCTTCTCTCTCTTACTTCTCTCCTTTCATCCTCGCTGTTCTCTCTCCTTCCTTTTGCCTTCCTCTTCCCTCCTTCTGTCCTCTCTCTTGCCCACTCTCCTCCTTCCCTCTTTCCTCCCTCTCTCCTCCTTCACTTTCCTGTTCTCTCCTCTCTCCCTCCTCTCTCTCCCTCCCTCCTCCTCTCTCCTCATTAGAACCTTTCCTTGCTCTTTTGTGCTTGTGCGTATAAACATAGAGGCACGTTGCCTGGACCTCATTGTTTCAAATCCTAAAGTGCACCATAATAATCAGGCTGCGGACCGTGTGGGTGGAGTTATAAGAGCTACACATGTAACCTTTAAGACGATGGCAACTCATTATAGTGTATTTTTGTAGGTTTGATACGAGTGCATGGAGGTTATTCTCTCAGTCTATTATGTTTTAGTGTAGTTCCCACGCAGTTATGAAGTTGGTATTAAACGGCATTTAGGGAGAGATATATATGATATTGTGTGAACTCTAGCTCACTGTATCAAAATTGGTACATAAATGACACTATAACTGTGATGAAACTGAAACTAGACCAGGGCTAAGCCAGACCAAACCAAAATGTTCATCCAAACCAGGATATTTAAAGGTCCCATGGCATGAAATTTTCACTTTCTGAGGTTTTTGAACGTTAATGTGAGCTCCCCTACCCTGTTTAGCCCCCCCCCCATGGTTAAAAGTTGCGAAATGTCTAAACTGAGCATTTGCGATCCTTTTCTGCGTTACAAAAAATCGGAGCTCAAACGGGCGATTTTGAACAAGGAAACTTATTGACGTCAGATCGAAAAGAGAAATGCAAATGCAGTTCCACCCCCGTCTGTCTGTACTCAGCGTCTCTGTAAATCACGCCCAGAGAGTTTGGACTGCGAATGCGCTAGGCAATGCGAAATGCGTTTTTTTTATTTGCCTGGAGGCACATCCGAGTATTTCTAGGCTCGGAAGTCCTTTATCTGAGCCTCTGGACCTTTGAACAGCAGTGGTTTAATTTTATTTTCTGTGGAAATGTGTTTATTTTTCAATGGAACGCTTCAAATCTCTCCCCCCGTGCAAAAGCAAGGAAATGGATCAGCTGAGAGCTCAGAGCCCAGAGTGGAGAGTTTGGCCACGCCCCCACCCTCTACTATAGGCCAGCTCTTTTCTCCTCATTTGCATTCAAGCAACAACGCCCATTATGGAGTGTTCAGAGAGAGAAAAATTACTCTTTCTCATCTTATCTCTGTTTCTCATGCACTGAGTGTTGATTTTGAAGAAGGATTCATTTACAGTATTAGGGAACCATTAAGGAGCCATATAAAAGCATCAAGAAGTACCATGTCATGGGATCTTTAAATTACAAGTAGTTTTATAAAAATAATAAAAATACCTTTACAAAAATACCTACAAAAACAGGCATTCTGACTGTGAGCGGGGTCGCCTCTCCACAGATCTGATCTTTAACTTGGGTCTGGTTTGATCTTCATGAAAACAAAGCAATAACATCTCCATGAAGAAAAGCATTTGATGGGTCCCCCACCAGAAAAGTTGCACAATTCACCTTTATATTAATATATGGCAAGACACATTGTACATAACTGCTGAGGGCAACCCATCTGTAATTAAAGATGGGACAATACACAATAATATCATTTATCATGATAGAAAAGATACACAATAATTGTTCATATGTTAATCGGCCACAAAGAGAATTGCCATTGTATCACCAGGATGTGCAGAAAAAAAGCTTTCGATGTGATGTGATGTGATGTTTTCTACTAGATCATTGTTGTTTTCACTTTAACTAACAAAGGGATCAACATTAACAGTTGTTTAAATTTGGAACCTATTCATTATGTTAAAATTATAATTCTTCATATGCATAACATTTTAAAACTGTCATCAACTTTTATCATTTTGGCCATGTTAAAGGACCCATATTACTCTATTTTATAATCTGATATAATGTTGTGAGGCTGAGTTCTTCTCTCCACCACGTTCCACCATGTGATGTCATGTGGTAATACAGGAAGTGCTCCACTATGTTTTAAACTCCATATACCTTTACTAGAGTCATTTGGATGATTTCAGCCCTGGAATTGACCGTTTCTGCTGAACTAAATGTAAAAGGTAACTGTTAAAGATCCCATGACATGGTACTTCTTGATGCTTTTATATGGCTCCTTAATGGTTCCCTAATACTGTAAATGAATCCTTCTTCAAAATCAACACTCAGTGCATGAGAAACAGAGATAAGATGAGAAAGAATCATAAATATCTCTCTCAAACACTTTATTCTGGGCGCTGTTGCTTGAATGCTAATGAGGAGAAAAGAGCTGGCCTATAGTAGAGGGTGGGGGCGTGGCCAAACTCTCCGCTCTTGCTCTCAGCTCTCAGCTGATCCATTTCCGTGTTTTTGCACGGGGGGAGAGATTTGAAGCGTTCCATTGAAAAATAAACACATTTCCACAGAAAATAAAATTAAACCACTGCTGTTCAAAGGTCCAGAGGCTCAGATAAAGGACTTCCGAGCCTAGAAACACTCGGACGTGCCTCCAGGCAAATAAAAAACGCATTTCGCATTGCCTAGCGCATTCGCGGTCCAAACTCTCTGGGCGTGATTTACACAGACGCTGAGTAAAGACAGACGGGGGTGGAACTGCATTTGCATTTCTTTTTTCGATCTGACGTCAATAAGGTGCCTTGTTCAAACTCGCCCGTTTGAGCTCTGATTTTTTGTAACGCAGGAAAGGATCGCAAATGCTCAGTTTAGACATTTCGCAACTTTTAACCAAGTGAAAATTTCATGCCATGGGACCTTTAACCTAAAAACTACCACTTTATGACCTCACAAGATGGAATACTCTCTCAGTTACAGGATGCAAAAACTGGAACACAATACCTATATCAATCAGAATTAGTCCAACTCTTGCTTCTTTTAAAACACATCTTGAAATATGGCTGAAAAGGAATCAAAACGGTAATCATATAATACAATAGCCATGACATACAAGAAGCACACACACACACACACACACACACACACACACACTTACATGCACACACTACAAAAATCCACATTGTAAATAGAATAGGCACCTTAATAATAGGCACCTTATTACGCACACTGAGAATCACCTTTTAATCCGCACTTTAGGCTCAGCCCATCAATTGTATTTTTACTGTAATTTATTGAATTATATGCTACTACTAATGTATAGATACTAAATTGTTTTTATGTTTGTGATCATAGCACATGCACTAAATTGTCTAATGTCTGCAACTGCAACATATTTTCTGTTGTATGTTATATCTTTATGTCTGGGACTGCGGATGGAAATTAGCACTGTGCTAAATCCGGCATATTTACATCAGTTTGTGTGATCTTATACAAATTGTGCGTTCATTAATATGCATTGTCCCTTCCAAATAAATGAATAAATAAATAAAACTGAGCATTTTTAGCTTTGGAGATGTAGACAGACTAATAATAAAGTCTGTCTACATCTCTATATCAGATATGTTTTTCGTTGAGGTAACAACATTCTAACATGACTTAAAGCTCACGTTTCAATTATACATAATATAGGACCTTTAAGCTAAGCACGGTTGGGTGTAATTCACATCGCATTCCTGCCAGGCAACGTGGCTGAAGTGTTTTGCCTAAAGACACTACAAGAGAGCAGGAATAGAATAGTCAAGAATCTGTTGCCATGCAGCTGCTACGTGGAACTGTATTGTAAATAAAGATATGTTCTGCGTTTTCAGATGGGTCAGACCAATCCCACAGTGTCGGTGAATGTGGTGAGTCTGGACGGCAGCTCCAGGACCACTGAGCTGGGACCTCCTGACAGCTTCATAAAGAGGTACAGTACACAGTGTGAAACAGTGATGTAGTGCTGAGTGTACACCAATGAAATGCAGAGGTGGTGGTAGTACTGCCTAATTACATTTAGTCACAATATATTTTTGGAAGGAAAGGTATTTTTTTATATACATTTTACCTGGAACTGAGCAATATTATAACTCTTCTGCTATTTAAAGGAAAAGTAACGTTTTTTGTTTTTTTTTTCAATTTGAGCCTTATTTCAGCAATAAAACAAGTAGTTTTACTCACCCATACCACTTTGGTGTCATATGGAGCATTTCCAGAGATGTTTTAGATTAGCGTTAGGCTAACGCCGTACGATTTTGTGTGGTCAAAAGTGGCCTGTAATCCGAGATTTAGCCATAGTTTCGAGTAGATGAGGACGCCAGTGCGCATGTGCGGAGTGTGCTCTCAGCTCCCGGGACCCAAACATGGAACGCATAGCTGTAAATTATGGATAAATCTCGGATTACAGGCCACTTTTGATTCAAACGAAATCGTAGACTAAAGACATTGAGCTTCTATGATTTGAAAAGTGCTAAAGTTTGTGTTATTTGGAGACCGCACGGGGCATATTACATGCTCGGGGAATGCCCTGAGCTATGGCTATAAGTCGCGCTAGGCTAACGGTGTTAGCCTAACGCTAATCTAAAACATCTCTGGAAATGCTCCATATGACACCAAAGTGCTATGGGTGAGTAAAACAACTTGTTTTATTACCGAAATAAGGCTCAGATTGTAAAAAACGTTACTTTTCCTTTAAAGGTCACATATTATACAAATTTGATTATAGCAATGTTTAAGACAAGTTAAAATATTGTTACCTCATTCACACATGTTTGAGTAATCCTGGTTTATTAGTCTGTCTGCATCTCAAAATGCTCTGCTCTACCTTGTGATGTCATGAAGTGGTAGGTTTCAAGTTAACAGCTACCTTTTACCTTTTATTTAGTACTAGCAGAGTTTGGAAATTCCAAGGCTGAAATTATTCAAATCACAAGGTTTTCTGTTTGAATGAAACAAACACAACTCCTGGTATGTTTGTGATGAGGAAAATAATGCAATATGTGTATATGCTAGAATGATGGGACCTTAGAAATTTTATGTTCTAGAATTATTATTCTTTTTTGTTTGCATAGTCTTTGAAAATATCAGAATTTGTACAAAATGTTTGATTGGATTTGTTATTTTTATCAAATATTTCATCTCTCTATCTTATAAATGATCCACATGCAGTTACGTCCAAGCAAGCTACTCAGAACAGCCAATCCCAAAATATGCACAAAAATGTAAAATCCTCCACCTAAGGTCGTCCTGATCAAGCACAACTCAAGATCTGGAGATGGGTCCCTGAGCACAACAGCCACTGCACCTGACAGATTGCCTAAGTGGCATTGATGGATGGGTCAAATGCAGAGGATAACTTTTCCTAATGCGTTGTACTTTCTTTAGTAATTATTCAAATCACCACTTTTAAAGGTCCCATGGCATGAAATTTTCACTTTCTGAGGTTTTTGAACGTTGTGAGCTCCCCTACCCTGTTTCTTTTCTGCTTTACAAAAAATCTGAGCTCAAACGGGCGATTTTGAACAAGGCACCTTATTGACGTCAGATCGAAAAAAGAAATGCGAATGCAGTTCCACCCCCGTCTGTCTGTACTCAGCGTCTCTGTAAATCACGCCCAGAGAGTTTGGACTGCGAATGCGCTAGGCAATGCGAAATGCGTTTTTTTATTTGCCTGGAGGCACGTCTGAGTGTTTCTAGGCTCGGAAGTCCTTTATCTGAGCCTCTGGACCTTTGAACAGCAGTGGTTTAATTTTATTTTCTGTGGAAATGTTTTTCAATGGAACGCTTCAAATCTCTCCCCCCGTGCAAAAACAAGGAAATGGATCAGCTGAGAGCTCAGAGCAGAGAGCGGAGAGTTTGGCCACGCCCCCACCCTCTACTATAGGCCAGCTCTTTTCTCCTCATTTGCATTCAAGCAACAACGCCCATTATGGAGTGTTCAGAGAGAGAAAAATTACTCTTTCTCATCTTATCTCTGTTTCTCATGCACTGAGTGTTGATTTTGAAGAAGGATTCATTTACAGTATTAGGGAACCATTAAGGAGCCATATAAAAGCATCAAGAAGTACCATGTCATGGGATCTTTAACTTCTACTCCAGTAAAAAAATGACTATAAGACAATGGCACTGCAGTACTAGAGCTTAATCTTTTGCAGTTACACTTTCTGTTCTATCTCGTCCCCAGTGACTTCTACATCACCATGGTGAAGTGGGTGAGCAGTGAGAGAGTGGCCGTACGCTGGGTGAACCGCGCTCAGAACATGTCCATCTTGTGTCTGTGTGGAGTGTCCTCTGGGGCCTGTACAAAGGTAAGTCTCCTCTAGTGTCTCTTATGTGTCTCTGCTGTCACTGTACTGTACGTGTGTGTAAGACAGTGCCCTCTGTCACCTAGACTGTATATAAATGGACATAGCTAACCTGCTAGCTGCCACGTTCCAAATAGAAAGTGAGTGTGATTCCTCTGACGTCTGCTTGCGGATGACTTCTACTGAAAAATCGTCGCTCCTTTCTCTCTTGCTACTTTGAGCCTCATCATTTTGGTCTTAAAAAGTTCGCACTACATGACCCTGGTGGTATTTTGTCCATAAATTAAGATATGAACATTGATAGCAGATCAACAGGTTTTTCTGACAGCTCCATCCATCCATTTTCTTCCGCTTATCTGGGGTCAGGGCGCGAGGGCAGCAGTCTTAGTAGGGACTCCCAAACTATTGACAACTCACTTCTGATTGGCTCTTTTTCCAAATATGGCCCCTAGTTGCAGATTAGTCGCTATAAATGCTGGCCTCAATCGGGTTTATTTGGTGGCAACTGTCTATGTTGTCACTGTACTGTGTGTGTGTGTGTGTGTGCATGTGAGAGAGACACAGTATAAACTATAAACAATGTCCCCTCTGTCCTCTTTGTGTTCCTGAAATAGAAACATGTGTCGTCGAGCGAGAAGTGGCTGGATAGACAGGTGAGAGAGGACGCTCTTTCTGTATAAAGCAGCATATTTGTTGCTGTCTTGCTCCGACTGCACTGGGCTAAATTGGTATTTCAGGATATTTCTGGCTCTACATTGAATTCATATCAGAATCAGAATTAGTTTTATTCATCCCCAAAGGAAATTATTTTTGTTACAGGCATACAGCCGACCAGCAGAAGAAATACTTACCAAAAATACATTTAAAGGCACCCTACCTGAAAAACAGAACTAATTCATTTAAAAAATATTGCACTAGTCCAAAGTTATTCCTTAATCACCTTATGCATCCCGAGCCCGTTCCACAACTTTCAGAGGCCAGAGTGGAGTTTTGTCATCACTTCCTGATCACAACTTTCATGCTAATGTGCATTTCAATCAAAAATGTCGATGCAGACAGTGCACAGCAGAATGATTTTGACCCCAAGAGCTGCTTATACAATGCTTTATACTGAATCTCTTGTTGTTTATCTCTTGTTGTACCTAATACTCATGAGCTTCATTGTTGCTATTGAGAGCTTCATTTGACTGAACGCTGAACGCTATGGGTGACGTCATACTCCCTAAGTCCACTTGTTTATACAGTCTACGGTTTATACACATACAGGAGGCCATTAAGATGTTCAGAATAGCATTGGCTCTGTATTAAAATGCTGTCCACTCATTCAGAGCCTTCTAACTGTGGTGAAGGTTTTTTTTTTTTTTTAATGTTTTCAACTTTCAATTAGAATATTATCATAACAGATATTAGCATTAAAATGGAATGTTATGTGGTTTCACTTCATTAAACCTGTATTCAAACCCCATACTATGCTATAAAGCTCCAGAACAGAAAATGTCCTTGATGTTAAACTTTGTAGTAGAGGTAAGATCGGCCCAACCCGGCCCGAGCCCGTCCAATTAACTTGATTTGCAGGCCCGAGCCCGAAGCAAACCCGAAATTTCATATTTTATTTGTGAGGACTCGGGAGGAGGAGGGGTGATTTATGATAACAAATTAAAGCTTGTCTTTTGTAACGAAATCTAAGTTAAACAAGACTGTATAAACATTTACATCTTTTATATTTGTTTCTGCAGAGGGTACATTAACCGACAATTTTCCATCATTGACGGATTTTTTAAAGAGTTGACGGGAAAAATTTAAGGCCGTCCGTCATTTTGACGGGTTGAAAATTGGGCCATAAACCACAGCAGCAGTACGTCCTTAAGAATCTAGCGCGGCACTTTAAGAGAGAGAAGCAGAGAGACAAAAAGAACAATGACGGGTGGATAATAGACAGAGACAGGAAGGAGTTCCTCACTCTTAGCGGTGCGGGTTTGTCTTTTCAGTTCTCCTGTCTTTAGTTTATCCTTAACTTCTTGCTCCTCCATATTGGGGATACCAGGTCAAAATAGATGCGGACTTGCGGAGGGGAAGATTATTAAGAGGGGGGCCGTCACGTGCACAGAGCTCTGGCTCTGCGGCTCCTGTTTAATAGTTAAATAGCAATTACATTACAGCGCCTTCTCTGTTTTATCCAAATTATTTATTTTAAAACAAGTATTCCTTAGTTTAGTATCCACACATCGTTTTAGTATACATTTTTATAAACATATATTTATTTTTAAAAAGTCAGCGAGAGAGAAGCCCGGCCCGACCCGACCCGAAGCAATGATTGACATTTTAGGCCCGACCCGAATTTCGGGTCGGGTCGGGCTCGGGCTCGGGCTTAAGATCTTACCTCTACTTTGTAGGCCAAAGTAAACAAAAGTCAAACATTTAGATATGATACTTTTGTTTCTCAGAATGAAGAACCAATTTTTTCCAAGGACTACTCCACATTCTTTATCACAATGCCAATCAAACATGGAGGACGAGGGGCTTTCAGCCACATTACAATGATCTCCAACCAGGTAAGGAAATATGCAAATAATCTTCACAACAGTCAAGGATAACATTATCACAAGTAACCACAATTACAATGTTGAAACTAGGAAAAAACAGGACTAAATCAGGGTTAAACCAGGTCTAAACCATGACTCAAGTACCTGTGATACTGACCACTGCAGACAGGAACACTAAGAAGGGCTGAACTTAAAGGTCCCATATTACGCAAAACTGACTCTTGAGACTCTACGCACCAGGAAGGCAGTTCCCCTGTTACGCAGTGTGGTGTGTGCTTCGGCTGTGTTTTTCCGCACTGAAAAATAGTTCCCACCCAAAATGACCAAGTCAAGCTCTCCATGTTGATTTGCACATTTATTTGCACTCGATATGAATGCGCACTACACAGGAAGTAATTGGGAAAAGCATCGAGCAAATTAATTCCTTTTGGCTGAAATCTTTCTCTGGCGACGTTAGACTCCAGTCTAACGCGGAGTAGCTGCAGATACCGCGGCGGTCAGTGCTGACAGACCTGGACAATGGCTGGGTGACCGGGAAAACGCTTTCCACCACTTATTTTAGTCTCTGGACTGTGGGGAGATGCCCAAATTTGACCTGGGGGTGGCATATCCCTTTAAGAAGCAGTAGTTTTCAAGTTAACATTTACCTTTTAGCCAAATGGTTCTAGTAAGTTGTAAGGAGTTTAAAAACAAAGTGGAGCACTTCCTTTATTACCACATGACATCAAAAGGTGAAAGAGAGTGTTTTCAGTTTGAGGCTACGTTTATATGATGACGGTCTGAACAGAAAACGCAAAAGTGGCGTCGCGTCTTCACTTTTTAGACGAGCGTTTAGACGAGCGTTTTCAGGAGGAAATCTGCGTGCATACGGTGACGTAAAAGTGTGTGGAATTCGATTGGGTATGCATGCCAGGCGGCTAGGTGGCGCTGTGATACATTATCACTATGTCCGCGCGCATGAGTAGAATCTTCCTTCTTCTCCGTGAAAAGCAAAACAAAACATGGCTACCGGTAAAAAAAAAAAAAATTACGTGTGGTCAGTTCAACTGTTGCTTCAGACCACGTTAGACTACAAAGCAACGAAGGCGCAACAAGGTGTGGACATAAACAAGGTATGTGACGTAAACACATACGCGACGTCAGCAGATTTGACCAGAGTTTTGCATCTTGGGCAGTGTAGGCGAAAACGCTACGGTGGAGCGTATTCAAGTTTTCCACTTTGGAGGGCGGTTTCAGTTTTTTGCATTTTTAAGCCCTCAAAATGCCATCACCGTCTAAACATAAGGCACTTCCGATAAAATATTTTGTCGTTTTTACCCGTAAGCGTTCTCGTGTAAACAGGCCCTGAGAGGAGAACTCAGCCTAAACATGTGTAAAACACACACAACCACAGGTATGTGATTTGATGAGGAAACAACATAATATAGATCAGAAAAAAGTGTAATATGGGCCCTTTAACCAGAACTAAACCAGAACTACGCTATGACTCAATTAGGACTTAGCCTTGATTAAACCTGTAATAAACCATCTCGAACGCAGGACTGAAACTGACCACTGCTTACTGAGAACATGCCACAAGAGCTACCTTAACCCAAGACTAAACCAAGACTAAACCCTTCCTCTTCAGTCCACTGCCGTACTTATACACAGTCTCGTCACTTCCCGCCTGGATTAATGCAACTCTCCATAAACTTCAACTGGTTCAGAATTCAGCCGCTCGCATTATCACACATACACCCTCCATCAACCACATCACACCCATCCTACAACAGCTCCACTGGCTCCCCATCACACACCGCATTCAATACAAAATCCTGCTCCACACGTTCAAAGTCTTCCACAACCTTGCACCTCCATATCTCGCTGACCTCCTCCATATGGCCGCACCTGCTCGCTCTCTGCGCTCCTCCTTCACTGCCCGTCTTGTCACTATGGGGAGCAGGGCGTCCAGCTCTGGAACTCTCTCCCTCCTGACCTCCGCAACACTCACACACTCCCAAACTCAAAACACATCTGTTCATACTGGCCTTTTCACTTCAACCATAACTGCACTGTCCTTTAAACTGTTTTACTGTTTAAAAGTTTTACTGTTTGTTTTACTGTCCTTTTAAAGTTTTACTGTTTAAATGTTTTACTGTTTGTTTTCAACTGTTTGTATTTTAACTGTTGCTTTTAACTGCCTATAATGTATTATACTTGTTGTAAGGCGACCTTGAGTGTCCAGAAAGGCGCCTAATAAATAAAATGTATTATTATTATTATTATTATTATTATTATTATTATTATTATTATTATTATTATTATTATTATTATTATTATTATTAAGTCTAAGGTAGGATTAAGCAGGGTCTAACAGTGAACTAAAACAGGACTAAACCAGGTCTAAACCACATGGAGCACTGCAGATAGGAACACCCCATAGGAGCTGCACTAAGCCTACATCAGGAATAAACAAGGTCTTAAGAAGGACTCAAACAAGTCTAATAGACAAAACCAAGTCTAAACAAGAATAACAGGTCTAAAGCACTTCTGATACAGAGACAACTGCTGACTGGAATAAAATCTGCAGTTTTGGTTCTGCTCTGTAGTCTAGTCATCCAAATGTGGATGATGTCACCATCCAAATAATGTAGATGACAACATCAATATTATTTGCCCCTTGTCAAAACACTGTTTTACTGGGGTTTTTTTTTACCGTTTCCAACCATTCCAAAGATAGTATTAATTGTTTTTTCACCAAAATGTTAACCATGTTATATAAATTCTTGCATTATCTCCTTTGTGTCCCCGTCTGCACTTTTGTTCACTCATAAAGTTAACTGCAAACTCTTATCTCCTAAAATGATGGCCTATAAGTCTGCTCCTTGCTACAGTGGAGAAGGTAATTAAGAATACATTAAGGGACATTAAACCAGGCTAAGACTACAACCACTGCATTATGGCAAACTGTAAAGCAAAAATCACAGTAGAAATGTCTTAATTTCATATTTTTTTGTTACATTTTTTATAGTCAGAAGGAGAAGACGTCAACATTCGGCATCTAACCTCTGGGAGCTGTGAGGTCACAGACATTGTGGCCTATGATGAGACCTCGAATGTGCTGTAAGTTTGATTTAATATGTAATAATTAAAGCTCCTCTATGTAACTTTTCTGGTGGGGGTGGGGTACTTGTTACCATGGGGATACAGTGGTACCTCACCTTACGAAATTAATTCGTTCCAGAAGTGGTTTCGTAACGTGAAAAATTCGTAAGTTGAGTAGCTATTTCAATGGAAAAAGCCTGATTCGTTCCAAGGCCCCGATCCAAGTTTTTTTTTTCTTTATAGTGTAACTTTTTTTTATAGTGTAACATTGTGTTCTGCGTCCTGATTGGTTTCTCAGACTGGATTTAAACTTTTCTCACATTTGTCTCTCGTTTAAACACTCAAACTTTCATAGATTTTCAACAAAATTATTAATAGTGAAGTGTGGGGGGAAGGGGGAGGGGGGAGAAGACTGCGCTCTGACACGTGTGATAGCGCAGCATGACCCGGCGCGGGGCTGACAGCAGGTCTAGATCAAGGTCTAAACCTGGACTGGACCAGGACTAAACCAGGACTAAACCAGGACTAAACCAGGACTAAACCAGGACTAGACCAGGACTAGACCAGGACTAAACCAGGACTAGACCAGGTGGATTAAAGCGTCGCGCTCGGGTCTATTTCCTGGTTTCGTTTCAAGTCACAGCTGAGGGGAGCAGCGAGGAGGGGACTGCACGCAGTCTGAGCGCATGAACGCATGAATGAGACCCATGCAAGAGCCGCGGTGGTCTAGACTAGCTCCTCCTGGTTTAGTCCAGGTTTAGTCCTGGTTTAGTCCAGACCACTGCGGCTCCTCTAGACCTCCTCTAGACCTGGTCAGGTCTAGAGGAGGTCTAGGCCACCGCGGCTCTTGCATGGGTCTCGTTCATGCGTTCAGACTGCGTGCAGTCCCCTCCTCGCTGCTTTAATCCACCTGGTCTAGTCCTAGTTTAGTCCTGGTTTAGTCCTGGTTTAGTCCTGGTCCAGTCCAGGTTTAGACCTTGGTCTAGACCTGCTGTCAGCCTCGCGCCGGGTCATGTGCGCTATCACACGTGTCAGAGCGCAGTTTTCTCCCCCCTCCCCCTTCCCCCCACACTTCACTATTAATAATTTTGTTGAAAATCTATGAAAGTTTGAGTGTTTAAACGAGAGACAAATGTGAGAAAAGTTTAAATGCAGCTGATGTCATCAACGTTCACTGAGGGGCTGATTCTAACTGTAGGCTCTGCTCTGTCTGAGGCTCTGTTAGACTTTAATCTAACAGGTTGTGACCAATAACCCTTGTATTGATCACAAGCTCCTGAAAATGTCTTGTTTAAAGCCATTTTGTATTTTTTCTTGAGTTTTCAAAATATCGTCAATCTTTTCAGACTTTCTTTAAACGTTTTTGGCAGTGTTTGCTCATGTGTGCATTGTGTCACCATGGTGACAGCTGAACGTTCTTCCATAGATATACAAGTAGATCAACTTGTTAAGTTTCCATATGTAAATGTAACTACAGAATGTTTTGTTTCTTAGGTATTACCTAAGCACTGAAAATGGACCATTGCAAAGACAGTTGTACAGGTAAACCTAGTTATCATGTGTCTCCCTGTGTCTGGGTGGGTTTCTTCTGGGCACTCTGGTTTCTCCATTCAACCCAAAATATACACCATAGGTAAACTCCTTCAGCTAAGGCAGTCCTCACCAAGCTGAGCAATAAGATCTGGAGCTGAGTCCCCACTGCTCCTGACAGGTTACCCCAGCACCTTTGAACGATGGGTCAAATTTCCTTATGGCGACAATAAAATTAACCTTAGTGTACTAGTATGGCTAGTAATAATAGTAAACAGAGTGGAAATAGCAGAATAAATTGTCGTAGCACGACCGTCAGTAGCAGTAGCAATAGTAGTAGTAAGACTAGAAAGAATTAGTATTAAAATCCTTGTGTTTGACAGAGTGTCCACAGTGGATCCGTTCAGCAGAGAGTGTGTGAGTTGCTCCCTGTTCAAACCCCACTGCTCGTTCTTCAGAGTGCTCCTGAGTCCAGACTATCAACATGTCCTACTGCACTGCACAGGTAATGCACACTACTTATACTACGATTAAACTAAAACAGTAGTCTTTCAATGGCATAGATCAATGTCTTTTACAATGCCACATGCTACACTGAGCGTACCTACAACTTTTCAGCATTGCGATGAATAGGTTTATTTGGAGAAGAGAGCGTGGGCTGATTGCACACAATGTTATGATAGGCGAGCACAACCAAGGAGGACTTAAACTCATTGATTTGGTTGTTAAGAAGCGCGCATTGTGTCTCAAAGTAATCAAGAAGTTCCTTGACACCGGCTTCACAGCCGCGTGGAAGGACTTCTTTGCAGTTCAGGTGGATCATCTGGGTGAGCATGGTTTATTTAACCTGTGCATGCTCCCCCGGCGAGTCACCCTTGAGCGCTTCTCCCCTTTCGAGAGGGAGGTGTTTGAGGCCTGGGCTGCGCTGAAGCCGTGCACTGTGGCGGCACCGCGTTCCCATGTCTCAGGCAGGTTTGACATAGAGGAAATCAGGGGCAGGTTTATGAGGGCTAGGGTTGGGTTTAGGAGAGCCAAAATTCTCAGAAAGGCAAGTGTGATCCAGTCCTCTGTCCTGGCGAAGTGGGGTGACCTGTTTGAGACAGGCCCCCCTGACCCGGGGGAGGTAAATGGGGAAGAAGAAGGGGAGTGTTCTTTGGATTTTGATATTGTATGGGGGGAGAGGATGTCGAAACTGACGGAGACGAAGACGCACACCTTCTACCGGCTGTTGGTGGCGGGGGTCGCTCAGCGCCCTTCTGCAGAACGCAGATGGTCACAGACGTTTCCCACACATGACACTACCTCCATCTGGGCCCACATATATAATTGGTACACCCCACCCCAAGTCAGTAATTTTGACTTTAAGTTGAGACACAGGATCATTTACACCTGCACCAGGCTGCACGCAATACACCCTGACAGGTACGGCTGTGACTGTGCGGTATGCGGTGAGGTGGCTGAAGACCTCCTCCATCTGGCCGCCCGGTGTCCTGTCATGCAGCAGTTCTGGACCCGACTATTGGACCTTCTCGCTCGGGGGCTGGTGTTGAGGCTCCCACCGCAGGCGGCCCATGGGATCGATGACCCCGAGCTCTGGTTCTGCCTCTTCAGACCTGTCCAGCAGCAGCCTCGGGGGGTGAACACTGCCATGATCAACTGGGACGCCGCCCGCCTTGTCCTGTCCATGGCCAGATATTCTATCTTCGTGGCACGAAACCACCACCTCCACGGCTGCCGCGCAGCAGAGCACTGGCTCCTCTTCACAGCACTCCTTCGCGCCCACGTTCACCATCTCCACTTCGCAAGAGAAAATGAGTTTTGCAACACCTTCACCCCAGACAATACGCTTTTCTCCATCTCCCGAAACAGTTCCCCACGGTTGGACTTCTGACCCTCCCCCCGGACCCTGTCGCCTGGACCTTCCCTGGACGCTGCATCACCCTTGCTCTCCCCCAGACCCCCTTTCTTCACCTAGGACAATCCCTTTGGTCCTCTACACTCCCCCTGTTTCTCTTGGCCCTTGTGCCCAGTGGTGTTTATTCCCGTGCCCACATCCCCCGATGTGTCTTCTGAGTGCTTTGCGAATGTTATTGTGGTGTTAAAATATGTACCTTGTAATAATAAAAGATAAAAAAAAAAAAAATAGGGTCTGAATCCATACAGTGTTATTTTGAGCCATAAAACATGAAATACTAAGGTGTCCCAAAATCAAATCAAATCAAATTTATTTGTTTAGTACATTTAAAGCAGCCACAGCTTACCAAAGTGCTGAACAGTATTTACGGTGGAACAAAAACAATCACTAAGCAAAACAAACAGCAATAATAATAATAATAATAATAATAATAATAATAATAATAATAATAATAATAATAATAATAATACATATATAATAACAGCAAGGTGCCAAGGTGTCTTTTCCTAACTTTAGACAAATGCCAAAGAGAAAAGGTGCATTTTGAGCAAGGATTTAAAATGTGTAGTACTTACCTATAGAATGTTTAATTTGCATAAGTATCTGTATATTTACAATGATGTATTTTACTGGCTAATTTAATTGTCTTTTTAGGACCTGGGATTCCTCAAACCACCCTCCACAAACTGAGTGACATGAGCAGTAAGTGTGTATTTATTTTGACCTCTAATACACTCATATTTCAGTTCTTTGTATGTGGGACCATCTCCAGTATGAAAGTAGATGAACTTATTTAGAGGGACAGTAGACTTGTGTGTCAGTAGACTAATGTTTACCACAGGACGAGACCAAGCTGCAGCATGGGGAAATGAGAATGAATCATTGTTGTATAATAGTAAGATGACAACTGGACAAACTGCTCTACATTATGGACATCCCTCCTCACCCACTCCACCAGACTATAGAGGGGCACTATTCATACCATGATCCTGATACAACTGTGCAACTCACCCTTATGTCACTGCCATGTCGCTAACTTACAATAACTACACTTTATTGAGCCTTAAAGAGGGGGCATTACACATATGTGACCGGTCAGGGCTAACAGGAGAAAATTGTGATAGAAGCTTTTTTTCATTCATTCATTCATTCATTCATTCATTCATTCATTTTCTTCCGCTTTTCCATTTTCTGGGTCACGGGGGCAGCAGTCCAAGCAGTGTTCTGCTGCCCAGAACACAATGCACCAGCCCCCATGAATCCTCCCGCGGGTGGTGGGTCCACAGGAGGACGGCTCACGTCACAACAGGCCTTGATTTATCTTCTGCCATGGGGGCTACCAGTGTCCACAGACACTGGGGGCGAGGTGGGGTTAAGTGTCTTGCCCAAGGACACAACGGCAGCACTCACACGCGGTCAACCTGTGAAGAGCAAGATTCAAACCGCCAACCCCTGGATCACTAGACAAGCGCTCTACCAACTGAGCTACTGCCACCCAGAAGCTTTTTTTTTTTTTTCAAATTTTTTTGCAGAATGTGCTAGTTGAGATAATGAAGAAGCCACTCCATGTTTCAGATAACAGCATTCGTTGCTTTAAAAGCATACATTTTGTCTTTGAAATTGGCTAGTTTTTCGGAAAGAATCAGGGTGTGTGTAAATGACCATACTGGCGCTACTGGCCATTCACGTGACGATTAGCGCTCTTTTGTTTTCTTTTTCCGCCAGTCAGCTGTGAGCGAATGTTGTACCCCTGAAAATGGGGAGAATAAATCACGAGAGTGATTGCGTGTTGCTTCTCTCATGCAGAAGTTTATCGCAATGAGGAGAAACAGCGCGAAATCCCCCATGTGGTGGGTGAAGGCATTACCAGTCGCTAAGATACTGGATCTCAGACTTAGTAGTCGATGACAGATATAATCAGTTTCCTTGAACGAAATGACAGGAACATTACAGAAAACTGAGATAGAGTAAACAGACTTTTAACAGTATTTAAAGGAAAAGTAACGTTTTTTTTTACAATCTGAGCCTTCTTTCAGCAATAAAACAAGTAGTTTTACTCACCCATAGCAGTTTGGTGTCAATTGGAGCAGTTTTGTAGAAGTTATGTTGAGCCGTTCTGTTCTACTAATGATCCCGTATCCGTTAGCGTGAGTGCTCGGGGCACTGCTTTGCGCTCTCCAAATAACACAAACTTTAGCACTTTTCAAATCACAGAAGATCGCTGTGTCAGGGTAGACTTTTAGTAGATTCCAAAACGGCCTGAAACCCGATATCGCAACAGAAAAGTAAAGTTCAGAGCGGAGTTAGCTTCTTTCGGACTAGCGGTGTTTACAAAACAGCTGAGTTCACGCATGCGCACTGTCCTCTCTGATGACGTCATCAAATGAAACTATAGCTGGATATCGGGTTTCAGGCCGTTTTGGAATCCACTAAAAGTCTACGCTGACACAGCGATCTTCTGTGATTTGAAAAGTGCTAAAGTTTGTGTTATTTGGACACCGCAAAGTAATGCCCCGAGCACTCATGCTAACGGATACGGGATCATTAGTAGAACAGAGCGGCTACAACATAAATTCTGCGATACTGCTCCAATTGACACCAAACTGCTATGTGTGAGTAAAACTACTTGTTTTATTGCCGAAAGAAGGCTCAGATTGTAAAAAAAAACGTTACTTTTCCTTTAACTTCTTTGTTTTTAGGGCTTATGTAAATTAATATTTATGAGAAACTTTTTACTGTTTTTAACCTCTTGAACATGAAATCATATTATGAATTGCATCACTGTAAATAGGCACAGAGCATAGTATTAGGGGCATATAGTACCATTCTAACCTATCACACGCACCTCAGGAATATTTACGCCCCAGGACAGTGAAATGGAGAAAATCTGTAACTTTGACTGTAAATGCTACATAAGAAGGAAGGAGAACTCTCCTCGGGACACGTTCAGCCAGAAACTATCTTCAGAGCTTACGTACAGAATGCGATCGGATTCTTTAGCTTTCGAAAGACCGTGGCAGGATACGCGAATAATTGGACAAGGCATCGTTGGAAAGCTTAGAATCTACACTTTCAGAATTTGTGAATAACTCAAAACGCCTCTGGGATGACTTGTGACTGGTTTTGCTGCGGCTGGTCACATATTTTTTGGAGCTTTTTATTATGCTATAACGTTATTGTAATAATAATAATGAACTTCCAAACCAAGGTTTAGTTTTCGTGGTTGTGTTGTGTTGGTGCTGTGCTGGGTCAGCTGATTTAAAGAGGTTTGTAGTTCGACTTCTTTAAGACTCTATACCAGGTGTGTGACAGTAAAAAGGCTCCCTCGTCCTAGTTTAAAATCCCATGAGCATATTTCCTTAATCCAGTGACTTGAAAACAGCACCAAAACCTGTTTAAATAAGCTGACCAGACCAGACTGAAATACTAAGCCTGAAATACTTTTAATAAACCAATTGTGTGTTACCGTAGGGTCAAAGTGTAATTTTCACCTGTGTAGTTTATTTCTCTTTCCCATCTCTTGTATATAGGGAGATATTTTATACTTAAAGGTGCATTGTGTAACTTTTCTTCATGGAGATGTTATTGCTTTGTCTGGAATATTTCACAGTATGGTATTAAACCTTTCTATCTTCAGGAGACCAAACAAGACAAAGTTACAGGTCAGATCTGTGGAGAGGCGACCCCGCTCACGTTCAGACGGCCTGGTTTTTTTGTGTTTTTTTTACACTAATCTTCTGCTGTCTGTGTTACTTTTATTATTTTGGATTTGATTACCATCTATTTCTCGCTCTTTGTTGTTCTATTGTAATGTGTGAGCGACTGTGTAATTCTGCGCAATTTCCCTTGTGGATCAGTAAAGTTTGTCAAAGCCTTTTATTGAGTTTCATGTGGTGTTGAGTCTAAGTGTTTTGTAATGATTCTCTTTGTCTTTTCAGATGTGAAGACAGTGGACAGTGGAGCAGAGCTGAGACACTTCCTTGTTAACAGGACTATACCCAGACGGGAGAGGAGGATAATACCAATCAGTAATAATGGTATATATGTATTTCCTCCTGCTTTTTATAGACAGTAAATAAACAGCAAATGTGCTCTACAGTCTTACATTGTTAGAAGTTGTAGAAAAGCTTTCATCATTTTCAGTCTGCAGGTACTTGGGCTAAACCAGGGGTCGGCAACCCGCGGCTCCGGAGCCGCATGCGGCTCTTTGATCCCTCTGATGCGGCTCAGTACAGCGGTCCCTCATTTATCATGGGGGTTACGTTGTAGAAATAACCCACGATAGACTAAAACTGTGAAGTAGTCAGTTTTATATTGCGTGTATAAATACGCGTGTATTTCACAGCTCCTCTGACCGAGGCGCCTGGCGCCGCTGCGCTGTTGCGGGTTTTGTTGGGGAGAAAACTTGCAAACATACAGCACTTCAGAGCAGTGACGGACTGGGATCATCGGCCCTGGCAGTTTACACCTACAAGCGTCCCCGTAGTCTGTGGAACGGGGGGGAGAGGTTCTACAGCTCTGCACCAAACACAGAACTGTAGAGAGAACGCATCAGTGCGCTCTCAGGACTGGTTCCGCCGCCTGGACTCCAGGTTCCACCAGTTCGTTATGTGGAAACTTTGCCGCTACGTCCCGATGCGCATTGACCACCCGGAGAAGTGTGCACGCGGACACGTGGTCAAATCCGTAATAGAGCACGGCCTCGGCCCTTCTGGCATGTGCTCAAATACCAGACCGCTCAGTCTTCAGAGTCACACTGCTCGTGATCGAACATTTAAATAAATCTGGCAAACTGAACACATTCTGTACAGGAGACATGGAGGAGAATGACTGACAAAGACAAAGGTCTACAGTCCTTTAGCCAATCAGGATGGAGAACACAATACCCGTTGATACACTATAAAAAATCAGCGAAACAGCAAGGGACCACTGTATTTAATTAAAATGTATTTTATTTTAGTTCGTTCATATTCAAAATTTAATTCTATGTCACAAAGGTTTAAAAAAAAGCCATTATATGCAGTGTTATTTCATTTTAAATTTCAAAAGGGTTTTGCGGCTCCCAGTGTTTTCTTTACTGTGAAACGGGTCCAAATGGCTCTTTGAGTGGTAAAGGTTGCCGACCCCTGGGCTAAACAGTTTGGGAAAATGTCTACTTGAAATTTTTTTGACGAGCATTTTGATTACAATATTAGATTTGTGATTTGTTTTAATTCTACGATTCTGTTCAAAGAGAACTGACAAAAAGACTGTAATATGAACAAGTGAATCAAATTTAAAAACACATTTGTACACATCTAAACTACATGATTAGCCGTTTGTTTTTTATGCAGAATAAGACAGGATATTTTGCTTGCAGAGGAAATACTTCAAAACACAGTACTTCAACTGCAGCCTTTGCGATTCCCTAATTGCATCCATTCAAATTCCAATTTCGATTCAGTTGCGATTCTCGTAGCCCCTGGAATGCACCATTTCTTTACGTCCCAAAACTGGACCATTAGATCAACAAAGACAGAGAGGTTTAAACATAAATAATCAATTTTCAGAGCTGTTCCTTCCGATTGAAAAGGGCTCCTGGATGGAAGTCCAAACATCTCAATTTCAAAGACCTCCAGACAAAACTACCTTTGAAACCTTCCTACCCCTGTGAGTGTAATATCCCTCTGATCCCCCAGCTGGTCCTACAGACGAGCCTGTTTCTAATCTCACTTGAGACTTTGGAGTTCACACCAGTTACACTTACGGCACAGTCCTTTCTCACTCCCCTCACAGTGAAAATTACCCACAAGCACTAGCGGTGCCTGTGGAGCGGTCACTATTCTCTGTGTGATCTCTATGGAAAAGTAGAAGTATAAATCAAATAAAAATAATTAGGGCTGTCAGTTTAACGTGTTAATTTGATTAATTAATTACACTGCGTTATAAAAATTAACGCAATTAATTATGAGCGCAATTCAATGCGCATTTTAAATTTGGCATCCTGGACTTTGAACGGCAAGTTTATTTATAAAAATGTGATGGAGCAGATCCGTCCCTAAGCCCGTTGTCCCCGCGGAGAGCAAGTGAAGCGCCTGTTTCCGTATCTACTGCGCTCCGCGCGCCAAACCCTTTTCAATTCCCCATAACCTCTCCAGCGTGTTCTGCCACGACTAAGGCTGCACACTTAAGAAGTGTTAGTTTTGCCCATCCAAATCGCGCTAAACCCGATCATTTACTCACCCCCGCGGTGCCGCCGCCTCCTCCCTCCTCCCGTGGTGCGATGGTCCGGACACATCCGCGCCGGTAATCCAGTTTTGCGGGTTCCGGGGGTCATGTGAGCCATGAGTAATTTACACGGACATTTGTATTCTCTGTATATTTGAAGCTGTGTATATTATTTATTGACGTTGCATGAAAGCTCCTGTACGTGCTCAAGTACACCAGAAATATTCACCATTTAATAGGCTAGTGGAATGGTGTAAATGAGCTTTCGAATGAATGTTACGTAATGTGGGAGGTGAATGGGGGTGTACAGCAGTCTTGTCTTGGTTACACTGGAGGTAACGTGCACTGAAAGAAAGAGTGAGTGAAAGACTGAAAGACTTACAGGGGAAGTCTGCAGTCTTTTCACTGTACCACTACAAATCACACCTTTTTTGCACTGTGGGAGAGCACAATAAACCACCTATTTTTTTTTATTTTTTTTTATGTGATTAATTACATTAATTAATTACAAATCATGTAATTAATTAGATTTTTTTTTAATTGCCTGACAGCACTAAAAATAATATAATCTTAATCTTGTTTCGAGTAGTTTTTCCTGGTTTACCTTTATTTACCAGAACAAGTCAGCCTCATGACATTTTCTGATTTCAGATTTTAAAGTCAAAATATAGAGGGGTAACTGCTAATTATTTAATAGTTAATAAATTCACGGGTTTCAAACTATGGTTATGATCCTCCATTACCTTAGCACTTAAGCAAAACAACTCAAAATACTGTATTATATCTTTTAAATGGGGAAAAGTCCTCGCAAAATCTTTCAGATCAGGAAGGAATTATTTATCTGAAACATCAAATTTCTCAGCCCATTGGAATATTAAATTAAGAAGAGAGGTAGAGTGTTTGGCTGTGTCATAAAATATATCAAAAATCAAAGTACATGTGTGAGGAAAATAATCTTTGTTTGTTTATTTCATCTAAGGTCACTGATACTCCTGATGTCCTGTTTTTGTGATATTAATCTCTAGTTTAGTATAAAGTGGTTCATACTACCATGAGTGATTAAAACTGCTGAGTCATGCTGAAGCTAGAAGACGTGGCATTGTTAAACTGAACTTTGCCTGTGTTTTGATCATGCCTGTATACTCTGCTCCACTGTGACACGTTGCATTTCAAAGTGCAGATGACGGTGGATCCTGATAGTTAGTATTGATCCACTAGGTTTTAGGATAAATACTCCACATTCTGTACCAAGATTTAGGAGACGACAGAGATGATCGAATGCTGTACTGATCTACCTGTGTATCCTGCTGTTCAACATTAAAGTGCCTATACCAACCATCTCCGCTTCCTGCATTCTTCCACGAGGTCGAAAGAGTTTCTCCCCACAATTTGGTGACCCCGACGTGATAGATTTGAACTACGCAGAAAGGACCAGGTCGTCGTCTCCCCGGAGGCCCCTCTGAGAAACAACGCATCCAGCGCGCTTCACAAAACGGTATGGCAGTGCCTTTTTCAAAGAATATCTGTCACATTGGCTAAAACCAAAATTATATGTGATGTTTTGTGAGGGACCTTTGTAATAAATTAAGTGGTAATTTTAAAAACAATATAAAAAATCAGTAATTAAGAAGTCCGTGTTTATACGCCAACACGTGAGAAAAGAAGGAGCGTAGAATCAAAGTAATAATGAACGTTTAAGCTTTAAATTTGATAAAGCGTGATTAAAAAACAAAGTTATTAATTAAGTTCCGTGTTTATTGCTTTGCACGAGAGAGAAAAAAAGCGGATTTTGTAAGAAAAAACACTTTTGTGGTTAAACTTTACACAAAAAGAAAAAACAAAAACTCCTAATTTGAGTTTACAAAAAATAAAAAATAAATAAAAAGGGGAATTCCAAAATGTGGTGTCAACAGATATTGAAAGGAACATTATTGGTGTTTTTGATTGCCTTAAGCTCTCAAGACACCCAAGATGCAGAAGTAATATTGTTAGAAAAACAGGATGAAATTACTTGCTTCTGTAAAATTGACCAAGGGTCAATAGTTCAACTAAACATTCTATTTATACCCTGTAATCCGGATGATAAAATTGCCGGACTAAACGCAACTAACACGAATGGACAGACATTCGTAGCATACTCAATCTCATATGGTATGCGCAATTTTGTTTGTGACGAGATTAATAATACTTTGGTACAGGAAACTGATGTGACCGAACTTAAATTAAGTTGTACCTGGAAAAACCGACCTAAATCACAAGCAGGTTGCCTTTGTATGATTTTCCCGTCTGGTAGTACTATTACGAGAGCGTCATCAAAAGTGTGTGAAAAAGAAATATTAAAAAGTTATGATAATGAACCTATCAATACCACGACATCTGTCACGCTAAGTGGCGCCGCGATAGAGGATCAGGTTGATGAGTCTATTAAGGAGTTGATAGGAAAAGGCAATGCGTCCAATATGACAGCAGATAGTCTGTTTGATTTTCAGACAATAAAAGACAAAATTAATTCAATAGTAAACCAGGTTACGTTTACAATGGGAGCCGCTTCGGAGCCACCAGGACCTAAATCAGAAATACTTGAAACATTAAAAGCTGAGCTTGTAAAAGAGATTACAGAAAAAGCTGAAGATATAACGAAAAGTCTGTGTTCGGCTAATTCCACCAAAATTACGCAGATACTGAGAGAATTAAAAGATGAGTATGACACATTTAGAATTACCTGGGAGGTTTGTTTCCTTATGGTATCGATTTGTGTTATGCTCACATTAATTATAGTCGCCACCATATTTATAATGTTGTGCTTGTATCGGTCAGAAAACATTAGAATCATGTCATTACAGCTTAACAAAAACTGCGGTGGGTCCTTGAGAGATGATATGTATAGCGATGGATGTAGTGAGGAAGATAGTATAATTGAATTAAATGAATTAAATGAATAAATTGTTCAAATTGATGGCACTTTGTAAATTTGAATTTTTATTAAGAAGCACTCGTTTGAGCAAGCATTGAGATGAGAGATGTTTAGAGTTGTTTATGATGGATAAAACCCGGTCTTGATTTGAGTTAAAATATTGGCTATGGTGGTTTATGTAAAGTCTTGTTGAAAGCTTTGTTATAAATGAAATGTGATAGAAGAATGTTGAAAGATAAGAATTATGGCATTTATTGGAGAGATGTTTGTGGAAATTCTGGTTGTGTGAGTGTCATGATCTTTGCTTGGAGATGGCTTGTCCTATAATTTTGTGAAAATTGTTTTGTTTTGGCGAATCTCAATTAAAAGTCTTGTATTGTGTAATTTACTTAAACCAATAAATTCTAAATTTAATACAATTGTAAATATTTTAAATTCAGCTCTTAAAGTTTTGTTAGTTTAATTAATTTAATGGGAATAATAAATTCAGTTACGGGTGTTTGTCTATTTTTTGCCTGCGGTCTCTCTGAGGTGAGCGGCAGTGAGCAGAGAGGTCAAGAGGTCACAGGGAAAGATATGTCAGCTCGTAACTTAGCTCTATTAATGTTGTTGTTCTTGTTAAAGTTGTAAGAGTTGAGTAAGGAATTAGAAAATTAGGGACAAGGAAAGGATAGTGTTAATCTGTATTTTGAGTGAAGTGGGAATTAAAGAAAGCGCTTTTGTTGCTTCAGGCTCGGAGCGCCTCTGGTCTGAATGTTTGCTCAGTACGAGTTGGTCTACAGCACGGACTAGTTTTGAGTCCGCAGAAAGGAGCAGTGTGAGAATTATTTGTTGCACGGTGCCATCAATGAACGAAATAATAAATAAATAAGAAACAGTTTAAGCTATTGAGAAAGCATTGCAATTATTAAAGTAAATATCTTATCGGCAATCAGGCCCTAAAACAATTGAGGAGGTAGATACATTTCAAAATTTAACACAAATAATTGGAGTACAGAGGTTTAAATTGCTCAAGGTTATTTTTAATTTATTACAGTTCATTTTTCCGGGTACAATTAAAAATACAAAAGGTTATATCACCTGTCACATTGAGGGAGGTACTGGATAAACTAATCGCTTTTATAATTAACTTAAGATTGGGAGTTCTTGTTTTATCTAAATTAAATACCAATAAAATAATTCTTTTCAAAATTCTACGTTTACTTCTACGCTACTTTTCTCTCTCATTTTGTTGCAGAAGCTTAAACTTAAAAAGCTGCAACCCGGATTGTCCCGCAGACAACGAAACGTGACGGACACATATTTTAATTGAGGAAAAACTTGTGCGTCGAACAGGTGATTAAAATTTTAAAATTAAATATTTTAAATCGATTATAACTCGAAGTCACAATTATCTAAAGTCAAATTTCTTCTCCCTTCTAGAAAACTGTCTATAAAAGAAGCAGAGAACGGAGAAGCCCCCAAGAATCAAATTTTTAGAGCCAAAGGTAGAATCAAAAGTACACAGTACTCAAAATAGCGATACATTCATCAAAAAGCCATAAATCGGACGTCGTGCCCAAAATTCGTATAATAAATAATTTAACTTCAAAAAAACAAAACCAAATTACCACAAAATGTCCTCACACTTTATCACGGTTGGCCAGTTGACAGAATATTGGTTGAATAAAGCACTCCAAGATGAAGCGGACCCCAAACAAGCCCAAGTAAACCAAACTGAAATCAAGACCCTGATTAAAAAATTCACCAAAAAGAAGATGATGTTGGTGACAACTCAACAACCTCAATTTCAACAACCACAAGAAACCGCAACAATGATGCCCAAAGCACAGCCAGGTCAGCCTGCACCCCCACCGAATGCACCTGTTGTGATATATAATGGCCCTCAAGTAAGAAACCGAGGAGGGTTCAGGAACTTCAACAAAAACAGAGGAAGGGGCTATGTAAACAATTCCAATCAAGATGATCGATGTTTTCTGTGCCAAGGAATTGGTCATTGGAAAAGGGATTGTCCGAATGCCAATCGAAGACGCATCAACCTGGAAGAATCATCCCAGAAATATTTCGCCTTCAGACACAGAAATAAAGTCTATTCATACAGAAGAATGCCAATGGGATGGAAACACAGTCCCGGATATTTCAGCCACTTCTTAAGGCAAGATCTTGCAGATTTGATGTTCCCAGAGACATGCACTCTAATTGAATACGTGGATGACATCTTGATTGCTGGAAAGACGGCCAAAGAGGTTCTTGAGGCAACAGTACTACTGCTCACACATCTGTCAAAAAAGGGGTACAAGGTGAAGAAGCAAAAGATGCAAGTCGCGAGACGAACTGTACATTTTCTTGGACGAGAAGTGTCTAACGGTACGCAAGGAGTCTCTGACAGCAACAAAGACGCCATCTTGAAAACTCCAAAGCCAATCACGGTGCGCCAGATGCTCAGTTTTCTTGGACTCTGTAACTACTCTCGAGAATACATTCCTGGCTTCACCGAACTCACAGCACCCCTACGTGAGCTCATCAAGCCTCATGGTTTGCACAACCTCTCAGCCGAATTACTCTGGACGACAAAATCAGAAGAGGCATTCAGCAAAACAAAACAAGCCATTTGTGCAGCTTGTAGCCTATGTGCTCCGAACTATGACATTCCTTTCCATCTAGATGTCACGGAGAAACAGACATTTGTCCAAGCTATACTGTATCAAAAACAACATCAAACCAGAAGAGTTCTGAAGCACTACTCCTGTAAACTTGACCCTCATGAACAAACTCAACCCGGCTGTGCTCGTTACTTGGCTGCCCTGGCTAGGACAGTCGACAAAACTTCCCACATTGTGCAGAACCACCCACTTGTGATCCACACTCAGCATGGGATACTGGCTTATCTCAACTCTCGGCTGTTCATCACTACTGCAAAAAGGTCAAATCATATCACAAAGACTCTCAAACAGGCACACATTACCTATGAAGGAGGCCACATTAACATGGCAACAAACATGGAGACTGAAGGAATTCCACATGTGTGTGAAGAGAAAGTAAAAACTGAACTATACGTGAGAGCCGATCTACATACTACACCATTACAAGATCCAGACATGACCATATTCTGTGATGGCTGTTCATATAGAGCAAGAGAAGGTCATGTGATATCAGCATATGCAGTGGTGGAACAACTGCCGTCAAATCAACATCGTGTGATGGAAGCTCAACAGATAGCAAAAGGTTCCGCACAAGTGGCTGAAATAACAGCAATGCTACGAGCACTCCAACTCTCGGAAGGAAAAGCAGTAAACATCTATACAGACTCAATCTACGCATACAAAACTGTGACTCTGTCATTAGCCGGTTGGATAAGAAATGGCTTCAAACTTGTGACTGGCCTTCCGATCAAACATGAAGAATTGATTAGACAACTAATTGACGCTGTCCAGATGCCATGCTATTCTGAAATGTAAGGCTCATACCAAGGGAAGTGACTCTATTTCCTTGGGAAATCAAGCAGCCGATCATGCTGCAAAAGAAGCTGCAAACTACAACGCAAGAAACATGCTGGTACACAACGATGCTGTGATTGAAAAACTGCCCGACGCAAACATAATAGATGCCACATATGCAAGAGAAATTCAAGAAGCTGCGGGAGCATACGAACACTCAGTGTGGAAACAACGTGGTGCTACAAAAGATGACACCGGAATCTGGAGAAATCATGAAGGAAAAATAGTAGCCCCAATCCCACTGCTTCAAATGCTTTATGACGAATATCACACTCCCACACATCGAAGCTACGGAGCCATTCTAAAACACATTGACTTATGGTGGCATCCACACATGAAGCCTATAATACAATATTGGATCGATGATTGTCATGTGTGTCAAACCATGAGTCCAAAGAAGGCGTACAGGCCACCCCCAGGAACGTATGCCCTACCCAACAAGCCCTTTGAAAGAATTGTCATGGACTTTACAGACATGGGACCAGACATGCGAGTTCGAGGTTTCCGATATCTCCTGGTCATAGTCTGTGAATACACAAGATGGGTTGAAGCATTCCCCTGCAAAACCGAAACTGCAAAGGAAGTAGTGAACCATTTGACAACTGATGTCTTTTCACGCTTTGGTGTACCCCATGTCATTCGCACGGATAATGGTTCACATTTCACTGCAAAAATCGTCCGAGATGTGCTAAAAGCTTTAAACATCACCCAACGTTTTGGCACAGTTTATCACGCTGCCAGTCAAGGAGTTTGTGAACGAATGAATGCCACTGTTAAAAGAAAACTTGCAAAGGTTTGGAAGACCACTAAACTTGATTGGGTAACTGCCTTACCTTTTGTTTTGATGGACATTAGAAACAGTGTGAATAAAACGACGTCATACTCTCCTCATCTACTACTAACTGGCAGAGAAATGCAAAAACCAAACGGCCCATTCTCTGAAGACGAACCATTTATAGAATGGGACAAACAACATCACTCATATGTACAGCAGCTACAAAAAATCGTGATGCAACTACATAAGTGCAGACAAAGAACACATGACATAGGAAATGAAGCTGATCAAGATATGGACGTTTCACCAGGATCCTGGGTTTATGTTAAAGTACACAGACGAAACAACTGGTCCCAACCATACCAAACTGGCCCATACAAAGTTCTACAATCTACAGGAAGATCTGTCCAAGTCCAAAAAGATGCAAATAAAGTTTGGTATCACCTATCCCACTGCTTTAAGTCGCCAACTGACCCAACTGAACGAACTCCAACCCAAATCCGCACTGACCTTGCCATCGCATCTACCACCCAGGATGAAGCTGCTCATGCAGAACCGGATGCTGAAACCGATGAACAGCCTGATGACCCCACCCGACCCTCCGCCGCTGGGGCTCCAGAAGGGGAGGAGAAAGGGAGGAGATCGAGGAGAAGGAAAAAGACAGTATAGGCCATATTATGATAATTTGCTAAATTTACAATGTGTAATCTTGACTACGCTGATTATATTATTTTCTGTCGTTGTAGTATGGGGATATATTCTACTGACTGAGACTGATCTCGGACGGCTGGCAAATAACACGACAACCACAACGACCACTCACGGCACGACCAACTCAGCCAACCATACGGGTAAGACACAAGGAGCACTAAAAAGGGCAAAAAGGGAACTTTCTAAAATTTCCAGAATTGAAAAATATTGCTATGAAGGCCAAACATGTAATGTTTTATTCGACGTATGTGAAATATTGGACTGTATGTCATACATACCCGCTATAGATCATGTTTTTAATACCCAAATTGTTTGTAAAGACACTTGTCTGACCAGAGCTAATAATTATGAGGACCACAGGGTCACAAACAACGCCAGAGCAATTTCTAGTACCGACGATCGTAATACAGACCAAGGTGATTTTAAAACTGATCAACAGCAGAAAATTACCCTGACAAAGATCAGGAAAGATGAGGCATCTTATCAAGCAGATCTAAAGCATTGCAGAGGGAGTAAATCCCCTACTCAGCGATGCAACCCGGTAGTATTATCAATTCAAAATCCAGAAGTTAGTGACTCAGGAATATATGCTATAGGTTTCCAGTGTTCAAAAATCACCACTGTTTCATGTAATCGGAGAATCAATTTAAATTTTGAAGGCTATATCCACATAACCATATTAGTAACTAATAAGATTGCTCCAGTGAATGAAATAAATTCTTTGACTGAAGCAATAAAAATAGAGACAGGATTGGAAATGACAGAAAACACTTGGTTGAAATGGGTACAGTATACTGCCCATACTCTGACCACAGAAGATTGTATTGTATGTTCGGCTGCCAGACCACAACTAACTACTGCATCCATACCATATTCCAATAACAAGGACTTGACGTGTATACTTAAGCTCTTCACTAGAAAATCATTTGAACGGACTGATGAGTGTTATCAACTCCATGACAAGTTACCTGTTGTAACTTCAAAGGACATACCCACTACTTGGAAAATGGGAACTGCAATATATACCTGTTTCCTTAGAGATACGATTACAAACGCAGACATAAGGACTGACAATAGAGTTGATATTGAGGGTTTCACTAATAATTTTTGTAATCAGACTTTTACTTCTGATAATTATGACAATTTTGCACTTTTGATTAACCAATCCATTTCACGAGCAGATATTTGGTGGTTATGTGCAGACTTCCGTTTATATGCAATACTATCTCCAACATGGTCAGGTGTGTGTGTGCCAATTATGCTAATTATCCCATTCACTATAGGTCCTACAGATTCATTGAACTTAAAACCGACCCAAGTTCTATATAAAACGGGACCGGACCATGTCCACAAGAGGTCCTTGTCCCCACGGCCTAAAGAAGTACTAAAAGGTTCCTTTAATAAAGACATTTATCTGAGCTCGATAGGGACGCCGGTGGGCGTGCCTAGGGAGTTCAAAGGTCAGGACGAAGTCGCAGCAGGTTTCCTTTCAGCCATACTCCCCCACGTAACAGCTGCAAAAAATGTAGTATGGATTAATTACCTCTATTACAATCAACAGAGATTTATCAATTATACGATTGAAGCGATTGAAGGCATTGCTGAACAGCTGGGACCTACCTCATTAATGGCCTGGCAAAATCGAATCGCCCTCGACATGATATTAGCCAAAGAATCCTCTGTATGTAGCATGTTCGGCGCTGAATGTTGCACTTTTATCCCCAACAACACTTCCCCTGATGGAAGTATTGCTAAAGCTTTGAACAAACTTAAGTCGTTATCTGCTGAATTTGCTAGAAACTCTGGTGTACCTGAACATGCCTGGACAAGTTGGTTTCATAAAATATTTGGCCCATGGGCTGCGACAATTGTCTCCATTATCACTACCATAGTGACTGTAATTGCTATTTTAATTGTAAATGGCTGTTGCGTTGTCCCTTGCCTCAGAGGTTTAGTAGAGCGTTTGATTGCTACTGCCCTGGAGCGAAGGGATCCTCCATCACGAATTCTGTTGCTTTCAGTCAACCCTTAATTTCGACTTACTGATACATCAATCTAGTCTAATCAAAACTGAACGAATTAAGTTCTGGCTGAGTAAATGAATGATCTAAATTCTAAGCCCTAAGGTGTTGCTCCTTGTGACTTATTCTGTCGTCCGAGTTTTGTACAATGATTTACATGAGATGTGTTATGCTTTATGAATGCTAAGGTTAAATTGTTATGATTGATTTTATTTGTAGAGGGAGCGTCTTGCCACTCTACTATGTAAGTGTGATCACATGTGTTTATGTGATCAAAGGGAGGAATCTGTGAGGAAAATAATCTTTGTTTGTTTATTTCATCTAAGGTCACTGATACTCCTGATGTCCTGTTTTTGTGATATTAATCTCTAGTTTAGTATAAAGTGGTTCATACTACCATGAGTGATTAAAACTGCTGAGTCATGCTGAAGCTAGAAGACGTGGCATTGTTAAACTGAACTTTGCCTGTGTTTTGATCATGCCTGTATACTCTGCTCCACTGTGACACGTTGCATTTCAAAGTGCAGATGACGGTGGATCCTGATAGTTAGTATTGATCCACTAGGTTTTAGGATAAATACTCCACATTCTGTACCAAGATTTAGGAGACGACAGAGATGCTCGAATGCTGTACTGATCTACCTGTGTATCCTGCTGTTCAACATTAAAGTGCCTATACCAACCATCTCCGCTTCCTGCATTCTTCCACGAGGTCGAAAGAGTTTCTCCCCACACATGTGCTCTCTGAGGGTTAAGTTCAAATCTTAGCAAAACATGGCCCTTGCTTAGTGTTAAAATGGGCAAAGTACAAATCCGAGGCACACTGACTGGTTGTAATAAAAGCTCTTTATTGCATAAGGAAGGACACCACCACATCTTTGTCAGGACTACTACTGGAACATTAGTTAGCTTGAAATAAGAAGCAATATAATGTAGTTAGAAATATATAGAAACATATGTTAAATAGCCTAAATAAATACATATAATCAAAGGTTGAAACATAAATTATCAGGATGAATAGTTTCAAATCCAGACATCGTCACTTCCTGTTTACAGTGTAATCCTGTATATAAATGTGTATGTTTTGCTGCAGCATTGCGCCTGGAGCTATCTGTCCCGGTGGATCTGGACGAAGGACAGCTGCACCCACTGCTGCTCATCCTGTAAGAACTCAGGATCTTACACCTTATCTTTAGGTCTAAAGTACATTTAGGTCTAAAGTCTAAAGGTCTTTAGGTCTAAAGTACATTTAACCTTGTGTATCCAGTCAAAACTATACTGCAGGGATTTGTCCATGTATTGAGGTTTAAAGTGTATTATTTAGTGTTATGTATCTGCTGTATTGACTTTGTTTCATGTTTTAACTAAAGAAGATCTGACTAAAGACATCGCCTGTAGATCAGTTATTCGACAAAAAGGGGGCAAGGCATGGCACTTGGAAAACCTCTCATAAAGACTATCTTCGTACAAAGACTGCTACATATACTGTACAGAGAAGTGCTACTAAACAGTGAAAGTGATAACAGGAGAAGTTCAATTTGTCAACTGGACAAAGTTTGTTTGGTTGAAAACGTTTCGCCGCTCATCCGAGAGGCTTCGTCAGCTCTAATAAGAATACTGGTAAGACACTTGCTTATATCTTGCTGTAGGGAGGAGCTACCTAGCTAACTACTTTCCGGAACTATCTCATTGGTTTCGGTCTTTTGTTTCTCTGGCGTCTAGCTGACAGTCCCTATTCATCCCTACACGCCTGTTTTCCACACCTCTGGCCCTGACCTGGCTAACCCTATTGTTTCCCTGTTTGTTTGATCTACGCTTAATAATGGAATTGTAGATGGGATGCAAATTATGTCTTACTCCACCATTTCTGTTCAGAGAAGGATTCTCTTTTTTGACAAAAATAGCCTCTTTAACTCCCCTCTCAAACCAATTCTTTTCCCTGGCTAAGACAATGGTTTCCTTTGATGTAACCTCTCTTTTCACTTGTATCCCCACAGCTGTAGCGGTCGAAGCAGCGAGAAGGAGTTTACTACAGGATTCCAAGCTAGAAGAGAGAACCAAACTTTCTCCTGACCAAATCTGCCAACTGCTGGAAATTTGTCTAAATACCACCTATTTCCAGTTCAGAGGGAACTTCTACAGGCAAATTCATGGCTGTGCGATGGGCTCACCGGTCTCCCCTATCATGGCTAATTTATACATGGAACAATTTGAACAGAGTGCCTTAGCTTCATATCCAGGCACTCCTCCCACACACTGGTTTCGTTATGTTGATGATAATTTTACAAAAATCAAAATTCAAGATTTGGAACCTTTTACTGCACATATCAATTCTGTAGATCCTAATATCAAATTCACCCGTGAAGATGCCAAGGATAACACATTGGCTTTCTTAGATTGTGCAGTAACGATAGGAGGAGACCGGGGACTCCAAGTAGAAGTCTTCAGGAAGCCCACACACACAGACCAATACCTGCTTTTTGATTCACACCACCCACTGCAGCACAAACTGGGTGTTATTCGGACATTACAACACAGGGCCCAAGTGGTTCCCACAAGCACAGAGGGTAAGGAAAAAGAAGAACAACATGTGCAGGAAGCCCTCTCTGTTTGTGGTTATCCCAAATGGGCTGTTAACAAAACCAAGAGAGACAAGGGCAAGAAACAAGATAATAGAGAATCCGAACCCAGGAGGAAAGGGGTAGCGATTCCGTACCTGGCCGGCGTGTCGGAAAAACTACAGAGGATTTTCAGACAATATGAAATCCCAGTTTATTTCAAACCCACAAACACTTTAAGACAAAAACTCGTCCACCCAAAGGACAAAACACCGAGCCACAAACAAAGCAATGTGGTCTACTCCATTCAGTGTAGTGAAGACTGCAGTGAGCGCTATATTGGAGAAACCAAGCAGCCACTTCACAAGAGGATGTACCAACACAGACGGGCGTGCCAGAGTGGACCGTCTTCTGCCGTATATCTTCACCTAGAAGCCACGGGTCATTCATTTGAGGACAGTGAGGTTCAGATCTTAGCCAGGGAAAAGAATTGGTTTGAGAGGGGAGTTAAAGAGGCTATTTTTGTCAAAAAAGAGAATCCTTCTCTGAACAGAAATGGTGGAGTAAGACATAATTTGCATCCCATCTACAATTCCATTATTAAGCGTAGATCAAACAAACAGGGAAACAATAGGGTTAGCCAGGTCAGGGCCAGAGGTGTGGAAAACAGGCGTGTAGGGATGAATAGGGACTGTCAGCTAGACGCCAGAGAAACAAAAGACCGAAACCAATGAGATAGTTCCGGAAAGTAGTTAGCTAGGTAGCTCCTCCCTACAGCAAGATATAAGCAGGTGTCTTACCAGTATTCTTATTAGAGCTGACGAAGCCTCTCGGATGAGCGGCGAAACGTTTTCAACCAAACAAACTTTGTCCAGTTGACAAATTGAACTTCTCCTGTTATCATGGATTCTACCTGGACGACTGAGGGACTTTTCACGAAACAGTGAAAGTGAAAATAAGTGAAAATGCAGATGAAACTGTCTAACTACCTTTCAGCCCTTCTCCTCTCTGCTATTGTGTATATTTCTTTATATTACAGTGGTACCTCACCTTACGACAGACCCAACAAACGAAAATTTCAAGTTACGAAACGCCTTCACGGTAAATTTTGGTCTCTAGATACGAAAGAAAATTCAAGTTACGAAACGCGAAATCTCAAAAATTCAAATAATGTGCACTCAGCCACACACATTATACGCTTTTCTCAGACTGGATTTAAACTTTTCTCACATTTGTCTCTCGTTTAAACACTCAAATTTTCATAGATTTTCAACTAAATGTATTAATAGTGAAGCGTGGGGGGAAGGAGGAGGGGGGAGAAGACTGCGCTCTGACACGTGTGTGATAGCGCAGCATGACCCGGCGCAGAGCTGACAGCAGGTCTAGACCAAGGTCTAAACCTGGACTGGACCAGGACTAAACCTGGACTAAACCAGGACTAAACCTGGACTAAACCAGGACTAAACCAGGACTAAACCAGGACTAAACCAGGACTAAACCAGGACTAAACCTGGACTAAACCAGGACTAAACCAGGACTAAACCAGGACTAGACCAGGTGGATTATAGCAGCGAGGAGGGGACTGCACGCAGTCTGAGCGCATGAACGCATGAACGAGACCCATGCAAGAGCCGTGGTGGTCTAGACCTCCTCTAGACCTGACCAGGTCTAGAGGAGGTCTAGAGGAGCCGCAGTGGTCTGGACTAAACCAGGACTAAACCTGGACTAAACCAGGAGGAACCGCGGTGGTCTGGACTAAACCAGGACTAAACCTGGACTAAACCAGGAGGAGCCACGGTGGTCTGGACTAAACCAGGACTAAACCTGGACTAAACCAGGAGGAGCCGCAGTGGTCCGGACTAAACCAGGACTAAACCTGGACTAAACCAGGAGGACCCCTTGCATGGGTCTCGTTCATGCGTTCATGCGCTCAGACTGCGTGCAATCCCCTCCTCGCTGCTTTAATCCACCTGGTCTAGTCCTGGTTTAGTCCTGGTTTAGTCCTGGTTTAGTCCAGGTTTAGTCCTGGTTTAGTCCTGGTTTAGTCCTGGTCCAGTCCAGGTTTAGACCTTGGTCTAGACCTGCTGTCAGCTCCGCGCCGGGTCATGTGCGCTATCACACGTGTCAGAGCGCAGTCTTCTCCCCCCTCCCGCTTCCCCCCCACACTTCACTGTTAATACATTTTGTTGAAAATCTATGAAAGTTTGAGTGTTTAAACGAGAGACAAATGTGAGAAACACGCAGAACACAATGTTACACTATAAAAAAAGTTACACTATAAAAAAAAACTTGGATCGGGGCCTTGGAACGAATCAGGCTTTTTCCATTGAAATAGCTACTCAACTTACGAATTTTTCACGTTACGAAACCACTTCTGGAACGTATTAATTTCGTAAGGTGAGGTACCACTGTACTGTAATGAGATGACTAATACAAAAGAAAATGATTGACAAGACACCATTGATTGACTAAACAACTAAAGGACTTCAACCCACCTGTCTACCCCTTCAGCTTTCAGAACACTCACTGGTTTCAGTTACAGCATCCCTTGGCAATCCATGAAGCTCCTCTGTGTTTTTAAAATCTGTACACACACTGTAAATTGATAGGGGTGTTGATAGGGCTGTCACGGTGTGTTGTTGCCCTTGTTGTGTTCAGTGAGAGCGCCCCCGGTGGTCAGGCGGTGAGTGAGCTCTTCTCTCTGGGCTGGGACTCTGTGCTGGTCAGCTCCGACAGTGTGATCGTGGCTCGTCTGGACGCTCGGGGCAGTGGCTTCCAGGGACAGAGACTCCTCCATGAGCTGCACCACAGGCTGGGCACTGTGGACCTGCACGACCACATCACCGCTGTACAGTCAGTATACACCATATTCTTTTCATACAACACCACACTGCAAAAAGCAATATGTAAGTAAGCTAAATAAATCTAAATGCCTTAAATTAAAAACGTTTTATTTTATTTGAGTAGATTCAACTTGACAAGTAAAATGATCTACCGGTGGACTAAGTGTGTTTTTCTTAATTCAAGCAACATTCGATTTTCTTTCTTATTTTAAGTGCGTTGTTGTCTTTGTTATCTTAAGTGTAGCAAAGAGGGACAGGAGGACATTGGACAAACTGCTCTCCATCATGGACACTCCTGCTCACCCACTGCACCAGACTATAGAGGGACAGAGGAGCTCATTCTCCAACAGGCTCCTACAGCTCCACTCAAACAGTGAGAGATACAGGACGACATTCATACCATACTCCACACAACTGTACAACAACTCACCTTATGTAACAGATAATACTCCCTACAACTGTATGTATCTGTGACTGGACATCTTATTTGATATTGTATTTTATATTTTATTACTAATTTTTCTATTTTATTCTGATTTGTACATATACATTTATTAATGTGCATATACATATACATTTAAATTTCATATACATTTATCATATTATTGTTATAATTATAACTATGTCTCATCTGACACTGGTCTATTGCTCTTTTTTGCTATTCCATCTATTTTTGTTACCCTCTGTTACCCTCTGTTATATTTGATGAGTGAGCTACTGTACCAGGTCTGGACTGGGACAAAAAAAATGGCTCTGGCGTTTTTGGCTTAGACCAGCCCCTCATAATTAGTCCTGGTTCAGACCTGATTTAGTCCTGATTAGTCCTGGTGTAGTCCTGGTTCAACCCTGATTTAGTCCTGGTTTAGTCCTGGTTCAGACCTGGTTTAGTCCTGGTTTAGTCCTGGTTCAGACCTGGTTTAGTCCTGGTTTAGTCCTGGTTCAGACCTGGTTTAGTCTTGGTTCAGACCTGATGTAGTCCTGATGTAGTCCTGGTTCAATCCTGATTTAGTCCTTGTTTAGTCCTGGTTCAATCCTGATTTAGTCCTGGTTTAGTCCTGGTTCAGACCTGGTTTAGTCCTGGTTTAGTCCTGGTTCAATCCTGATTTAGTCCTGGTTTAGTCCTGGTTCAGACCTGGTTTAGTCTTGGTTTAGTCCTGGTTCAGACCTGGTTTAGTCTTGGTTCAGACCTGATGTAGTCCTGGTTCAGACCTCATGTAGTCCTGGTTTAGTCCTGGTTCAGTCCTAAATTGTGGGCCGGTCTCTAAGTTTAAAAAAAAAAAAAAAGAAGGGCATCGGCCCCTAGGACTGTCGGCCCACCGGGAAAATGCCCGGGAGGCCCGATTACCAGTCCAGGCCTGTACTGTACCCAAAACAGTTTCCCTTGTGGATCAATAAAGTCTAAGTCTAAGATGTATTTTTATATTTTAAGTACAAACAGTCTTGTTCCATTGGTAGATCATTTTAGACTTTAGACTTAGGGGAAACTAATTTTCACGCACACAGAGCTCGTTTGACACATAAAGCAACAACAAAGCACAAAAAACACACAATATACTTTACAACGGACATTACAGCACACTCAGAGGGGCCTGTTGTTCAGAAGGGGATCGGGCCCTCCTGCACCTGAGCGTCCTGTACCTCCATCCTGACGGCAAAAGGGTGAGGTGTTCCTCTAGTGGGTGAGTGGAGTCCTGTTCTATGCAATGCGTCCAATGGCCAATTACTTGTCAAGTGAAATTTACTCAAATTATAATAAAACTTTCTTAATTCAAGTCATCCTAACTTTGCTAGATTTTAATTTTTGCAGATTACAATTTAAATCAGTGTTTCTCAACTGTCGTACCACTGGTCAGTTTGTACACAGATCCCTCAATGTAGAGTCTATTTTAAACACTTTTTATCCTCTATTGCGTTGCTCCTAGTCTAAAACTATAGTATAGTATAGACTAGGAGCTAGACACCAGTGGTGTCCAAATCCAAATCCACTGTATTTCTATAGCACATTTGACAAAGTAGTTTCCAAAGTGCTGCACAGAGAACACAACAAAAGACAACAAAAGTTAAATTGCTCAAAAATTGATCATACCAGTCCCAAAACAATAAGACCAGTCAAAATCAAATAAAAGCAAAGGCAATAGCAATAAATAAATAATCTTCTTCTCCTTTCGGCTTGTCCCTTTTTCAGGGGTTGCCACAGCCAATCAACTTTTTCCATCTCGCCCTGTTTTCTGTATCTTCTACTCTGGCTCCAACTACCTCCATGTCCTCCCTCACTGCATCCATAAATCTCCTCTTTGGTCTTCCTCTTTGTCTCCTACCTGGTAGCTCCATCTCTAACATTCTTCTACCAATATATCCACTGTCCCTCCTCTGAACATGTCCAAACCATCTCAATCTGGCTTCTCTAGCTTTTTCTCCAAACCTTACTGTCTGTGTTGTCCCTCTGATGACCTCATTCCTGACCCTGTCCATCCTTGTCACTCCTAAAGAGAATCTGAGCATCTTTAACTCTGCTATCTCCAGCTCTGCCTCCTGTCTTCTGCCTATTGCAAGTGTTTCTAATCCATACATCATGGCTGGTCTCACAACTGTCCTGTAAACCTTTCCCTTCACCCTAGCTGGCACTCTTCTATCGCAGATCACTCCTGACACTTTTCTCCAGCTGTTCCATCCCGCTTTCACTCTATTCTTCACCTCTCTTCCACAGTCTCCACTGCTCTGAACAGATGATCCTAAGTATCTAAAATCCTCCACCTTCACCACCTCTGCTCCTTGTAACTTCACTGTTCCACTGTTCTCCCTATCATTTACACACATGTACTCTGTCTTGCTACGACTGACCTTCATCCCTCTTCTCTCTAATGCGAACCTCCACCTCTCTAGATTCTCTTCTAGTTGCTGCCTACTCTCACTGCAGATCACAATGTCATCTGCAAACATCATTTATTGCAATATAGCAATAAATAAATAAGTTTAAAAAAATGAAAACAAATAAAAAACACAGAAAACCACACAACTCACACATGCGGTGTAAAAAGAGAGTAAAAGTGCGGTGTAGCCGTGTTTTACACCTGTTTGAGTCTTAATTTATAATCTAATCTAAATAATCTGGTATTACTCAGAATCTTAGGTGGTACTTGGTATTAAGGGTTTGAGAAGCTCAGACTTAAATAATTATTTCTTGGTAGTTTTTGGCACTTTGTACAACATTTTCATGTGTGTGCACAGATACCTGATCAGACTGCCTTATATTGATGGGAACAGAGTTGGGGTGTATGGAAAGGTATTATTCTTATTAATGTTGTTGATAATCACAAAAGTATTTCCATAGTTTTGTAATACGTCATTCTAATGATACTTTTCCCTTGTTCCTCTTAGGCGTATGGGGGTTTTCTCTCCTCCCTCATGCTCCTTTCTCACAGTCACATCTTCAAGTGTGCTGTGGCTGTGGCTCCCATCACCAACTGGAGACTGTATGGTACAAGAAATCTGATTCATGTCATTGTAAAGAGCATGCAAACTGAAACGGAGGGCAGCTAAACATTTAAGACTAACTTTATGTGGACTTGAGTAATCCTTTATTATTAGTCTGACTATGTCTCGAAAGCTTAAAGGAGAATTAGCGTTTTTTACAATCTGAGCCTTATTTCAGTAATAAAACAAGTTGTTTTACTCACCCATAGCACTTTGGTGTCATATGGAGCACTTCCAGAGATGTTTTAGATTTGCGATCTCTGTAATCTGAGTTCTCGGGGCACATGTTTGCGGTCTCCAAATAACACAAACTTTAGCACTTTTCAAAAGTGAAAGTCTACGCTTTCGTTTGAGTCAAAAGTGGCCTGTAATCCGAGATTTATCCATAGTTTCGAGTAGATGAGGACACGAGTGCGCATGTGCGGAGTCACATCTTATTTCACTCTCAGCTCTCGGGACCCAAACATGAAACGCAAAACTGTAAATTATGGATAAATCTCGGATTACAGGCCACTTTTGACTCAAACGAAAGTGTAGACTAAGACATTGAGCTTCTATGATTTGAAAAGTGCTAAAGTTTGTGTTATTTGGAGACCGCACGGGGCATATATTACATGCCCCGAGAACTCGCGTTACGGATATCGCTAATCCAAAACATCTCTGGAAGTGCTTCATATGACACCAAAGTGCTATGGGTGAGTAAAACAACTTGTTTTATTACGGAAATAAGGCTCAGATTGTAAAAAAAAACATTAATTCTCTTTTAAAATGTTTTTGATGAAGAACAACATCGTAAAAATATAGCGTAATATGGGCCCTTTAAACTTTTATATTCAATGTTTTGACCAGGTTTATGGTAAATATCTGGGACAATTCAAATGAAATGAAAACTGGCACAAAGCCTAATGTTAGCTGAAATGAGCTAAAATGAAATTAACAGATAAAAATGGCAATACTGACATCTCACACAGGCCAGCTTCTATAGACTATTGATCCTGAATACAGGAAGTGCTCCACTTTGTTTTTAAACGCCAAACACGTTCACTAAAATAATTTGGATAATTTCAGATCTGAAATTGCCCGTCTCCTCTTAACTGATGGTAAAAGGAGCTGTTAACTTGAAAACTACCACTTCATGACATCACAAGGAGATGTAGACAGATTAATAATGCAAGATTACTCAAACATGTGTGAATGAAAGAAAAGACAACTCCAGGTATGTTTTTGAGGAGGTAGACACATTATAACATGGCTCAAAGCTCACAAGAGTAAATTTTGTGTAATATAGTACCTTTATTTTAGTTCATTTGTGGACCTTACTATTGACAAAAAACATTCAAAAACAGTTCAATATGTATGGATTTTCATATTAGAGATTTCCTTTACATTGAACACAACCTGTTATATTTATGTTTGAATACATGTCTCCTATAGCTACTCATCCACTGACATTGAACTCTTTTAATACTGCATTTATTTTGAAAAATGACTCCCATACCGTGTTCATTGTTTTTATGTCTTCTCTTCCACACAAAGCATCAGCCTTCACAGAGAAATACTTTGGATCTCCGCTGAATGAAGATCACAAATACCAAGTACGAACGTGGGCGCAAGGTTTCGCAGTTTCAACCTTTCAAAACTTTTCTATTGTTATAGTATTCAGAAAGTTACTGCTAACCTTGATTCTTTAGCACTCACTATTAATCAATCAATCAATCAAACAATATTTATAAGGCGCTTTTCATACAAAATTGTAACACAAAGCGCCTATTAAAGGTCCCATGGCATGAAATTTTCGCTTTCTTTTTTGAACGTTATTGTGAGCTCCCCTACCCTGTTTAGCCCCCCCCCCCCCCATGGCTTAAAGTTGCGAAATATGTAAACTGAGCATTTGCGATCCTTTTCTGCGTTTGAAAAAAACACAGCTCAAACGGGCGATTCTGAACAAGGAAACTAGGTGATGTCACACGGAAAAAGCAGTTCCACCCCCCGTCTGTTTTTCTACCCACACTCTCTGAACTCACGCCCAGAGAGTTTGGACCGCGAATGAGCTACGCAAAGAGAAATGCATTTTTTTATTTGCCTGGAGGCACGTGTAAGGGTTTCCAGGCTCGGAAGTCCTTTATCCAACCCTCTGGACCTCTGAAACAGCAGTAGTTTAATTTTATTTTCTGTGAAAATGTGTTTTTTTTTCATTGAAAGGCCTCTCCTTTCTTCCTCCGCTCTTAAAACACGGAAGTGGGGCCAGCGCACAGCGCACCGCTAAAACAAGGAACCAGCGGCGCATTTGCCCCCCCCACCCGCTGCTCTGACCTATCTCTGTCCTGCTCATTTGCATTCATGCAACAACGCCCAGAATGAGGTGTTCAGAGAGAGATTTTTTTACCATGTCTGTGTACATGTGTCTTTCTCATGCACTGAGTGTTGATTTTGAAGAAGGATTCATTTACAGTATTAGGGAACCATTAAGGAGCCATATAAAAGCATCAAGAAGTACCATGTCATGGGATGTTTAAAAAAGATTAGATAAAGGTTAAAAAAAAAAGTACAAGGATAATTTACCAATTTTTTTTTACAAATAAATTATGCTCCTTGTGTGAATGTTTAATCAGCTCAATATTGGCTATATATGAGACACGTGATTGTGAAATTCAGACACAGTTTGCAATACAATAATACTAAGAAAAGAGAGAGAAAAATTGACCAGGACTTATTTTTGTTTTTTCAGATTTCAAATTTAATTCAGAATTTTACCAGAGAGAACCCAGTGAACTTCTTGATCATTCACGGCACTGCTGATGGTAAGTACTGGTCTATTGTTTTTGAATATTGTTCCAAACAGTGTGACGATACTCAAAATTTCAAACTCAAACACCAGTTTTGAAACCACATTTATAAGAAAACTTCTTCTTTTATAGACCAGAATGATATTTTCAACACAAATGATTAGTTGTCTATACGATACGATACATAATACATGGCTCATGATATATTATCATGATATGACGATACATGTGATAATCGACATATTGCACAATACACAATAGCAACAATCATTTTTTGTTAAACTACTACTTGTGCAAAGTTTATATGAAGTACATCTATTTAAGTCATCTAAACAGTGAATATGTTAAGTGTATTCCATAAACGAGTTTTCTTCTACTAAATAAGCAACTGTAGCGTGGTCACACACACAAAAAATGCTACAAGATGCCAAAAAATACTTATGATGCAGCAGCCAACAATAACGATACTGTACCATTAAATTTAGTATCACGATATATTGATATTTTTGCACATTCTTGGTCTATAGATAGGGTTGCCAACCGTCCCTTGAAAAACGGAATCGTCCCGTATTCAGAAACAAAAGTACGCGTCCCGTATTGAGCTGAAAAGGGATGCACTTTGTCCCGTATTACAATGTGAATCAAAAATAGTGTCTAAAACAGGGTGCCCAATACGTCGGTCACCATCTACCAGTCGATCGGTGTCCGGATCTTGGTCTCGAGATGATTGTGATCATATTTCATTACGGCCGCTGCCTTTAGCAATAAACTTTTACCGTGTTTTTCACACTGCAGCCCGTGCGCTCGTCTGGAACACGCGGAAACCATGTCAGTGCGCCGCTCCTCGCCTTTTCACGCTCTCTCTCCTCCCTGCTCATAGCGCACGCAAGCTCCCTCCTCAATGCGCATCCGCACAGAGCAAGTCTACAGCACAGAGCAGGTGTACAGCACAGAGCAGATCTACAGCACAGAGCAGGTCTATAGCACAGAGCAGGTGTATAGCACAGAGCAGGTGTACAGCACAGAGCAGGCCTACAGCACAGAGCAGGCCTACAGCACAGAGCAGGTCTACAGCACAGAGCGGGTCTATAGCACAGAGCAGGTGTACAGCACAGAGCAGGCCTACAGCACAGAGCAGGCCTACAGCACAGAGCAGGTCTACAGCACAGAGCGGGTCTACAGCACAGAGCAGGTCTACAGCGACATGTGGTTGAATTTTGCCTAATAAAAGTGCACAAATGCATCTGTTTGTCACAACATTCCTTTGGTAAATGTGCAGAGGTAAATACCACTACAAAACCAGTAAGAGAATGTAACTCCAGTTAGAAAAACAGGTTTAAAAAAATAAAATCAAAGAAGGGGTCCTCAAACTGTGGGTGAGGGTCCAGAAACGGGGCACAGAGTGTTCAAGTGCAGTACAGTTTGCTTGGCTTATTTTAAAATTAACATTCATCAGATAAAATGGAGATAGATGTATGAAAACTTATGTGAGTCAGCCTTTTCCCAAGATTATTAAGCCCAAGTACCGTTCCACCATGACTATGATCATTTAGAAGTGAGCTTGAGTCTGGCTGTCTGCAGCTACTGTCCAGACTACACATCCCGAGCTGATTCCATCCAGTGCAAGTCACATTTTGTGAGACGGTCGAGCAAAGTGGGATCATCAAGAGGGAGAAAGGGAATTTTCCCCCCCAAAATGGTTGGTTGACATCTTAGTTTTTATTGGCTGGAATGACCCCAGATTGCATCTCAGGGCATCAAGAGATGTATGTATCTATCTTTATTATACATTAGCATACGCTTTGAATACATTTAAGATAAAAAGTACAAATAACACATCATAATTGTATAGGAATAACATTAGGAACTGTAACAAAATTGTAGTGCAGTCACACACAAAAAAATGCTAAAAGACATAAAAAAAATACTCTCGCCAATATATCGATACAGCAGCCCATGATAACAACACTGTATCAATAAATTTAGTATCACGATATATCAATATTTTTGCACATCTCTAGTCTATATATGTGGTCTCATACTAGTTCTGGTACACTTCAAGACTATCCAGAACTGTAGAAATGTATTCTAAGTATCAATACTTTTTCAAATGAGTACCTTTGCATACTTGTTTTAGCACTAATTAGTATCTATTTTTGTCAGTGCTAATGCTAACAATGCTAATGTCGATGCTAACAATCTGTCATAGTATATTTAATTAGCATCAACCTGTCCCGGGACTACAGGTGGAAATTAGCATTTTTGCTATAACCTGGCACCTGCATCTTTCTTTTGTTTATTTCAAAGGTCAATGAAATGTTGTGCATTGTCCCTGTGCAAATAAACCATACCATATAACAATCAGGGCTCTCGAGTCTCACGCATTGAGAGTGTGACACACGCAATTCGACGTGTTCACACGCTCACACGCCACATATGGCATTTCTCACGCTGATTTTATTTATTTTTTTATTTTTTTATTTTTTTATTTTTTTGTGCCCAGAAAATCGGTCTGTGTGGCTCAGTTTATGCAGGCACCGCGCGTTTTCAGCGACAAAAACTCTCCCCCTCCTCCCCGTCCCGCTCCCGGGAAAAAAATCAGCCAATCAGAAAATAGATTGTTCTGTTGTTGGGCAGACTGTAGAGTGTAGTTTCATCTGCTAAGCGCACACTGCGGTGATGATAAAACAAACTGAGAACCATCAGATAATAACTTCATTTATATAACTCTCATTAGTTGCTTTGTAGTTTAAAGATCCCATGACATGGTACTTCTTGATGCTTTTATATGGCTCATTAATGGTTCCCTAATACTGTAAATGAATCCTTCTTCAAAATCAACACTCACTGCATGAGAAACAGAGATAAGCTGAGAAAGAGTAATTTTTCTCACTCAGAACACTTTATTCTGGGCGTTGTTGCTTGAATGCAAATGAGGAGAAAAGAGCTGGCCTATAGTAGAGGGTGGGGGCGTGGCTAAACGCTCCGCTGTCTGCTCTGAGCCTCTCTGATCCATTTCCTTGTTTTTGCACGGGGGGGGATATTTGAAGTGTTCCATTGAAAAATCCACAGAAAATAAAATGAAACCACTGCTGTTCAAAGGTCCAGAGGCCCAGATAAAGGACTTCCGAGCCTAAAAACACTTGGACGTGCCTCCAGGCAAATTAAAAAACGCATTTCGCATTGCCTAGCGCATTCGCAGTCCAAACTCTCTGGGCGTGATTTACAGAGACGCTGAGTACAGACAGACGGGGGTGGAACTGCATTTGCATTTCTTTTTTCGATCTGACGTCAATAAGGTGCCTTGTTCAAACTCGCCCGTTTGAGCTCCGATTTTTTGTAACGCAGAAAAGGATCGCAAATGCTCAGTTTAGACATTTCACAACTTTTAACCATGGGGGGGGGGCCCTAAACAGGGTAGGGGAGCTCACATTAACGTTCAAAAACCTCAGAAAGTGAAAATTTCATGCCATGGGACCTTTAAGTTTGCTCTTTAGACAAACATTTACAGCAGGGCTCTCAAGTCTCACGCATTAAGAGAGACAATTCGACGCGTTCACACGCTCACACGGTATTTCTCACTTTTCTCAATTCAAGCCCCCCCCCCCGCTCCTCGGGAAAAATTGTTCACCAGTGTTTAAACGAGAGACAAACGTGAGAAAAGTTTAAATCCAGTCTGAGAAACCAATCGGACGCAGAACACAATGTTACACTATAAAAAAAGTTACACTATAAAAAAAAAAAAAAACTTGGATCGGGGCCTTGGAACCAATCAGGCTTTTTCCATTGAAATAGCTACTCAACTTGTGAATTTTTCACATTACGAAACCACTTCTGGAACAAATTAATTTCGTAAGGTGAGGTACCACTGTACTTTGAATACATGGTTCACCCCCCTCCGCTCCTCGGAAATTACGCAGTCTCACGCACGACTCAAAACTTGAGAGCCCTGTAACAATGCTATGTCAATGCTAACAATGCTAACGAATAATGAAAGGAATTAGGTATACCCGGGGAGGTTGTTCCACCTGTTCCACCAGAAAGAGGCCCAGGGGAAGACCCAGGACAGGCTGGGGGGACTCTGTCTCTCAGCTGGCCTGGGAACTCCTCTGAAGAGCTGGAGGAAGAGCTGTGTGTGGAGAGAGAAGACTGGACTGCTGCCACCGGCCAAGGATGAAGCGAAAGAAAATTGAATGAATTTGATCTTTAGTAATTTACTTATGAATGTAACAAGAATATGAACATATACAGTGGTACCTCACCTTACGAATGACCCAACAAACGAAAATTTCAAGTTATGAAACGCCATCACGGTAAATTTTTGTCTCTAGATACGAATGAAATTTCAAGTTACGAAACGCGAAATCTCAAAAATTCAAATAATGCGCACTCAGCCACACACATTATACGCTTTTCTCAGACTGGATTTAAACTTTTCTCACATTTGTCTCTGTTTAAACACTCAAACTTTCATAGATTTTCAACAAAACGTATTAATATTGAAGTGTGGGGGGAAGCGGGAGGGGGGAGAAGACTGCGCGGACACGTGTGCGCAGCATGACCCGGCGCGGGGCTGACAGCAGGTCTAGACCAAGATCTAAACCTGGACTGGACCAGGACTAAACCTGGACTAAACCAGGACTAAACCAGGACTAAACCAGGACTAGAGCAGGTGGATTAAAGTGCCGCGTGCGGGTCTATTTCCTGGTTTCTCACGAGTCACAGCTGAGGTGAGCAGCGAGGAGGCAGTCTGAGCGCATGTGAGCAGGAGCCATGCAAGAGCCGGTGGTCTAGACCTCCTCTAGACCTGACCAGAGAAGGTCTAGAGGAGCCGCGGTGGTCTGGACTAAACCAGGACTAAACCTGGACTAAACCAGGAGGAGCCGCGCTCTCATGCGCTCAGACTGCCTGCGGTCTCCTCCTCGCTGCTCGCCTCAGCTGTGACTCGTGAGAAACCAGGAAATAGACCCGCACGCGGCGCTTTAATCCACCTGGTCTAGTCCAGGTTTAGTCCTGGTTTAGTCCAGGTTTAGTCCTGGTCCAGTTCAGGTTTAGATCTTGGTCTAGTCCTGCTGTCAGCTCTGCGCCGGGTCATGCTGCGCACACATGTCCGCGCAGTTCCCCCCCCCCCCCTTCACACACTTCACTATTAATAATTTTGTTGAAAATCTATGAAAGTTTGAGTGTTTAAACGAGAGACAAATGTGAGAAAAGTTTAAATCCAGTCTGAGAAACCAATCAGGACGCAGAACACAATGTTACACTATAATAAAAGTTACACTATAAAAAAAAAAAAAAAAATTGGATCGGGGCCTTGGAACAAATCAGGCTTTTTCCATTGAATTAGCTACTCAACTTGTGAATTTTTCACGTTACAAAACCACTTCTGGAACAAATTAATTTCGTAAGGTGAGGTACCACTGTACTTTGAATACATTTAAGATATAACAGTACAAATATACACAATAATAGTAATAACATTAGGAACAAAACAAAACACACACACACACACAGGGGTTTGACTGGGTATTCATCCTGCCGTGGCCTCTAAACTTACTACCGAGTGGTCAAAACAAATCAAGCTTTCAAGGATCTGTTATATATATTTTTTATTATTATTGTTATTTTTTTTCTCAATTTTCGACTTGCGTCAGTCGTCTTTGTCCCAGCAATACCTCTTTCGATTTCCACAACTGTATTTAGAGGAAATTGATTTTCATTTCATTTGATGTTTTTTGTGTGTGTGTTTTTGCAGCCACTGTTCACTTCCAGCATTCGGCAGAACTGGTCAAGCTGCTCTCTTCTCTCAGTGTGAACTACACTCTACAGGTCAGACACAAAGGACTGAATCAGGGCTCAAACTCTTCGGGCAGATGTATACAGACTGAAAGAAATTGAACTGAAAGATACAATTTCATAGAAGACCTGTGATGATAACAGTGATGACCTGTGACCTGTGATGATGTGATGATAACAATCCCAAAACATGCTCCATAGGTAAAATCCTCCAGCTTAGGTCCTGACCAAGTCTAAGCAATAAGATCATGGAGATGGTCCCCGGGCGCAGTCATGTGCTCCCCACTGCTCCTAATAACAGGATGGGTCAAATGCAGAGGACAATTTCTCCTGAGTGAGATCAAAGATCAAAAGATCAAAGTTCAGCTTTATTGTCAATTCTGCCATATGTGTTCAACATACAGTGAATCGAAATTTTGTTTCTCTCTGGCCAGGTAGTGCAAAAAGACAGTACAAGATACAATATGAAGACAAAACACAACAAAAACTATCTAAGACAGAGATCTAAGGTTAAACTAAAGTCTAAGATCTAAAATCTGAAAGCAGTGCAACATAATAAATAAATACCTATATACAGATGTCCAAAGTGTGCAGTGTGCATCAAAAATGTGCAATGGAAGATACAGCAGTGAAATGGTAATGTGCAATAGAATGTGCATTGAAGTTAAGATAAAATAAATGTGCAATAGTAGTAATTCTAGTGCAATAATAGGAGTAAACAACAGTAGTAAAAATTCCAGTAGTAAATGTAACTGTGCAACAGTGCAACAGTCGTCCTTAGCAGCAGTTTTTTAAAGTGTCTAGAGTGATATGTCTTTTTATGGAATACAGGTTATGCCAATATGGGGGGTGGGGGGTGAGAGTTCAGGTGAGAGTTCAGCCTCCTGACAGTCTGGTGGATGAAGCTGTTTGACAGCCTGGTGGATGAAGCTGTTTGACAGTCTGGTGGAGTGGGCCCGGAGACTCCGGTACCTTCTCCCCGAGGGCAGGAGGCTGAACAGGCTGTGTGAGGGGTGGCTCGGGTCACCCACAATGCTGGACGCTCTGCGGGTGAGCCGGGTGTTAAAAATGTCTAGGAGGGAGGGGAGAGAGACACCAGCGATCCTCCCAGCTGCATTCACTATGCGCTGCAGGGCTTTCCTGTTCTGTTCAGCTCCCGTACCACACAGTGATGCAGCTGGTCAGGACGCTCTCAATGGTGCCTCGGTAGAAGGTGGTCATGATGGGTGGAGGGGCTCCAGCTCTCCTCAGTTTGCGGAGGAAATAGAGGTGCTTCTGAGCTTCCTTTGCCAGTGATACAGTATTCACTGTCCAGGAGAGGACCTCACTGATGTGCACCCCCAGGAATTTGGTGCTGCTCACCCTCTCTAGAGCAGCACCATTGATGGACAGTGGGGGGTGCTGGGTGGGGCCTCTCCGGAAGTCAATAACAATCTCCTTGGTCTTTTCAACATTTAGAAGGAGATTGTTATTGCTGCACCACTTGGTCAGAAGGCTCACCTCACTCCTGTAGTTTGTCTCATCGTTATTAGAGATGAGACCCACCACAGTCGTATCGTCCGCAAACTTCACTATGTGATTGGTGCTGAACGCTGGTGAGCAGTCGTGGGTCAGCAGAGTGAAGAGCATCGGACTGAGCACACAGGCCTGGGGGGCTCCTGTGCTCAGTCTAATGCAGCTTGAGGTGTCAATAAAGTCAATTCTTCTTCTTATTGCTACAGAAATATACTGAGATGAACGATAAAATACTGAAACTACTTTATGCCACTGCTGTCACTAAAAGGCCCAAACTGCAACAGATAAATATCAGAATAAACCAATAAGATAAGATTTTATTGATCTCACGCAGGAGAAATTTACTTGTCACAGTAGCTCCAGGTAGGGACAGTTTGAACAAGAAAGAAAAGTGCATGCAGCAAGAATGGAATAAAGATAAGTAATAATAGTATTGAGTATTGAAAAAAAACGATATTGCACGTTGGAAAAACTGTATTGCACGATAGGACCATACAGACATACAGAGTTATACAAGTAATAATAATAAGAAAACTGTAAGAAACTGTAACTAGGAGAGTATTGAAAAACAATATTGAATGTTTGGACTATACAGTGGAGTTATACAGTCTGATGGTGGTGGGGATGAAGGATCTGCGGTAGCGCTCCTTCTTGCACTGGGGGTGCCTCAGTCGGCTGCTGAAGGAGCTGCTCAGCTCCTCTACAGTCCGGTGCAGAGGGTGAGAGGTGTCGTCCATGATGGACGTGAATTTGGCCAGTACCCTCCTCTCAGCCACCTCCTCTACAGAGTCCAGAGGACAGCCCAGGACAGAGCTGGCCCTCCTGACCAGCTTATTGAGTCTGTTTCTGTCCCGTTCTGTGCTGCTCGGGGCCCAGCAGACGACAGCGTAGAGGAGAGCAGAAGCCACCACAGAGTCATAAAAAGTCTTGAGCAGAGGCCTGCACACTCCAAAGGACCTCAGTCTCCTCAGGAGGTGGAGGCGACTTTGGCCCTTCTTGTACAGGGCGTCGGTGTTGTGGGACCAGTCCAGTTTATTGTTGAGGTGAACACCCAGGTACTTGAAACTGTCCACAGTCTCTATGTCCTGCCCCTGGATGTTCACCGGTGAGTGAGGTAGTGGTCTCCTCCTGAAGTCGATCACCAGCTCCTTTGTTTTACTGGTGTAATAATTAGAGAAGTATTGCCCCACATTTCACAGATAATAATAACACAGTTTTGACTTGTATCTAAATTAGAAGTGCAGTGCTCTGATCTGTTGAACACTTAAGAGTCTCAAAGTGAGTGATTTTACTGTAGACAGGAAAGAGCTGACGCGAGGTGCGCTCACACCTCTTCTTCCTGTGCTCCACAGCCATATCCCTCTGCAGCCTTTGCAATTGGAGATTTTAAGTCTCATAAGATTCTCCTCGTGTCTGTGGTGTGAGCTTTTTGTCTCACATTTAAAAATCGTTTAAGACCACAAAATCCTGTAGTGTGTGGCGGCCTTAAGCTGTTTTTAATTTTTAATTTCAAATGTCTTATCATGCTGATGTGTCCTAATCTGCCCAAGCCCAAACATAAATTCTAAATATTTTTCTGACTCCGACTGAGTCCATCAGGTTCCAATGGGTCCCGTCAGACGTCGGTCGGGTTTCCATGCTCTAATACACAGATATACACAGAATCTGACTGCACAATTTGACTGTTTTTCAGATTTTTCCAGACGAGGGCCATGACATAGCTTCAGTGACGAGCAGACACTACATGCTGAGCTCAGTCGTCAATTTCTTCAGAAACTGCTTTGTTCCTAACCCAGAGGTGGCACCAGAGAGCTCCAAGGAGGACGACTAGAAACAGAAGCACTTGTTGTGGACAGATTTGGTGGACCAATCATGCTGGGTTAAAATGAACTGTTGCTATGAGACAGTTGGCTAAAGTCTAGACGTGGAGAGGAGGGACATGTGGCTATTTATTCAAATGTCAGGGAATTTAATGTCTAATAGTGTGTTTTTACATTTTAGAAACTAGTCTGGACCATAGACCAAGTATTATTGAAGTATTATTTTAAAATTAACCAACCACTATTAATATTTCCAGGGATGTGAGTGAGCATTGAAGTGTCTTGCCAAATTACATAAAAGGGTTGTGATAATATTAACATTTCTATACTACGGAAAAGGTTTGAGATTTGATACAAAGTTCGATATCACAAAGATCATTAAAGGGTACATATTACGCTATTTTCTGATCAATGTCATAATATTTCCTCATGAAAACATATCTGGAGTTGTGTTTTGTTTCATTCACACATGTTTAACACACAAACCTGCATATTTACAATGAGTTCTTCTCTCAAACAGAAAACACTCTTCCGCCTTGTGATGTCGTGTGATAAAAAAACGAAGTGCTCCACTGTGTTTTTAAACTCCATACACCTTCACTAGAACAATTTGGATAATTTAAGACCAGGAATTGCTGAACTAAAGGTAAAAATGTAGCTGTTAATTTGAAGACTACTGGAAGAGAGCATTGGGACACAAGATGGAACAGAGCATTTTGAACTTTGGAGCTGTAAACGGACTAATAAAAAAGGATAATTCAAGCAAGTGTGAACAAAACAAAACTCAACTATGGATGTTTTTGATGAGCATTATACATTTATATTACATTTCACGTGATATGGGACCATTAAAAATACTAGTTTACAGACAATGTCATTTTTTCATGTCTTCAACGAGCTCTGACGTCAAGTCCATTCTAAAACTATTTATTAAAGGTGACATTTTATACTATTTACAGGATTTTTTAAATCAATACTTCAGTATAAACTATTAATTTTAGTTTCCATACTAGTTTCAGTGTTCATTAGTATCTGAGTATCCATTATTTTGACAGCCTTGTTATGGAACAACAGTATGCAATGGATCTGAGTTGGAATTAAACCATTATACCACCTTATAATTCGACATAGTCAAATTCATAAGGTTATAAGAAACACATTTTCAGGAGCCTGTGATCAATAAGAGCGTTTGATTTTCAACAAAAAGGTGGGAGTAACTAACTGAAAAACAAACAAAAATGTTGTTTGAGAGGGACTTGTTTAACAGCACTTTGTTGTAGTATATTTTCTAGTTAAAGGTCCCATGACATGGTACTTCTTGATGCTTTTATATGGCTCCTTAATGGTTCCCTAATACTGTAAATGAATCCTTCTTCAAAATCAACACTCAGTGCATGAGAAACAGAGATAAGATTAGTATTTTTTTTCTCTCTGAACAGGCCATAATGGGCGTTGTTGCTTGAATGCAAATGAGGAGAAAAGAGATGGCCTATAGTAGAGGGTGGGGGCGTGGCCAAACTCTCCGCTCTGAGCTCTCAGCTGATCCATTTCCGTGTTTTTGCATGGGGGGAGAGATTTGAAGCGTTCCATTGAAAAATAAACACATTTCCACATAAAATAAAATTAAACCACTGCTGTTCAAAGGTCCAGAGGCTCAGATAAAGGACTTCCGAGCCTAGAAACACTCGGACGTGCCTCCAGGCAAATAAAAAAACGCATTTCGCATTGCCTAGCGCATTTGCAGTCCAAACTCTCTGGGCGTGATTTACAGAGACGCTGAGTACAGACAGACGGGGGTGGAACTGCATTTGCATTTCTTTTTTCGATCTGACGTCAATAAGTTTCCTTGTTCAAAATCGCCCGTTTGAGCTCCGATTTTTTGTAACGCAGAAAAGGATCGCAAATGCTCAGTTTAGACATTTCACAACTTTTAACCATGGGGGGGGGGGCTAAACAGGGTAGGGGAGCTCACATTAACGTTCAAAAACCTCAGAAAGTGAAAATTTTATGCCATGGGACCTTTAAATTCCAGTTCCAATATGAAATTCCCCAGTAATTGTACGTCTATGGTCAAGACTGATGGTTTAATAAAGTACTGTGAATACTTCTCCTTAGCACTGACCACAGCCACAGCATTAATCAGGTGCCTTTACCTCATGATCCTCACTATAGTACTACTGTAGCATTTCTGTAGCATTGGACTCATACGCATGGGTAGGTAACATAACATTGTAGCATTAAAGCCGCATTGTGTAACTTTTCTAATGGACGGTCCGCCACCTGCTTGTCTCCAAGAAGAATGCCCTGCAGTGTAGTTCAAATCAAATCAATCTTGCATTTTTTTCCCCCTTCACAAGTGTTTTTAATGCTATCAAAATGATCTTGAAAAAAAACATGCATTCTTGTCACGTGAAAAGTCCCTCAGTCGTCCAGGTAGAATCCATGATAAAAGGAGAAGTTCAATTTGTCAACTGGACAAAGTTTGTTAGGTTGAAAACGTTTCGCCGCTCATCCGAGAGGCTTCGTCAGCTCTGGTTCTAAACCCTGTTTAAATCTAGCTGCCGGGAGGAGCTACCTACCCTAAAAAAACTCTGAAACTATCCCCACTAATCTGTCTCTTTTGTTCTACGCATTCCTCTGGCGTCTAGTATTAGCATATCTATTAGCCCTAGGAGGTGCTCATTACACTGAAATAGCTCTGAAACTATCAACTCATCTGTCTCTTTGTATTTCAAGCCTATTCAAGCCTAACGACCCTCTCCACACCTCTGCAATGGCTCGTCTGTCCTAATGTTTCTTTGTCTGTTTTTGACTTGGTTTGAGAATCGAATTATAGATGGGAGACAAGTTGTGTCTAACTCCCCCATTTCTGTTTAACGACGGATTCTCTTTTTTGACAAAAATAGCCTCTTTAACTCCCCTCTCAAACCAGTTCTTTTCTCTGGCTAAGATCTGAACCTCACTGTCCTCAAATGAATGGCCCGTGGCTTCTAGGTGAAGATGTACGGCAGATGACGGTCCACTCTGGCACGCCCGCCTGTGTTGGTACATCCTCTTGTGAAGTGGCTGTTTGGTTTCTCCAATGTAGCGCTCACTGCAGTCTTCACTACACTGAATGGAGTAGACCACATTGCTTTGTTTGTGGCTCGGTGTTTTGTCCTTTGGGTGGACGAGTTTTTGTCTTAAAGTGTTTGTGGGTTTGAAATAAATTTCATATTGCCTGAAAATCGTCTGTAGTTTTTCCGACACGCCGGCCAGGTACGGAATTCTTGCCCTTGTCTCTCTTGGTTTTGTTGACAGCCCATTTAGGATACCCACAAACAGAGAGGGCTTCCTGCACATGTTGTTCTTCTTTCTCCTTACCCTCTGTGCTTGTGGGAACCACTTGGGCCCTGTGTTGTAAAGTCCGAATAACACCCAGTTTGTGCTGCAGTGGGTGGTGTGAATCAAACTTTGTCCAGCTGACAAATTGAACTTCTCCTTTTATCATGCATTCTTGTCATTCAGTGGGCTCGCCTCTCCACAGACCTGACCTGCAACTTGGACTTCTGGTATCACCTGCTTGTCACCAGAGAGATGGATGGTTTAGTGTCATATTGTGGAACATTGTGGACAAAGCAATAATATCTCCATAGAGACAAGCAGGTGGCAGACTTTACCTGAAAAGTTACACAATGCACCTTTAGACCAGTTACATGTATATATGTGGTTGTTTTCTCCATATGAATGAATCTGTAGGGTTTTGACAGTTTAGAGTAGACTATAGGCTATTGTCTGCTCCTCGTGTGTTACAAGTTCACATTTCTTACACATGTATCTTAGGCCATGTCAACCTTGGACTATGTCACTTTCAAAGGCAGTTGTAATTTACAAAATGCATTTACAACATGAACTCAAGTTAAAATGGAGTGGGGGACAGTACAGGGCAACTTCTTGTAGCAGTAATGGTTCAAATCTGTGTGATAAGGTGTACAATTATACCATATTACAAACCTTCCAGTGGACTGTCCAGACCTGTAATCCAAAGGACATTTAATGATAAAATTTAAAGGAGAATTAACGTTTTTTTACAATCTGAGCCTTATTTCGGTAATAAAACAAGTTGTTTTACTCACCCATAGCACTTCGGTGTCACATGGAGCACTTCCGGAGATGTTTTAGATTTGCGATCGCCGTAATGTGAGTTCTCGGGGCACATGTTTGCGGTCTCCAAATAACACAAACTTTAGCACTTTTCAAATCATAGAAGCTCAATGTCTTAGTCTACGCTTTCGTTTGAGTCAAAAGTGGCCTGTAATCCGAGATTTATCCATAGTTTCGAGTAGATGAGGAGGACAGTGCGCATGTGCGGAATCACAGCTTATTTCACTCTCAGCTCTCGGGACCCAAACATCAAACGCAAAGCTGTAAATTATGGATAAATCTCGGATTACAGGCCACTTTTGACTCAAACGAAAGCGTAGACTAAGACATCGAGCTTCTATGATTTGAAAAGTGCTAAAGTTTGTGTTATTTGGAGACCGCACGGGGCATATATTATATAGCCCGAGAACTCGCGCTACGGCTATCGCTAATCCAAAACATCTCTGGAAGTGCTCCATATGACACCAAAGTGATATGGGTGAGTAAAACAACTTGTTTTATTACCGAAATAAGGCTTAATTCTCCTTTAAAGATTCACATTGCAACTTCTTTGGAGAGAGGGTCCACCACATGCTTGCCTTCATGAAGATAACGTTTTGCCTTGAAATTTCCAACATATGGCATTAAACTCATACATCTTGTTGCAAAGGCAGGGATCTGACTTGGTGCCTGGTGGTACTATAGATTAAACTGCTTATGACAGGTTGGTCTACACATTTTACTAAAACACACTTAAGATATTACAAAATTTTACACTTTCTTTCCCAGTCTGGTCATTTTATTTTTCAAAGTTTACCCCCTGGTTGGAAATCATAACATCACACTAGTGAATTCCATAACTGTTTCCTAGCAACCATGGTGTGGTATTCCAAAACTCCTCTAATGTACACAGAGATTATTGTCTGACGAATAAAATTTCGTGTCTAAATTTTGGACCGAATTTTCCCAGTGTGATGTCATCAATATGGAACTCTCTAAAATAGAACTGTAATTTTCAGCATATTTTTCAACTTTTCTTCTCTGTTGGTCTAAAACTCTCATTTATATTTATAACAAATATTATACCACCAAATTAAGTAGAAATTCGAGAACCATCCAGACCTGTCATACGCATTTTAAACATATGGGCAGGTATGAGAGAGACTATTTTCAAGGGAAGATTCAACCCTCGTTATTGCATGAGCTTTTCCAGCAGCAGGTCCCTAGCCCCGCCCCAGTCTATGGATCCTATCAACGGTTGTACATAAGCCATAGGGACATGTCCTCTATAGATGACATTTGTATACAGTGCCGTGAAAAAGTATTTGCCCCCTTCCTGATTTCTGTGTTTTTTGCATATTTATCACTCAAAACATTGTCAGATCATCAAACCAATTTTAATATCACACAGAAACAACCCAAGGAAAGACAAAATTCAGTTTTTGAATGATGATTCCATTTATTAGTGCACAAAAAAAATCTAAACCTATCTGGCCCTATGTGAAAAAGTAATTGCCCCCCCTTGTTAAATCACAAACTAACTGTGACTAACCACAGTTTTGAGAAAACTTAGTTCAGTTCTACATGCCACACCCACACCTGATTGTCACCACCTGTGTTGAATCAAGAAATCACTTAAATAGTTCCTGTCAAACAAAGTGAAGTTGGCTACAACATCTCAAGAACAAACACATCATGCCACGATCCAAAGAAATTCAAGAACAAATGAGAAAAAAAGTGATAGAAGTCTATAATTCAGGAAAAGGTTACAAAGCCATTCCCAAAGCTCTGGGGCTCCAGCGAACCACTGTCAGAGCCATTATTCAAAAATGGAGGAAACTGGGAACAGTTGCAACCCTTCCCAGGAGTGGTCGACCAACTAAGATTACTCCAAGAGTGCGACGACGGCTCATTCAGGAAGTCACAAAAGAACCTAGACGCACATCGAAAGAACTACAGGCCTCGTTGGCCTCAGTTAAGGTCAGTGTTCATGACTCCACCATTAGAAAAACACTGGCCAAAAATGGCATCCATGGAAGAGTTCCCAGGAGAAAACCACTGCTTTCACAAAAGAACACAAAGGCTCGTCTCACCTTTGCCAAAAAGCACCTTGATGACCCTCAAGACTTTTGGAGAAACATTTTGTGGACCGATGAGTCTAAAATTGAACTTTTTGGAAGGTCTGCAGCCCGTTTCATCTGGCGTAAAAATGGCACAGCATTTGATAAAAAGAACATGGTGCCCACAGTAAAGCATGGTGGTGGCAGTGTGATGGTCTGGGCCTGCTTTGCTGCCTCAGGACCAGGACAACTTGCTGTGATTGACGGAAAAATGAATTCTGCTGTTTACCAGAAGATCCTGAAGAAGAATGTCCGGCCATCAGTTCGTGCCCTCAAACTCAAGCGCTCTTGGATCATGCAACAGGACAATGATCCAAAACACACCAGCAAGTCCACCTCTGAATGGCTCAAAGAAAACAAAATTAAGGTTTTGGAGTGGCCAAGTCAAAGTCCGGATTTAAATCCGATTGAGATGCTGTGGTGTGACCTTAAACGGGCAGTTCATACAAGAAAACCCTCCAATATGGCAGAATTGAAACAATTCTGCATAGAAGAGTGGGCCAAAATCCCTCCCCAGCGGTGTGAAAGACTCATCACCAATTATCGCAAACGTTTGGTTACAGTTATTGCTGTCAAAGGAGGCTCAACTGGCTATTAGATTAAGGGGGCAATTACTTTTTCACATAGGGCCAGATAGGTTTAGATTTTTTTTGTGCACTAATAAATGGAATCATCATTCAAAAACTGAATTTTGTCTTTCCTTGGGTTGTTTCTGTGTGATATTAAAATTGGTTTGATGATCTGACAATGTTTTGAGTGATAAATATGCAAAAAACACAGAAATCAGGAAGGGGGCAAATACTTTTTCACGGCACTGTATTTATGACTAATGTTTGTATACTGTATGACTAAATAAAGTGTTAAACAGTTTGGTTTGGTTATGCTTCATTTCCAATAGGAGAAAGGATGTTTACAGTAAAATAATTTAAATATACTCAACAAAAATATAAACGCAGCACTTTTGTTTTTGCTCCCATTTTTCCTGAGATGGACCCAAAGATCCAAAATTCACTCCAGATACACAACACTACTATTTCTCTCAAACATTGTTCACAAATCTGTCCAAATGTGTGACAGCGAGCACCTCTGCCCCGCCGAGACAATCCATCCCACCTCACAGGTGCGCCACATCACGATGCTGATCCAACATCATGACCAGTGCACAGGTGCACCCCAGACTGCCCACAATAAAAGGCCACCCCGAAATGTGCTTTTTTTTTTTGCTTTATTGGGGGTCTGGGGACTCAGAACCAGTCAGTATCTGGTGTGACCACCATTTGCCTCATGCAGTGCAACACATCTTCGCATAGAGTTTATCAGATTGTCAGTTGTGGCCTGTGGAATGTTGGTCCACTCCTCTTCAATGGCTGTGCGAAGTTGCTGGATATTAGTGGGAGCTGGTACACGCTGTCGTATACACCGGTCAAGCACGTCCCAAACATGCTCAATGGGTGACATGTCCGGTGAGTATGCTGGCCATGCAAGAACTGGGACATTTTCAGCTTCCAAGAATTGTGTACAGATCCTTGCAACATGGGGCCGTGCATTATCTTGCTGAAACATGAGGTGATGTTCATGGATGTATGGCACAACAATGGGCCTCAGGATCTCATCACGGTATCTCTGTGCATTCAAAATGCCATCAATAAAATGCACCTGTGTTCTTCGTCCATAACAGCCTTTGAAGAGGAGTGGACCAACATTCCACAGGCCACAATTGACAATCTGATAAACTCTATGTGAAGAAGATGTGTTGCACTGCATGAGGCAAATGGTGGTCACACCAGATACTGACTGGTTCTGAGTCCCCAGACCCCCAATAAAGCAAAAAAAAATGCACATTTCGGGGTGGCCTTTTATTGTGGGCAGTCTGGGGCGCACCTGTGCACTGGTCATGATGTCGGATCAGCATCTTGATGTGGCGCACCTGTGAGGTGGGGTGGATTGTCTCGGCGGGGCAGAGGTGCTCGCTGTCACACATTTGGACAGATTTGTGAACAATGTTTGAGAGAAATGGTAGTGTTGTGTATCTGGAGTGAATTTTGGATCTTTGGGTCCATCTCAGGAAAAATGGGAGCAAAAACAAAAGTGTTGCGTTTATATTTTTGTTGAGTGTAGTTGGTAGACTATAGTAAGTAAATAGGTAAGAAGTAATCAAATGTAATACTTTACAACAGGGGTCACCAAATGTTTTTCTCTGGGGGCCACATTATCTCTCCTGACTGTGATGGGGGGCCGGATTGGCCGTGTAACAGAATTGCATGACCCGGATCAAAATGACCACCAGCAGGCCTCATGATTAGCCTGGTACAGCCATCCACAAAACTATATCGACACAGAATTCCTGGCACATTTGTTTATCGTTACTAGTGGTTTGCAAGACATTTTGTTTTAAATTTAAATACCTCAGATATCCATTTATTTTCTAATAATAACATCAAAGTTAAGAAATATCAAGGAAAGAAACATCTGCTGAATGACACTGGCAAAGAAGAGTGAAAATTTACAAATTGTAGGTAGACCTGTTGATATTAACAATAATAATATTAATAACAATTGTATTAATAATAATTGTGTGCAGCACAAGCGAAATAAATAGGCCTATAAAATAAACACATTTTTAAAAATCGACAGCCAATTCAGTGGCATATACATCTTTAATATGTAATTATATAACTATAAATACTTCATATAAATATAATTTTTAACAGCATAATACTAGATGCATTACAAAAAGTAATTTAAAAAAAATAGGCCATGACAACTTTTGCGAATTGCCTCATAGGGCCAGGTCAAGAAGTGGAAGGCAGAGGGGCTGGGGGGCCGGTCAAAGGGGCGTGGTGGGCCAGAGTCGGCCCGCGGGCCTTGGTTTGGTGACCCCTGCTTTACAGCAATAGAACAAGGGATACATGTTTTTTTGGTAGACCTGGTTTCATATTATTTCTATGAAAAAATGTACCTTATTAACCACGTTCTCATCATTTACAACCTTGACTTAGGGTTAAGACCAATGAAACAAATTATGGCAGATTCAGTTTAGTAACTTACAAAAAAAGTACACTTTTTACCAATCAATTACCTTGCTAAAATGTGCCCTAAGTAAGTAAAATAAGCTGCATAGACTGTAAATATAAATGGACTGTATATATAAATGGACATAGCTAACCAGCTAGCTGCCACATTCCATATAAGAAGTGAGCATGGGCGCGCTACCGGCTCCATCAACTCTGGTTCCAATTCACTTTGCATTGAGAAATTGTCGAAATGTTCGTATTAAGCCGCTTTACATGATCCTGGTGTTTTTATTTTGCTATTTTGTCTGCAAATTAATTCGCCCCTATAACTGCTAGCCTCGGTCAGCTTCATTTGACTGGAGCCGAATGCTTCCATCCCTTATGGCATTGTATCAATCAGGCATGAAAATCCCTAAACTTTTGGCGAATTTCGAATTTTTAAGTCAAAATGGCCAGTGCGCTCCAGCTTCCAATCATGTTGCAGCATAATTACGCACCGATACGCGCTCCCGCCAATCATGACGATTGCCGCTGTTGTGTTTGCGCCTGTTCGCCGATCAGCTGTGAGCCTGATATTTACGCGGCATTTCCAAGAGAAGAAGAATCCTTAACATGCTAAGTTAATGCTACGTAAGAAGGAACTCTCGCCTCGGGACACGGGATACGTTCGGGATTATGTCCTTTTCTCCGGAGCTCCGGATTACCAAGACTAAACCAGGTCCAAACTAGGACTAAGCCAAGACTAAACCAGATCTAAACCGGGTCTAAACCAGGACTAAACCAGGACTAAACCGGGACTAAACCAAAACTAAACCAGGTCCAAACCAAGACTAAGCCAGGACTAAACCAGGTCTAAACCAGGACTAAGCCAGGACTAAACCGGGACTAAACCAGGTCTAAACCAGGACTAAGCCAGGACTAAACCAGGTCAAAACCAGGACTAAGCCAGGACTAAACCGGGACTAAACCAGGACTAAACCAAGACTAAACCAGGACTAAGGTGTGTGTGTGTGTGTGTGTGTACGTGTGTGATAACATATAGCCTGTGTATTATTGAATTATTGAATGATTATATGGACTTTTTGTTATAAAAAGCATTTCCATTTTAACAAAGTACCTTCTAATTCTGCCCTGCCCTGAAACACCACAGTGATGTCAGTGATGGGGGAAGGCTTAGCTTAAATTTCACCATCCCCCCTGGTTTCATTTTACAACTCGACTACTGGTGACGTCACACTCACTTAGTCCACTTCTTTATACAGTCTTTTCTGAGCGTAAAGACTTGGGCTTGCTCCTAAAAGTTTCACATTAATCAGTGGAGAAATTACGGACAAGTACATGGGTATATTCAAAAAGCTGTAATGCCTAATGTCACCTAATGTCCACGGCTAGTAAATATTGATAGTATTATTACTTCAACTTCAACTACTGCTGCTCCTGCAATAATTGATTCATTTATAAAGCCAATTTTTCAAAATCCTTCTTGAACTCGTGGGGATTTTTGCTTTTTGTGGCCATGATAACATGTGGCTGCTACCCTCATGACACGCACTTGTGATTTGCTGGTTTGATGGAAAGTGTCCAAATGTTGAGTGGTGCTTCAAATCAGACATCATTGGTTCACTTCTCCAGGAGAGTCAAACAGTAAAGTCAAATGCATTCTGACACTACAGACACTGCATGTTTTCACAGTAGCGTTCCTGTCCAGCAGAGTAGATCCACAGCTTTTTTGATTGCTTTTCATAATCATTTCCCTTTTTGTGCACTTGAATCTTATAGAATTTAGCTCAATTTCTCAGCAAAACCCATTATATGATTCCAGGCTACTTTATGAGTGCTCAGAACTTTAAATCTTTAAAGCAGACAAAGCTTTTCTGATGGAGGGTCTGCCATCTGCTTGTCTCCATGGTGATGTCATTGCTTTGTGATGCTCTGAGATGTTCCGCAGTATGGCGTTAAACAAATATATCTTGTATTTATTCAATTATTTATCAAAAATACAGTAAAAACATGCTTTTTTTAAAAAAATTGTGAACGAGCCCACTTCTCTCCATGGAGACAGTTAAATTAAATGCCATGCTGCTGAATATTCCAAGGAAAAATATCAACTTACATGGAATCAAGCAGGTGGACGACCCTCTACCAGAAAAGTTACGCAGTGCACCTTTAAATTTTAAAATCTTTAATCCTAAAAGGGGCGCGTCTGGACATTTGAGGAACCGTGTGATTGGATCGGCCTCTTAAATCGGCCACAAGAAACAAACCCTCAATTTTGGACTGTTTAAGACCACAAATTTGCAAGTTAACCCAGTTTGATTAAAGAAATAATAAATAAATAAATAAATATAGCTGCAAGCAGCAATGTGGGGCCAAGCAGTGACTCAGCCTAATTTGATGACGTGCGTTGGGTCAGTCTTTTTTTATGTTGGAGCGCCCCCTAGTGGCCAATGTGCACTAAATTTGGTATGGCTAATTCTGTATGGATGGCACATTGCGCACCAAGTTTCATTGAGAGAGCTGAAACGCACGTCAACACACGTCAATTCGATGACGTGCGTTGGATCAGTCTTCGCCCAACGATCCCAGGGATACCAAGTTTTTGAACATCGGACTTACGGTTCAAAAGTTACAAGCAGAAATGAGGGAGGAGAAACATTTTGAGTGTGTTTCATAAAATCCAAGATGGCGGACATTCTATTCCGGCGGACATGACGTCATACGATGCGTTGGATTCGTCTTGGCCCAAGGATTCTAGGGATTCCAAGTTTTTGCGAATGTACGGAAGGAATTTTCAGGTACATTTCTGCGTGTAACTTTTGAACCATATGTCCAATTTTCAAAAACATGGCATCCCTGGACTCCTTGGGCCAAGCCGAATCCAACGTCACCCATGACGTTTTTGGAAATTGGACTGAGCCTCATCAGAAATATGCCTGGATTTTTTGATATCTCTTATCGTTTTGTCGTGACAGCCAATCAAACCTGCAACTTTGACTTGCTGGTGGCCCTAGAGGGCAACTTTGACCTGCTCGTGGCGCTAGAGGGTTGGGGGTGGGGGCCTATAAATTGCTGTGGGTAATGAGGAGACTGGTTGCCTCGCTTCGCTGCTTGGCCCCAAATATTAGTAACAGTAGAAAATGCTATTAAAACACCATGCAGACAATTTAGCAGCAAAACATTCAGTCCCACTACAGTCTCTCAGAACGACTCATAACACAGATAGAAACTTAATATTCTAATATGGAGCTGCTACTGGAGAAATAACACAATAGTAGATTTTGTCAATAAAGTTATATTTATGTTGCCTGGGATCCAGAAAACACGCTTCTTCAATACTTTACAAACATGTGAGTTTTGGTCACCACTGAATCTTCATGAGTTCAAATGGGCATGATTGACAGGTGGATTAGACAATCAGGGACATGCACGGTCCGCCCGTATAAAGGAAAAAAATACCACGGGGCTGAAAAACATGGTGGATTTCTGCAGAATGAGCAAAGCACGGAACTCTGTTACTCTGAGGTGAGAGAAATTAGACTTTATTTGTACATCACAAGTGACCAAATCATTTCCCTTGTGGATCAGTGAAGTTAGTGATGTGATGTTTGTGCTGTTCTGTAACATGAACGGTTGGATTCGGATCGAAGTTTTTAAAAGAACCAAATCGTTTTCCTTTATTTACACTTACTCACTATGAACCAACCCAAGAATGAGCACAGAAGCAAAGCAGGCAACACACACAAAAAAAAACCCAAAAACCAAAAAAAAAACAATGACTTAATGACTCTTTGTTTTTTAATTATTATTGTAGCACAACATTTGATTTATATGAACATAATTTCAATGGGTAAACACATTATAAATCTGGGCCTTTGTAGATAAAATTAGTTCTCATATTGGCTTTTGTCATATAATTAAACATAAAAAGAGCCAATCTTTTGAACCGATTCAAAAGATTCAAGTTCTTTAAAGGAACCAAATCTAAGTGACCAATGAGCTCCTTCTTTCAAGTGTACCATTGAAACAAAAACAAACAAAAAAAACCCTGATTAGACGATCATGTTTTGTTAGCCTGATATCAATAAAAAAAAAATACAGCAATGTCATTCTGTATTTGACATAAAATATTTATAGCATTTGTTTTAACATCATAAAAGCATGTTCAGATTTGTTTACACCCATTCCGTCACAGTGCGGATATTGAATTTAAGCCCACAAATGCGTAACTCTTGTATAAACGACACAGAAAAGTAAGAAAAGTTGTGTTTTTCCATGTTTTATTATCATCTTAATCATCACTAGAGGACAGTCACAATAACCCCAGACCCTACCTGTTCCCCTTCCCCTTTAAAACAGCAAAAAAAGAACTAGAACAAGCATTTTACAAAATCCGTCCTAAGAAAATCAACAGCGGAAAGGAAAATAATATAACTCTTCAATATCGTCAGAATAATTAATAATAATAATAATAATAATAATACAAGACGTCCAGGTCAAATCAAGCCATCCCCATTGACTAAACTGTCTATGAGATTTGACATCTCAAAAATATAGTTATATATACACTCTGCTGTAATGTTCTGTACAAAATGTGGCAACACTAATTTCCCTGTTACATGCAACGCCCCACGCTCTGTACACCTGTCCCAAACCACGCCTTTTCAATCACATTTTAGTTTATTATCACCACGACAACCATCACAACATTTTTTAGGAGTCCTCAAACTTCAGAAAATCCTATCAGGCGTATGTGCGCTTTATGAAACCCCTAAGAGTCTTCCATGGACAATAGTTGGTGTATAGTGGGTTATGGACTCTTTTCAATGGGTTACAATATGATACATGGGTTAATGTGGCATGCTAACAATGCTAACTCTAAAACATGTGTGAAGAAATTGTCTTAAAATGTTTCATAATGTCCAAGTTATGATTTACTGTAGTGGTAGTTTCCATCTATATTAAAGCTGCACTGCGGAATTTTTCTTGAAGGCCTGCCACTTGACTGTCTTCATATACGCTATGTGAAGTGCCACTAGACTAATTTACAGGTCAGATCTGTGGAGAGGCAAACCTGCTCACAAGAAAGCATGTTTTCAAGCACCAAAAGCACCCATAGTTCAGTAAGGTTTAATGCCATACTGTGGAGGAGTCCTATAGCCAATCAATAACATCTCCATGGAAACAAACAGGTGTTGAAAAGTTACACAGTGCACCTTTAATATAAATCAAATAGGAATCAAGGAGAATACACTGCTTAAAATTGTGACTTTGAGTTTCCCAAATCAATAATTACACACAATTACACTATTGATACTTTGCAGTGACATCATGCTGGGGGTGTTCTACATGTGTCTCTATGGTGGAATGTTTAGGAGTTACCATGGAGACTATCAGTTCAATCAGTTCTTTCTAGTTCTAGGCTCAGATTAAAGTCTAACTTGAGTCACAGAGCTTCAGACAGAGCAGTGTCCACAGTTAAAGGAGAATTAACGTTTTTTTTACAATCTGAGCCTTATTTTGGTAATAAAACAAGTTGTTTTACTCACCCATAGCACTTTGGTGTCATATGGAGCACTTCCAGAGATGTTTTAGATTAGCGATAGCCGTAGCGCGAGTTTCAAATCATAGAAGCTCAATGTCTTAGTCTACACTTTCGTTTGAGTCAAAAGTGGCCTGTAATCTGAGATTTATCCATAATTTACAGCTTTGCGTTTCATGTTCTCAAGTTTTGAGCGGGGTCGTGCGTGAGACTGCGTAATTTCCGTGCGAGTGAACAATTTTTCCCGAGGAGCGGGGTGGCGCTTCAATTGCGTGCAAAATGCCATGTCAATGCGTGAGACTTGAGAGCAAACTTAAACTACAAAGCAACTAATGAGAGTTATATAAATTAAGTTATTACCTGATGGTTCTCAGTTTGTTTTATCACCTCCTGTTCAGTCGCTGTCCTTATCACTGAGCGCGCACTGCACTGTCAACAGTCTGCCCAACAACAGAACAATCTATTTTCTGATTGGCTGAAAAGGGCGCGGCGCCTGATATCTGAGATTTTTTTCCGGGGAATGGGGCGGGGGGGAGTGGGGCGGGGGGGGGGGGGGGTTTCGCTGAAAACGCGCGGTGCCTGCATAAACTGAGCCACACAGACCGATTTTCTGGGCACAAAAAAAAAAAAAAAAAATCAGCGTGAGAATTGCCATGTGTGGCGTGTCACACACAAATTGCGTGTGTCACACTCTCAATGCGTGAGACTTGAGAGCCCTGTGTTTGGGTCCTGGGAGCTGAGAGTGAAATAAACTGTGACTCCGCACATGCGCACTGGTGTCCGCATCTACTCGAAACTATGGATAAATCTCGGATTACAGGCCACTTTTGACCAAACGAAAGCGTAGACTAAGACATTGAGCTTCTATGATTTGAAAAGTGCTAAAGTTTGTGTTATTTGGAGACCGCACGGGGCATATATTATATAGCCCGAGAACTCGCGCTACGGCTATCGCTAATCCAAAACATCTCTGGAAGTGCTCCATATGACACCAAAGTGCTATGGGTGAGTATAACAACTTGTTTTATTACCGAAATAAGGCTCAGATTGTAAAAAAAAAATGTTAATTCTCCTTTAACATCACGCTCCCAGAGAATGTTGATGACATCAGCTGCAAAGTTTAAATAAACTTGCTTTTCTGAGGGAAGATAGGGCCAATTTTATTTTTAGGGATGGAAAGAATCGCCTCACTGGGGATATATACAGTAAAACATACATAGCATTTTGTTTCATAATGATATAACCTCTAAAGATGTTCAAAATAATCTGTTTATGTCTACTTGCTGCAAAAATATATTCTGTTCCCAAATGATCAATACCTCTTTTATAATAAGCCAGATGTTATGTGATGGTCATTCATATATGCACAGGTAATGTTATAAGAATACGAGTTGTGTACATGCGTTTCACTGTGGCTTTTAAGGGTTAAATGGCATTACATAGGACCATATACCTCTAAAGAGTGGCTTTAAACTCAAACTAAAGCATTTCCACCTTGTTACTTTCACATCACCACAGCTAACCCAGAAACATCCCAGAATAATCACTAGAGTAACTGGACATGGATGACGTGTCTTGACCTGAGTTGATATTAATAAGGTTAAACGAGACCGTTACCTACACCGCTGTATCAGGCGTTGTACATGTGCACCACTAGGGGGCGCTGTACAGGAGCAGGGCCTCACACACTGCAGGTCAGAGTCCAGATGAACGTTCCAAAGCGGGAAATGCACTTGTTCAGGTGGTGGTTTTGGAGAAGTTTGGGATTTTTCTCTTTTTTTCCCCCCACTCTTTTCAATATCAGGGAGGGAAATTATCTCAAGAGAATAATAAACAAAAATCAGAAATGAAAAACTACGCACACTGGTAAGAAGCCTGACCATCAAAATCTATTCACTTTCTTAGCAATAGAGAAAAAAAAAAAACTTAAAAAAACGTGTGTTTGCAGATAAAATATTTCTTCTTGAAGGTGTACTAACATTTCTGGTGGAAGGTTGAGTAATTGTAAGGCAATAACATCTGGAGTAACCCCTTTAAATTGGGTAGATTTTGAGAAATTCTCTATTGCCCCAAAGATGTAGTTCTGCTGTTTAATTGGTTAAAGGAAAAGTAACGTTTTTTTACAATCTGAGCCTTCTTTCGGCAATAAAACAAGTAGTTTTACTCACCCATAGCAGTTTGGTGTCAATTGGAGCAGTATCGTAGAACTTATGTTGAGCCGTTCTGTTCTACTAATGATCCCGTATCCGTTAGCGTGAGTGCTCGGGGCACTCCAAATAACACAAACTTTAGCACTTTTGAAATCACAGAAGATCGCTGTGTCAGGGTAGACTTTTAGTAGATTCCAAAACGGCCTGAAACCCGATATCGCAACAGAAAAGTAAAGTTCAGAGCGGTGTTAGCTTCTTTCGGACTAGCGGTGTTTACAAAACAGCTGAGTTCACGCATGCGCACTGTCCTCTCTGATGACGTCATCAAATGAAACTATAGCTGGATATCGGGTTTCAGGCCGTTTTGGAATCCACTAAAAGTCTACCCTGACACAGCGATCTTCTGTGATTTGAAAAGTGCTAAAGTTTGTGTGTTCCTTTATCACGCTAACGGATACGGGATCATTAGTAGAACAGAACGGCTCCAACATAAGTTCTGCGATACTGCTCCAATTGACACCAAACTGCTATGGGTGAGTAAAACTACTTGTTTTATTGCCGAAAGATTGTAAAAAAACGTTACTTTTCCTTTAAGATACTTCAACTGTATTCATTAGTGTATTATATTTGACTATTCCATCACCTAAATTTTAAAAATGTTGAATTTTAGATTTTTGGTATAGATGAGAGAACTTGGATTGCTGGGCAGACTACAAAACTTAAAGCCCATAGTAATTTTCCAGCTGAAATAAAGATTAAATACATTTCAACACCGAAACCTACATACAATTAGCAAATAAATAGTAAAACGCAGAAAAATAAAATAAAACTACACACATTCTAATTTGATCAAGTTTTGCATTTCTAAACATCTCTATAATGAATCCAGGTTTACAACGGCGACCCTTATTAGCCTACGGCAAATCGAAATATGCAAAAGTGACATTGTGACAGTCATTTCCAGCCTTGTGCTACGTCTACAGATGCAAACATGGCTAACGAAAGTGACGAACTAAACCATGCATTTGGTCGAGAGTTGACGAAACAGTCCGGAGCGATGCATTCGATGTGCTTTATCCGCAACCGGAGCGACGCGAAACTGGCATTTTAGCTCGCCGGCGCCCTTAGTCCTGCCAAGCTTTCATCAGTGCCACTATTTGAACAATGTCCTTATATTTTACAACTCCACATTCATCCTTACATACGCACAAGCGCTCAGGCATTCTCGCTACGGCGACCACGCACACTTTGAGAGCTCACAGTCCTGCTCTGGAAATCCAAAATTGTTTGAGTCTGGTATAACTCTTGGTCCAAAGGTGTGTTTTTTTTTTTTTTCTTGGAGTTTGTAAAATGTGTTTTTCGTTGGTTTGGTTCACTCTTCCTCGTCCTCATCTTCGTCGGACGGTGGTAGCAGCTCCTCTTTGAGACAATCTCTGTAGAAGCTGGTCAGGGTGGAGTACAGGTGCTGCTGGCTAGTCTCGGACAGGAAGTGGCCCTCGTCTGGATAGATCTGAACACATACAAGATGATAGATATTTGGTATTCATATTTAGAGAACTATAGCAGGTCTATATTTTTCACACTCATCATAATTTAAAATTGAATAAAAGAAATGAGTAGGAAAGGAGATAAAACAAGGTGTGTATCTGTGTATTTGTATCTGTATTTTACATTAATAATTACTTTACTTGTTTGTTTGTTTTTAAACATTTACAATTTTAAACTTTTTTTAAATATAATTTTAAAGGAGAATTAACGTTTTTTTTAACAATCTGAGCCTTATTTCGGTAATAAAACAAGTTGTTTTACTCACCCATAGCACTTTGGTGTCATATGGAGCATTTCCAGAGATGTTTTAGATTTGCGATCTCCGTAATGTGAGTTCTCGGGGCACATGTTTGCGGTCTCCAAATAACACAAACTTTAGCACTTTTCAAATCATAGAAGCTTGATGTCTTAGTCTACGTTTTCGTTTGAGTCAAAAGTGGCCTGTAATCAGAGATTTAGCCATAGTTTCGAGTAGATGACGACGCCAGTGCGCATGTGCGGAGTCACAGTTTATTTTGCTCTCAGCTCCCGGGACCCAAACACGAAACGCAAAACTGTAAATTATGGATAAATCTCGGATTACAGGCCACTTTTACCTCAAACGGAAGTGTAGACTAAGACATCGAGCTTCTATGATTTGAAAAGTGCTAAAGTTTGTGTTATTTGGAGACCGCTCAGGGCATATATTACATGCCCCGAGAACTCGCGTTACGGATATCGCTAATCTAAAACATCTCTGGAAGTGTTCCATATGACACCAAAGTGCTATGGGTGAGTAAAACAACTTGTTTTATTACCGAAATAAGGCTCAGATTGTAAAAAAAACTTTATTTCTCCTTTAAAGGTCCCATGGCATGAAATTTTCACTTTCTGAGGTTTTTGAACGTTAATGTGAGCTCCCCTACCCTGTTTAGGCCCCCCAATGGCTAAAAGTTGCGAAATGTCTAAACTGAGCATTTGCGATCCTTTTCTGCGTTAGAAAAAAACACAGCTCAAACGGGCGATTCTGAACAAGGAAACTTATTGATGTCACATCGAAAAATGCAGTTCCACCCCCGTCTGTCTGTACTCAGCGTCTCTGTAAATCACGCCCAGAGAGTTTGGACTGCGAAGGAGCTATGCAATGCGAAATACGTTTTTTTATTTGCCTGGAGGAACTTGCGAGTGTTTCTAGGCTCGGAAGTCCTTTATCTGAGCCTCTGGAAATCTGAAACAGCAGTGGTTTAATTTTATTTTCTGTGAAAATTTGTTTTTTTCATTGAAATGATTCTCCTTTCTTCCTCCGCGCTTAAAACGCGGAAGTGGGGCCAGCACAAGGAAACAAGGAACCAGCGGTGCATTTGGCCCCCCCCCACCCGCTCCTCTAACCTATCTGTGTCCTTCTCATTTGCATTCAAGCAATAAGGCCCAGAACGAGTTGTTCAGAGAGAGATTTTCTGACTCTGTACATGTGTCTTTCTCATGCACTGAGTGTTGATTTTGAAGAAGGATTCATTTACAGTATTAGGGAACCATTAAGGAGCCATATAAAAGCATCAAGAAGTACCATGTCATGGGATCTTTAAAGGTACACTGCAAAACCTTTCTGGTGGAGAGTCCGTCACCTGCTTCTTTCCGTGTAAATGTTACCTGGGATGTTCCACAGTATGGCATTACTCTTATTTAGCTATATGGAGACAGCAGGTGATGCCATAGAGCCAAGTTACATGTCAGATCTATGTAGGGGCAAGCCAGAGAAGACCATTATGGAACCTACCTGGACCACTGAGCGGTTACACAGATATAAGACCACATGGTGATCTGAAAGAAAGTTTGAAATTCTAACTCTGACTTGAAATTTTAAGTTTAGTTTTAATTTAGGGCAGGCTCACAACAGTGTGTACTTATTACTACCAACCACTTTGATACTACTGAAGTTTACATATTTTCCAGTCTCTTCCAAATCTCGCCTGCGTATAAACCAATATGCATATGTACGTATGTACATATGCAGTTTCACGAAACACAACTAAACTCAGCAACCATTTTATCGTTCATTTAAAACAAAAAGGCTTAAATTATGATTCCAATTACATTTCTTTGCCCAGCAGCTAAGTACGTAAGTCTGTGTATGCATTGCTAAGTAGGGATGGGCGGATCGATACCAAAGTATCAATATTTCGATCCTGATGGGGTATTTAATATGGATCGATCCTGGTATTAAATTATCGATACCAAGTCATGTTTTCTTACTGACTTAACTTTCAGTTTATTTAGTTCAAATTCATATGTGTTTTGTTCATTATTCAACCATTGCCACTTGTCAGGCACTACTTTTCCTTCCGCGTTCTCACCAAACGTGGGGTAGTACGTCATCCCGCGATACACTCACTGCTGTGAGATTTCAGTCAAAGCAGCGCGGGGCTGCGGGAGCCATGGGAGACCGCAAGAACGCAAGCAAGTTTTGATGTCTGCATTGCCATTTTCATCAAAGATTTTTTTTCAAATATCTGGTGGAGCTTTGCGAAGCCAAGGTATCTAGTTAGAGCCAGGTTAGTGTTTTTCTGCAGTATTAAAAAAATGTATGAAAGTATCGGTATCAGTATCGGGATTCTAACCCTGGTATTACTTGGTATCATATTGAAACAAAAATAACTGGTATCACCCATCCCTATTGCTAAGACTGCCAGCCAAAAGTTTAGACACACCTGCTCATTCAGTTTTGTTCTGGTTTTTTTATGTTTACTACTTTCTGCATTTTATGGATGCAGAAGACATAATAAATTCACTTAAATAACTTTAAGTAACTTTTTCCCTTTATTTTTACTACTTTCTACATATATTTGATGTCCTCTGCATGTATATAAAATGTAGAATGTAGTAAACATAAAACACACACAAATAAAAAAAAAAAACTGAATGAGATGGAGTGTCCAAACTTTCAACTAGTACTAGTACATGTACTCGTATTTATCTTGTCTTAAAAAAAAAATTAAAATCTGTTTTGTTACTACATGTAGTTATGACATTCCCAAACAAGTAGATGGACATGTACTTTTAGAATACCACACACGTACCTCTGAGCCTACTAATCCCAACCATTTCCTCTCTCCTTCTCTCTCCTCTTCTGTCCTTTTCTCTTTCTCTCTATCTCTCCCCACTACTTCTCTACCTATCTCTCTTCTCTTCCTCCCTCCCTCTCTCTCGTGTCTCTCCATCTTTCTCATTCTCATTTTGTCCCTGCCTCACCCCCCCTCCTTTCTCTCCCTCCCTCTCTATCTCTGTCTCTCTTTCCCTCTGCTCTTCCTCTCTCCCTCCATCCCTTTTGCCCTGTCTCTCTTACTTTGCTCTCCCTTCTCTCTCTCTGTCCCCCTCTCTCCTTCCCTCATGTCTCTCCATCTTTCTCACTCTCATTCTGCCCCTCCCTCGCATCCCCTCTTTCTCCTCTCCTTTCTCTCCCTCCCTCCCTATCTCTGTCTCTCTCCTTCCCTCTGCTCTTCATCTCCTACTCCATCCCGTTTTTGCCCCCTGTCTCTCTTTCTCTCTTGCTTCGCTCTCCCTCCTCTCTCTATCTATCTCTCTCCGTCCCCCTCTCTCCTTTCCTTGCGTCTCTCCATCTTTCTCACTCTCATTCTGCCCCTCCCTCCCTCACTCACTCACCCTCTCTCTCCCCTCCTTTCTCTCCCTCCCTCCCTCCCTCTCTATCTCTCTCCTACCCTCTGCTCTTCCTCTCTCCCTCCATCCCTTTTTGCCCTTGTCTCTCTTTCTTTCTTGCTTCGCTCTCCCTCCTCTCTCTCTCTCTCTCCATCCCCCTCTCTCCCTCCCTCTTGTGTCTCTTCATCTTTCTCACTCTCATTCGGCCCCTCCCTGTCTCGCTCCCCCTCACTTCTCTCACTCCCATCTCCCCTGTCTTTCCTCTCTCCCTCTCTTTCTCTCTTCTCCCTCCCCTCCTCTCTTCCTCTCTCTCTCTCTGATCTCACCTGCATGGAGTAGTTGGCTCCGGCTTTGACCAGGTTTTTCACCAGCTCGGCGGTATGCTGGAAGTGGATGTTCGCTGCAAAACAAATCAAAGCCGTCAGCACAAAACCCACAATCTATTCCAACCGCGGCACAAGAACAGAAACAAGAGAAGAAGAAGAAAAGAAAGACTCTGTAACACGTACAGATTCACTGAGGCTGAGACTATGTGCAGTACTATACCTGACTTGTATTCCAAATCTGTATATGTGAGCCTTTTCAACACAAGTCTTAAAGGGACAGTGTGTAAGATTTTTACCCGTTAATTACTGAAATTGAAGATACCCATTCAAAAATACATTGTTTTCCAAGCCTTTTCACTTCCATCATGAAATCAAAGTATTCTTTTGGACTTAGATATAGTCACATAAAAGGGGGGTCTTCCCCATGTAGAGGCAGCCATTTTGAATACGAGAGCCGCAGAAGGACATTTGGGCTCCGCCTTCGGCAAGGCTCGTGGTTTTGGGTAAACAACACAAGCATGCTGCCGGATCAGACGTCGTAATGGATCTAACACGTGTTTTGGACTAAATTGTTTTACTGGATTTTATTCGCTGGATCCTTACGGACAAATTGAGAGCAAGTTTATGGTGAAATACAGAGTTTGACCTGTGCAAAGCATTCTAAGGTAAGCTAACCTCGTTTTGTGCTTTTCCGTATAAAAGCCCCATGTGCTCGGGGAGTGATTGTTGTGCAGGGAAATGAATTGCATAGTCAAAAAGAGGAGACTGTAGGGTTTCATTTGATGTGTAGAGTGTCATGGTACATGATCGGGAATGTGTGTTTTCATGAGAAAAAAAAAACAAAAAACGGGGCCGCGTTTTATTTATACAGTAGCGCCCGGGTGACCCTCGAGGTCTGCCGTAGCTAAAACAGAAAGTGCAATAGCACCATCCACCTATGCGCCACGAATCCTACACACTGGGGCTTTAAGAATTTTGCCTGTTGAATTACTTTGAAATGTGAATTATACGAGCTACTGAATCCAAGTTATTTTCACTGTGGATTAAAAAAAAGTCCAGTCTAAATAAGTAAAATTCTTCTTCTCGGTAGTTTTCAGACACCGTACTCCTACTTCTGTAATATTTGACACTGCAGAGGTGGGACAAAGTCATTGTTGGGCAAGTCCCAAGTAAGTCTAAGTCTTTTGCACTCAAGTCCGAGTGAAGTCCCGAGTCAAGAGTATCCAAGTGCCGAGTCAAGTCCGAAGTCAAAACTCACAAGTCTCAAGTCGAGTCCAAAGTCCTAGCATTTTAGTTTCGAGTCATTTCGAGTCCCCTTTACAAAGAAATAAAATTTCTACAAATCATATAATGTCTGCAAGATCTGCCTTGGATGCGGTCGAATGAAAGCAACGTAGACCTACTGTGATAGGATGTTGTGCAAGCCGCGCGCACATGCTCTTTGCATACATTTTCGCAGATTCACAAGTACGAGTGCGGTCCTTATCAACATACTTTTAGAGTTTTTTTTTTCATTGGACGTAGCAAGTCATCACAAGTCAAAAGGCCTAAGTCCAAGTGAAGTCACGAGTTATTGATATTGAAGTCCAAGTCGAGTTGCAAGTGTTTGTACATTTTGTCGAGTCGAGTCTAAAGATATCAAATTCGTGACTCGAGTCTGACTCGAGTCGAGGTCACATAACTCGAGTCCACACCTCTGTTTGACAGTGTAACAGTACTCTTATTTTAGTCAAAGTTTTGGTAACACTTCCCACTGTGAGTAAGTCTACAAGCGACAAAAGCTTTATGTCGACAATATTAAACAATTCAAACGTGTGTTTCTTGCACCGCTCGTCCAGTTATCTTTTTTTTCAGATATTTGTGTTCTGCTCTGTTAAAATACCAGACTTTGTACATGTCACAACACTTTTTCTTTGAATAACTCTTAAATGAATAGTCATTTCCCCCAAACATTTTCACGTTTACTTGACTCATTTCTTGGAACACAACTTTATACTTCTACTTGAGTGATATTTTTAAGTAGTCTTACTTGCGTACAATGCTTAGCTTCACCCACCACTGGATTTAGAAATATATTGAATAAACTGTAGATTAGTCACATGGTTACTTTTACATGGTTACTTTTTGCTCTCTCTCTCCTTGAATTATATTTTAGAGGAAACTACCGTTAAACAGGGGCGGCAAATAGCAAATGATCTTCAGAGATGCTGCCCTCTGGAAAACTGTACAGAGTTCCACAATGTAAAAGAAAATGATAAAAACTCATTTATTCCTCTATCGATCTCGATTCTGAAAGACCAAAGAATTTTACACAAGGAAGTGTATTGCTAATTGCACCTCAAGGCCAGCTAGGGAGAAGTGCAATATAAAAGTGCACTTTAAGGGTAGAGTGCAATAGCTGGTGCACTTTAGGGCCAGTAGGGCTAATGCAATTCTTGCTGTGTTTTTGGTTTTAAGATGTTTATTGTATGAAATGTGCAATATTTATTCCCTGTAATGTGTCGCTTTGGTTGATTTGAGGTTGTAAGATTGTGTCTACTGTATTGTTGTTGTGATGTCCTTGATGTCCTAATCTAATCTACAACAAAATAACATATTTAGATCTCTGAAAGGAACATATTCAAATGTTCAGTTAGTTTAAGTTTTTGTATTTGATGCTCTGACTCTCCTTGCTCCCCACACAAGTCACTCCCCGTTCAGAGCGCTATCACAACACAATCAGCAGCGTCATTTGAATAGGGACTAGGAGAGATCACTAGATAACTGAAACATTCAGGCATGTTTTTAATGAGGGAACAATGTGATAACATGCTAGAATGCTCCAAAAAGTCAATTTTGCATAGTGCACCCACCCAAATACATAGAAAGAATGACTGATGTCTGCTTCTTGGTCTAAAGCGCTAGTGTCTCAGATGGAAGTATTTGATATAGTTTTTACAGAGCCATAGTGCCGTGGAACACTTTACATTTTAGGCCTGTATAACATCACAATGTGATGGTATTGAGGTTAAAGTTGTAGAAACACTTTTGCCAACAAAAATTGGTTTGAGGGACACATTTGGCATTTTCCGTTATACAAATCATGCGTTTGTATTTATATGTTATGCTGTCCTGTATGCTGTTGTAGTGTGTTACAGATCTGAAATACAGTGCATTTTGTCTGAAGAGCACTGGCATTACTTTTAACCGAGTAAAACTAGCAGCAGTAGTAGTCTAAACTCTGTCTGTACTTGAGCATGACTTTTATATAGTTAGACAATTGTGATCTTTTCCTTTCGTAGCACATTCTCCTCATTGACTTTGTGATGCGAGTGACTCAGCGGAGATGATAAAACAGATCAAGCTCTTTCATTTTGGTTATAGCTTCTTTTCTCACCATCTGCTGTGCCGTGCACCAGCATCAGCGTCTGATCCCGGAAAGCCTGGGCGTTCTGCAGTACACTGGAAAACTAAGACACAAAGATTAGGCAAAAATACATTAATAATTCAGCCTCCTAATACAACCTAGTACAACATTTCTACAATGACAATAATAAACAGTCTGCATTTTAGTTTGTTTAAAGGGCCCATATTACACTATTTTCTGATCTACATTATAATATTACCCCGAGCCCTCTCAGCTCGGTATCGAGGGGGAAAACAAAGATGTAGATAAAGGGGTAGGGGAAGGGGTAAGACAGAGTAATGGGACGCAGCCTTAAGCCATGTTAGAATGTTGTTATCTCCTCAAATACAGACCTGGAGTTGTGTTTTGTTTCATTCATTTGCACAAAAATCCTTTATATTTAAGCCTGAGTTTCTTCTCCCAATCAGAAAACACTCTTCCACCTTGTGGTAAAAGAAGCATTCCATTGTGTTTTTAAAGTCCATAATCCTTCACTAGAGTTCAGCCAAGAATTTCCAATGTCTACTAGACAAAATGTAAAAGGTAGCTGTTAACTTTAAAACTCTTCATGACATCACAAGGTGGAACAGAGCATTTTGAGCTGTGGAGATGTAGACAGTCCAATAATGCAGGGTTACTCAAACATGTGTGAATGAAACAAAACACAACTCAAGGTATGATTTTGATGAGGTAAAAACATTTTAACATGGCTTAAAGGGACAGTGTGTAAGATTTTTACCCGTTAATTACTGAAATTGAAGATACCCATTCAAAAATACATTGTTTTCCAAGCCTTTTCACTTCCATCATGAAATCAAAGTATTCTTTTGGACTTAGATATAGTCACATAAAAGGGGGATCTTCCCCATGCAGAGGCAGCCATTTTGAATACGAGAGCCGCAGAAGGACATTTGGGCTCCGCCTTCGGCAAGGCTCGTGGTTTTGGGTAAACAACACAAGCATGCTGCCGGATCAGACGTCGTAATGGATCTAACACGTGTTTTGGACTAAATTGTTTTACTGGATTTTATTCGCTGGATCCTTACGGACAAATTGAGAGCAAGTTTATGATGAAATACAGAGTTTGACCTGTGCAAAGCATTCTAAGGTAAGCTAACCTCGTTTTGTGCTTTTCCGTATAAAAGCCCCATGTGCTCGGGGAGTGATTGTTGTGCAGGGAAATGAATTGCATAGTCAAAAAGAGGAGACTGTAAGGTTTCATTTGATGTGTAGAGTGTCATGATACATGATCGGGAATGTGTGTTTTCATGAGAAAAGAAAAAACAAAAAACAAAAACGGGACAGCGTTTTATTTATACAGTAGCGGCGCGCGGCTCGTGCCCGGGTGACCCTCGAGGTCTGCCGTAGCTAAAACAGAAAGTGCAATAGCACCATCCACCTATGCGCCACGAATCCTACACACTGGGGCTTTAAGGCTGCGTCCCATTACTCTGTCTTACCCCTACCCCTTTATCTACATCTTTGTCTTGCCTTGAATGTTCCCCTAAGAAATGGGACACCACTCGATTACCGTTTACGTCATCATCCGTTGCCTCTACCTGTCACCATCTACAGAGGTGACAGCAACTGACGCAAACAAATGTAAACAAATGTCAAGGATTATCGGGTACCTCAGCTCGACAAAAAAACTAGCTTGTTTATACATGAAAGTTCGATGAAAACGATAACGTCGGCTAAACAGACATCACTACAATTAAAACCGCAAAACAGTTCACTAAAAGTAACGTAGAACATAAGCGTCATAATTGTAAACCTCCTAAACTGTTAATCGATAATTACAACTGCTGAAAATACATTTATGAGATTCCTTGGCTGGTCGATGTGACGCTGCCATCCTGATCCCAAAACCTGCCTGAGCTTGTAGGCGTACCCCTTCGTTTCAGGTCTGCTCGAGAGCTTACTTTGTTTCAAGGGGTGTGTAGCCCTCGGTCGTGGCCTTAGCCCTTGATCAAAATTAGAATTGGGACACCCCTTGCCCTCACATGAACGCACAAAACCAAGGGGTAGGATTAAGACGAAAGGGTAAGACAGAGTAATGGGACGCAGCCTAAAGCTCACAAGAGTCAATTTGGCATAAAATAAAACCTTTTAAACATTTTACTATTTGTTTATATTTTAGTTTGAGATGGAGTGGAGGGACATATGCTACTCTATAGAAAATTTACTATATTAAAGGTGCAATATGTAACTATTCTGGTGAAGGGCATCTGCTTGTCTCCATGGAGATCTTATTGTCTTATGAATCCATATAAATTCAATGGTTGATTTATATGTTCCCCAGTATCAAGCTTATATTAAGTACTACATTATGAAGGTTGTCATAGCCGGAGGGTGGTTGTGGGGATAAGCTCCCACTGTCTATAAAAAGCTCCCAAATGGCGTGCGTCTCAAATAGCCTCTGACAACTAAGTCCAACTCCTGGCCTTCCCGTGAGGTTTAGATATAAGCCCGGCAGAACTGTTTTCACTGACAGGAGAAGGGGTGAAGGCGGGTTGCTGGCGCCATAACCAGCTTGCTTCGGGCAGACGGGGCTTGTCAGTCAGGGATGACTGCTCATCTAGGGGAAGGAAAACCCTGATTTCAAACCTCCGCTGCCTTGCGGCTATACCCATCCATGGGAAAGGCTTCAGGAGTAAACCTTGAGGCAAAATCCGGAGCTGGAGTCCCTAAGGCGGCTGGCTGTCACTCGTGGCATCCTTCCGGCAACTCCTGCAGTCATGTCGGCTCCATTTGTAATGGCTCGCATTCCCGTGGGCTCAGTCGTGGTGAGGGGGGTCCTGTTTCTGGGCAGTGCAGGTTCTCCATATCCTTTGCCCAGGCTAGCGCCCTGGAGAGGTCACTGCAGTCTCACCTCATGGTGTGAGCACAACACGCAAGACAGCAGATTACGGATATAACGTTATAAGTCCCTGCTCGATTTGGCGACAATCAACAATGAAGTACTTGAAGTGATCACTTCACCTACTTGGGATCCACGATCAGTAGCAACTTGTCCTTGGACAGTGAGCTAGATAAGAGGATTGCCAAGGCTGTTGGTCCAACAATCAGCTGACGCTCAACACCAAGATCCAGGTGTGTGTTAAGCACTCTCCTGTATGGCAGCGAAGCCTGGACCACCTACGCCAAGCAGGAAAATCGCCTGGAGAGCTTCCACCTTTGTTGCCTGCGCCGTCTTCTAGGCATCAAATGGCAGGACTGAATCACAAATACAGAAGTGTTGAAAAAGACTGGTTTGCTCAGTATACATTCTCTCCTTTGCCAGCGCCGTCTAAGATGGCTTGGGCACATGCGCCGAATGGAGGACGGCCGCATCCCCAAAGATATACTGTACGGAGAGCTTGCCATTGGACGCTGCCCAACAGGCCACCCAGCACTGCGCTTCAAGGACGTCTGCAAACGTGATATGAAAATGACTGGAATAGATCCACAAAACTGGGATCAGCTTGCGGACGACAGGGTGGCCTGGCGTCGGGCTGTTCATACTGGTGTAAAGAGAGGAGAGGAAGTTCTCAATCAGGAACTAGAGGACCGACGTCAGCGAAGTAAGGCAAAACAGCGGTCCATGACCACGACACCACAAGGTTTCATCTGCGCTAGCTGCGGGCGCGACGGCCAAGCCCGAATCGGACTGTTGAGCCACGTGAGACGCTGCTCCCAACAAACCGACCAGTGACCAATCAAGGCGCTCAACATCATCTCTCGAGATGGAAGGATGCCGAAGACATTACCAATGATAATGTATGGAAAATTCACTATATTAAAGGTGCAACCTGAACATACTTGATCTGTCTCCATGGAGATGTTATTGTTTTATGTTCCCTAGTTCTTGGAGAGGGTACGCCACATGCCAGTCTCCATGTAGATGTACTTAACTGTTCAGCCTGGAATGTTTCACAGTAATGCTTTAAACTTATCTATCGCCATGGAGACAAGCAGGCCAATGTATAGACCAGCTCGGGGAGGAGGTGAGCCCTTTTACACAAGAATTCATGTTCTTGGGTAACAAAGTATTATTTAACAAAGTATTATATCTTTGAAAGGGAAAATAAATCAAGACATCCACCAAACATATCCCACTTGTACCTTGGCTTCCTTTTGTTCTGGTATTTTTGACATTTGTGATAAAATAATTCTGCTCCTCCTGCTGTTTCTTTCCAGCTGATTCAACAAATGCACATTTTACAGTAAAGATCTGCTCTATGTGGGAGGCCTATGTCACACGCTGAAAGCTGTGAAGAATGACAGAATCCTACAGAGAGAAGGAGACACAGAGGCGGAGGAGAGGAGGGGAGGGCAGATGGTTTGGGGTTTGATATGTTTTGATATGTAAATAGTAGAACACAGTAAGAACATGTCTTTAACAGCTACACAGATAAAAGCATGTACCTGGTATCGGCTGTCGTCTCGTAGTGGTAAACCCAGGTATCGCTCTGAGAAGGCGGAGGCTAAAGAGAAAGACAGAGGGGGGGGCACAGTGAGAGAGGGAGAGAGAAATAGAGAGGAAGTTCAAGATGGCAATGTGAGTCAGATTTTGCTTTGCAGCAGGACAATGCCTTTTAAAGATTATTTTAAGGGCCTGTACTTGACAAAATGAATATACCTGTACAATTTAGTTCCAAATATAAATACTACTTACTACTACTAAATACTTCTTGAAATACTATGCAATTTATAAACTACATGTATAAATGGACACACAAATGATACATTTTAATCAAGACTATTCAATTATAATAATGATGCTGCACACTTGTCATGTGCTTTACAGCCTTTTACAGCACTACAATGTTCATCAATCATTTACTCCACACTCTGGTAATATACTACTACTACTGTAGTCATAGCTGCCCTGAGACAGACTGACGCTGACACACACACACACACACGCACACCGCATTCATAGTAGGGATGGGGGAAACGTGCTCTAACCACTGAGTCGCACTGTTACTCTGAGAGTGATGGTTCTAAACTGAAAAATAACTGTAGTATTGTTGATTTAAAGGAAAATATCCAGCTATAGTTTCATTTGATGACGTCATCAGAGAGGACAGTGCGCATGCGTGAACTCAGCTGTTTTGTAAACACCGCTAGTCCGAAAGAAGCTAACACCGCTCTGAACTTTACTTTTCTGTTGCGATATCGGGTTTCAGGCCGTTTTGGAATCTACTAAAAGTCTACCCTGACACAGTGATCTTCTGTGATTTGAAAAGTGCTAAAGTTTGTGTTATTTGGACACCGCAAAGTAATGCCCCGAGCACTCACGCTAACGGATACGGGATCATTAGTAGAACAGAACGGCTCAACATAAGTTCTGCGATACTGCTCCAATTGACACCAAACTGCTATGGGTGAGTAAAACTACTTGTTTTATTGCCAAAAGAAGACTCAGATTGTAAAAAAAACGTTACTTTTCATTTAAAGTATATTATATAAAGTGTTTAATCGTTCTCACCATAGAGTTTCCAGTCTGTCACAGGGGACATGGCACAGGCACATTTGAACAGACTATCTGTGGATTTCATCAGCATCAAGGTCAGGTATGCGCCGTAACCCTGGAAACAACACACATTCAAGAAAAGATTCAAATTCTAATTGAATTTAGAAAATGTATTGCAATGTTTACCATTGTTTTGAATACTTATAGCTATCAGTCAAATTATTCTTATAAGACATGTCTGTTTAGTTTGCTGGATAATGGCAAAAGAAGTTCAATTTGGCAACTGGACAAAAGTTTATTTGATTACAATTTGCTAGATAATGTTATAATCAAAAACAATAAAAACAAATAATAGATAAAAAAAACCCCCAAAAAAACAAGGGGCTTAAAAATCCTTACACAAAATTGACTCTTATGAGAACTTATAATGCTGTTAAGTCATTAAAATACCTGGAGATGTGTTTTGTTTCACACATATTTCAGTAACTCTTTATTATTATGTCTCCAAAGCTCAAAATGCCATCCACCTTGTGATGTCATGAAGCAGTTTTTTTCAAGTTAACAGCTGCCTTTTACCTTATGTTCAGTAGAGACGGTCAATTTCAAAGCTAAAATCATCCAAATGACTCTAGTGCAGGCATATGGAGTTTAAAAACACAGTGAAGCACTTCGTAAATTACCACATGACATCAAAAGGTGGAAGTTATTTCAGTTTGAGAGTCTAAATATGCGGGATCTGTGTGTTAGACATGAATGAAGCAAAACAAGTATGTTTTGAATGAGGAAACATTATAACAAAGAACAGCATAACATGGGACTTTTACATTTATATTTTCCAGTACCTTCTATAAAACTGATACAAATATGATATCCCATTAAGTCTCCCTGATTACAATTCAGAAACATTGGCAATTATACCTTTTATATAATCATAGCAACAAAAACCTATGTTATCTTGTTTGCATTATAAAGCACCTCGATACTTCACATAAGTGGGAGTACACAGCCTGCAGCTATGGCCTGTATTATGTATGTGAATAAATTAAACAGAATCCACCTAATCAAGGACTACGGCTCACCTTCCCAAACAGCGCTATCCTTGTGCGGTCGATATATGGAAATTTCAGCATGTACCTGAAGGAAAACACACGGAATGTTATAAGGCAGTGGTTAAAATGTACGCATAGGCTCCATATGGATGTCTAGGTACTGATAATAAATAAAACATGCATTTGCTATGACTTTCAGCTAATGAGGAAATGCATTTATTCAACTAATACTGGAATATGCTTTCGATGGGAAAAAAAAAAAAATCCACTCGCCCTTACATGCGATTTAAAGGAAAATTAACGTTTTTTTTTTTACAATCTGAGCCTTCTTTCGGCAATAAAACAAGTAGTTTTACTCACCCATAGCACTTTGGTGTCAATTGGAGCAGTATCGCAGAAGTTATGTTGAGCCGTTCTGTTCTACTAATGATCCCGTATCCGTTAGCGTGAGTGCTCGGGGCATTACTTTGCGGTGTCCAAATAACACAAACTTTAGCACTTTTCAAATCACAGAAGATCGCTGTGTCAGGGTAGACTTTTAGTAGATTCCAAAACGGCCTGAAACCCGATATCCAGCTATAGTTTCATTTGATGACGTCATCAGAGAGGACAGTGCACATGCGTGAACTCAGCTGTTTTGTAAACACCGCTAGTCCGAAAGAAGCTAACACCCCTCTGAACTTTACTTTTCTGTTGCGATATCGGGTTTCAGGCCATTTTGGAATCTACTAAAAGTCTACGCTGACACAGCGATCTTCTGTGATTTGAAAAGTGCTAAAGTTTGTGTTATTTGGAGAGTGCAAATCAGTGCCCCGAGCACTCACGCTAACGGATACGGGATCATTGGTAGAACAGAACGGCTCAACATAAGTTCTGCGATACTGCTCCAATTGACACCAAACTGCTATGGGTGAGTAAAACTACTTGTTTTATTGCCGAAAGAAGGCTCAGATTGTAAAAAAAACTTTACTTTTCCTTTAATGCAGCATATACAGTGTGTTTGAATTTTGATATTTTGTAAATCTCAAAATTTGAACTTGTTGATTTGATTGGATATGATTGCGTTAGGAAACCTTTTAGAGGAAGTCATCTGGACATTGTTTTTATAAATGAAGGCATTTCAACTCCAGAATCCAGAAGCCATTTACATTTTGGTACTGGTACTTGTCTGAGAAACTAGGATTTATACTCCAGTAAGTTGACTGTGTTTTAGAGTGAAACTGCCCTGACCTTGTTCTGGCCCCTGACTTCTGGATAGAAACCTTGATTTCAGATGACCACCTCTGAAACATTTTCTATCTGGACTCCTGGACGATATGACGATAAGCTGACCAAAAAGGTAGAAATATATAGTAGGGTACAAGGTAGGTCTGTGAATGTACTATGCACGGGAAAGACAGTTCTTATATTAGGTCTTTTAGTGTGTCAAATATGCAGATAACATTTAAACCAACATTTATTGGCAGATTTGAATATTAAAGATTAGGCATGCATTGGTCAAAAATATCACTATCTGAAACCTTATCCCTATCTTCTTCATCCTGTAAATATGTATTGTTATTAGTGCTGTCAGGCGATTAAAAAATAATCTAATTAATTACAGAATTTGTAATTAATTAATCTAATTAATCGCATTTTAATCTCATGACAGAGACAGAGAGAGAGAGAGAGAGTGAGAGATTGAGAGGGAGAGATTGAGAGAGGGAGAGGGAGAGAGAGACCCACTTTGTGATTGAGTTTGTCAGTTTTTCTGTCGTCGCTTTGCTCATTTGTTTCCCAAATTCTGCGAGCGTGGTTTGGTGGTTTGGTGGTTTGGTGAAGTGCGCTCACGCTCGCTCTATCACCGGTAACAATGGAACTTGTCCGGACGTGTCTATTGTTCAAATGATCCGTCAGGATGGAGCAACTTCGGTGATCGGAAAATTCTTTTTGACAAAAGTTACAAATCACGGCGTTCTTGTTGATCGTCCCGTCTTGGTTCTTTTTATAAATAAACTTGCCGTTCAAAGGTCCTGGCAGTGATTTGCTCACCACACGCCAAATTTAAAATGCGTGCACATTGAATTGCCACTCATAATTAATAGCGTTAATTTTATAACGCGTTAATTTACAGTGTAAATAATGAATCTAATTAACACGTTAAACTGACAGCTCTAATTATTATTTTCCACATATTGTAAGTAACACAAATTGTGTTTTGGGGTTTTGTGGGAAGTTAAAATAAACAAAACTGTGTTCTCTTTCTCTCACTTTATCACTCTCTTCTCTATAATGTGATGCAAAGCAAGAAAAAAGAAATTATCTGATGACGATTTTTTTTGCCAAAACGGTTTGCAGATCAGCTAGCTGAAGTTGCTGCTTCTTGCATTTGTACCCTTATAAGGATATTGGTGTGTTTTTAAGTGACATCTCTATCATTATGTATGTTAAAAATGTCTGGTGTTAAGTGTGCACACTGACTCCACGGCGGTGATGTGGTCGTGCAGGTCCACAGTGCCCAGCCTGTGGTGCAGCTCATGGAGGAGTCTCTGTCCCTGGAAGCCACTGCCCCGAGCGTCCAGACGAGCCACGATCACACTGTCGGAGCTGACCAGCACAGAGTCCCAGCCCAGAGAGAAGAGCTCACTCACCGCCTGACCACCGGGGGCGCTCTCACTGAACACAACAAGGGGGACAAGAGAGAGGACATGTAAGTGTTTGACCACTGGGCATTATAGTAGCATTATGAAATAAAAACCTATACGTGATAAACTCATAGACTGCATAAACAAGTGGACTAAGGGACTGTGATTTCAACCATAGTGTTTGGCTCCAGTCAAATAAAGCTTATCAAGGCCAGCAATTATAAGGGCTAATTTGGAGCCCAAATCCAAAGCATCCAAAGAACCAATCCGGAGCGAGGCTGTTGAAGGTAATGCCCCTTACGGACCTGCGTGAAGCTGGCCCCCCACCCAACGCACACCTACACAAAAACGTCAAATGTCAAACGTTTGTGCTTCGTTTGTTCTGTTTTGTGCTGCAAAAACTTTCGTTTTTGCTGCTTTCGTTTTTGAGATATTAAGGATTATGTTTCTTTTCTTCCGATGACGTCACCCCGCCCCCCCATAATGTTAAAACGTGCAAAAAAATGCAAACTGTTACATAGATTTTCTGTTTTGTTTGTGCTGTTGTGTGCCATTAATAGTTTACTTTTTGCGTTTTTTTTTTTTTTTTAATTTTTTTAAATTTTATTTACTTATTTTGCTGATTACATACGTCATTTCCAGCCCCATTAACAGTGCACCCGTTCTGCTGATTGCCATTAATAGCATGCCATAAGCTATTAATGGCACACAACAGCACAAACAAAACAGAGAAAATCTATGTAACAGTTTGCATTTTTTTTTTCATTATGGGGGGGCGGGGTGACGTCATCGGAAGAAAAGAAACACAATTGTTAATATCTCAAAAACGAAAGCAGCACATAGGAAACTTTTTGCAGCACAAAGCAGCACAAACGAAGCACAAAAGATTTATACCATTTTGGGCCATTTTAGAGCATTTTTAAGCTTCGTGGGGGGCTGGCTGACCCTTAATTGACCTATAAAAGAATCGTTATATCTCAAAAACGAACGCAGCACAAACAAAACTTTTTGCAGCACAAACGAGGCACAAATGATTGACATAGTTTTTGTGTAGGTGTGCGTTGGATGGGGGGCAAAACTTCACGCAGACCCCTTACGGCTCACACCGCTGGTTTGGCAGGGAGCGGCTGCTTAGCAACCCTGTCAATCAAACTTGTTGCTAACGCTAGCAGGTGCAACCTCGGCAACAGAAGGCAGCTCCTTGGTTTGTTATTAATGTTCGTATCTTGATTTATGGACAAAATTATGAAATAAACCCCAGTATCACGTAGAGTGGTCCCACTCATGGCATGAAATTTTCCCATGGCATGAAATTTTCACTTTCTGAGGTTTTTGAACGTTAATGTGAGCTTCCCTACCCTGTTTAGCCCCCCCCCCCCCCCCATGGTTAAATGTTGCGAAATGTCTAAACTGAGCATTTGCGATCCTTTTCTGCGTTACAAAAAATCAGAGCTCAAACGGGCGATTTTGAACAAGGAAACTTATTGACGTCAGATCGAAAAAAGAAATGCAAATGCAGTTCCACCCCCGTCTGTCTGTACTCAGCGTCTCTGTAAATCACGCCCAGAGAGTTTGGACTGCGGAGGAGCTACGCAATGCGAAATACGTTTTTTTATTTGCCTGGAAGAACTTGCGAGTGTTTCTAGGCTCGGAAGTCCTTTATCTGAGCCTCTGGACCTTTGAACAGCAGTGGTTTAAATTTATTTTCTGTGGAAATGTGTTTATTTTTCAATGGAATGCTTCTCATCTCTCCCCCCGTGCAAAAACACGGAAGTGGGTCACAGAGCGGAGCGGAGAGCTTGGCCACGCCCCCACCCCCTACTATAGGCCATCTCTGTCCTCCTCATTTGCATTCAAGCAACAACGCCCATAATGGAGTGTTCCAGAGTGACATTTATGACTCTTTCTCATCTTATCTCTGTTTCTCATGCACTGAGTGTTGATTTTGAAGAAGGATTCATTTACAGTATTAGGGAACCATTAAGGAGCCATATAAAAGCATCAAGAAGTACCATGTCATGGGATCTTTAAGAACAAAATGATGAGTCTGCTAGCAGTTACTGAGAGCTCACTTCCTGTTTGGAATACACTGGTTAGCTGTGTATACAATCTGTGCATAAACTAGAGTTAGATAGAAAAAGATCTCTTGCCACAAGTTTGTGCACACTGAAGAAAATTATCCCATATTATTTGACCTTACATTTGGCACATCTAGATACATACATGATAAACAGGAGTCCATAGTGTCTTGAGTCTGAGAAGTCTGGTGGGTAGGAGATCATCAACGGTAAATCTGTAAGGACAAAATAACATCATAGTGAATGTGTTTTGACTATAGATAAGCATTTAAGTTCACTTTAACTTTTCCCACCAAAATGTTCTATGGGCACAGTTCTGAATTCAGACAGCTGGATCCTCTTGTATCTGAGAGTGGCCTTCAGAACAGAGTTATTCTCCAGGATGTAGTAATCTGAAAGTAAAGGAAAGAACGTCAACAAACTGGACTCATTCATTTTTAACAAGAGAAACGGGTTATAAGAATGTATTATCAAAAGAACTCCTCACTTTTAGCAAGAAGGTCCCAGGTTCAATTCCCAGGTCAGATGTGGATTTTTTGCCTGACAGTTCCATTTCAGTGTAGTCACCCACTGCTCCACACAAGTTTAACCCAGCCGTGTTAAAAGGCTGGTCAAATACAGAGAACAGATTTCTAATACTGTAAAGTGTGAATCTTAAAAGTGCACTATGTATGTTTTCTGGTGATGGGTCTACCACCTGTTATTTCCCGACCTGTAATGGAACCATGGAAAGAAGCAAATAATGGACCTCCCTACCAGAAAAAAGTTACATAATTTGTAACTTTACCTTTAAAGGGACAGTGTGTAAGATTTTTACCCGTTAATTACTGAAATTGAAGATACCCATTCAAAAATACATTGTTTTCCAAGCCTTTTCACTTCCATCATGAAATCAAAGTATTCTTTTGGACTTAGATATGGTCACATAAAAGGGGGATCTTCCCCATGCAGAGGCAGCCATTTTGAATACGAGAGCCGCAGAAGGACATTTGGGCTCCGCCTTCGCCTTCGGCAAGGCTCGTGGTTTTGGGTAAACACAAGCATGCTGCCGGATCAGACGTCGTAATGGATCTAACACGTGTTTTGGACTAAATTGTTTTACTGGATTTTATTCGCTGGATCCTTTCGGACAAATTGAGAGCAAGTTTATGGTGAAATACAGAGTTTGACATGTGCAAAGCATTCTAAGGTAAGCTAACCTCGTTTTGTGCTTTTCCGTATAAAAGCCCCATGTGCTCGGGGAGTGATTGTTTTGCAGGGAAATGAATTGCATAGTCAAAAAGAGGAGACTGTAAGGTTTCATTTGATGTGTAGAGTGTCATGGTACATGATCGGGAATGTGTGTTTTCATGAGAAAAAAAATAAAAAACAGGACCGCGTTTTATTTATACAGTAGCGGCGCGCACGTGCCCGGGTGACCCTCGAGGTCTGCCGTAGCTAAAGTGGCTAAGTGCAATAGCACCATCCACCTATGCGCCACGAATCCTACACACTGGGGCTTTAAGGAGCCATATAAAAGCATCAAGAAGTACCATGTCATGGGATCTTTAAAAAAATATCATATTGTTTTTCACCATTTGGATACCAGATGGTTTCAACTCAAAAATCATTTCTCTCATTTTTTGGCTATTTTTCACGAGGAAATGGGATTGGTCCAGCATCTCTTAATGGAAAACCCCAAATGGAACTTGGTCTTATTATAAATAGCTGAGGGCATTGAGTTCCCAGCTGTGCAGAGCGCCCCAGCCAAAAGCACACTCCAGCTCACACATGTCAAAAACACCACTGCTCTACGCGTGTGCAGTAGCCACATGAAGCAATCAAGTACAAGTATGCAAATGGGAGATTCTAGGGTATTTTTAGGGTACATTTTTCAGACTTGGTTTCACATACATACATATAGTATAATGAATGTGAAATCTCAGTATTCAGTTTTCAGTTCATGTAGTCATTAGTTTTTGTCCTTCATACTTTTTCACTAATGATTTACTGTATATGTCCATATCATTAACTGGATAACACTAACACACTAACACAAACACATTAATTCAGGTCAGGTTCGTGAAGTGTCTTGCTAAAGGAAACAACAATAGTATGCAATGATAGCGGGTGCCGATACCGATGTTGATACCCAATCAACCCATACAAGGGCAGAGACTGAAAATTAAACAGATTTCCTTTAAAGGTCCCATGGCATGAAATTTTCACTTTCTGAGGTTTTTGAACGTTAATGTGAGCTCCCCTACCCTGTTTAGGCCCCCCCTTCCCCATGGTTAAAAGTTGCCAAATGTCTAAACTGAGCATTTGCGATCCTTTTCCGCATTTGAAAAAAAGACAGTCCAAACGGGCGATTCTGAACAAGGGAAGTTTCAGACGTCACATTCGTGGAAAGGTTTCCACCCCCGTCTGGATGTCTACCCACCGTCTCTGGAAATCACGCCCAGAGAACTTGGACCGCAAACGAGCTACGCAATGCGAGATGCAGTTTTTTATTTGCCTGGAGACACCTGAGAGTGTTTCCAGGCTCGGATGTCCTTTATCCGAGCCTCCGAACCTTTGAAACAGAAGTGGTTTAATTTTATTTTCTGTGGCAATGTGTTTTTTTAATGCAACTCGTCTCATATCTTCCTCCGCGCTTACACACACAGAAGTGGGGCCAGCGCACATTGCACCGCTAAACGAGGAACCAGCGCATTTGGCCACACCCCCACCCGCTGCACTGGCCTGTCTCTGTCCTCCTCATTTGCATTCAAGCAACAACGCCCAGAATAAAGTGTTTTAATGACATATTTAGCCTCATGAAGACAGTCAGAGTCATATCTCATGCACTGAGGCTTGATTTTGAAGAAGGATTCATTTACAGTATCAGGGAACCATTAAGGCGCCATATAAAACCATCAAGAAGTACCATGTCATGGGACCTTTAAACACAGACAGAATAAGTTTTAAAAAAATGTCTAAAGTGTTTCGTAACTACTTTGTAAAAATTCAAGTTTAATATTATGAGACATTTTTGACCAATAAATTGACTTATTACACCAGTTTCTAGACCAAAATGGAATATTGGATGAACTGACATCTTCGATATCCCATCCACCAACACTGTCAATATCGGTGCAGATAACCAATATCAGTATCAGTAAATCCCTAATTACTATTATTACTATTATTAGAGTATTTTTGACCATGCACTTTCACGTCAGTACAAATGAACAGTATCTTGAATGTCTTAAAAAGCAAAGCAACTATATTCATGAAATAAATTCAAAATCAAAATGATTGTATTATAAAATGTTAACTTCTAAATCCATGTGTGTACTTTTCCCACTTATTTTGACTTGAGTTCAAACACACTGTGAATAATGATTAGAGAAGAGAGAAGTGGACAGTAATGTGTATTTGTGAGTCAGATTACTGGGCTAGTCTCCGGGGCTCCAATGGGAAAACCCAATTAGATGTAGTGGAGTGTAAAGGCATTACAGTGTAATAGACTAGACCTCAACTGCCACATCAATCACAATTTAGCTGCTAAAACTAACAAGCTCCACGCGCACACATTTTATACCTAAATACAAGAACTCGAGCCGGCTACAACTGGTTTTATCAATCCCAGCTTTCACCGTGGTTTAGTGCAACAGGTGGTGTGATGCGTTTGGGCAGCAGGGGTGGTAATTGTATGTTACACAGAGAAATGAGCAAATGGAGAGGGATAAATCAAAATACAGTCTGGATTGAAACATGTAGGAAATGCTTTGGTAACTGGCTGTTTGGATTCTATATAATTCTCATAATACATTTGTAAAAACAGGTGCTTGCAGACAGATACATATATATCCATTGAGGAATTGAACCTAGGACCATCTTGCTGTGAGGCGAGAGACTTAGCCACTCTATCATCAAATCTGGTGACAAATAATAATGATGCGATAGAAACCTTAAAATGTACAGTGGTACCTCACCTTACGAAATTAATTCGTTCCAGAAGTGGTTTCGTAACGTGAAAAATTCGTAAGTTGAGTAGCTATTTCAATGGAAAAAGCCTGATTCGTTCCAAGGCCCCGATCCAAGTTTTTTTTTTTTAGGGTAACGTTTTTTATAGTGTAACATTGTGTTCTGCGTCCTGATTGGTTTCTCAGACTGGATTTAAACTTTTCTCACATTTGTCTCTCATTTAAACACTCAAACTTTCATATATTTTCAACAAAATTATTAATAGTGAAGTGTGGGGGGAAGGGGGAGGGGGGAGAAAACTGCGCTCTGACACGTGTGATAGCGCAGCATGACCCGGCACGGGGCTGCCAGCAGGTCTAGACCTGGACTAAACCAGGACTAAACCAGGACTGGACCAGGACTAAACCAGGACTAAACCAGGTGGATTAAAGCGCCGCGCGCGGGTCTATTTCCTGGTTTCGTTTCGAGTCACAGCTGAGGGGAGCAGCGAGGAAGACCGCACGCAGTCTGAGCGCATGAACAAGACCCGTGCTGGTCTAGACCTGGTCTAGACCTGGTCTAGACCTGGTCTAGAGCAGGTCTAGACCACCGCGGCTCTTGCATGCGTTCGTGGGTCTCGTTCATGCGCTCAGACTGCGTGCCGTCCCGAGGGGAGTCCTCGCTGCTCACCTCAGCTGTGACTCGAAACGAAACCAGGAAATAGACCCGTGCGCGGCGCTTTAATCCACCTGGTCTAGTCCTGGTCCAGTCCTGGTTTAGTCCAGGTTTAGTCCGGGTTTAGTCCAGGTTTAGTCCAGGGCTATACCTGCTGGCAGCCCCGCGCCGGGTCATGCTGCGCTATCACACGTGTCCGCGCGCAGTCTTCTCCAACCTCCTCCTTCCTACCACACTTCACTATTAATAATTTTGTTGAAAATCTATGAAAGTTTGAGTGTTTAAACGAGAGACAAATGTGAGAAAAGTTTAAATCCAGTCTGAGAAAAGCATATAATGTGTGTGGCTGAGCGCGCATTATTTGAATTTTTGAAATTTCGCGTTTCGTAACTAATTTTCTTTCGTATCTAGAGACCAAAATTTACCGTGAAGGCGTTTCGTAACTTGAAATTTTCGTTTGTTGGGTCATTCGTAAGGTGAGGTACCACTGTATATAGAAAATGTCTAATGCATACTTTTTTATGCTACATCATTGACATTTTCGAACTTTCTAATTTGAGGATTATATGAATTTAAGAATGCAGACTAACCAACCAATGAGAATTACTACATTAGAAGATTTCAGTCTCCTGTCAATCATTTACCATTGGGAAGAAAATATACTGTACATTACGCTCCATACGTTTAAAGGTGCATTATGTAACTTATTTGGTTGGGGGTCCATCACGTCTGGAATGTTAAACAGTATTCGCTCTATTTTACATTTATTAAATTACAGGTGGTTTTATAGCTCAAAAAGACCTAGAAAAAAAGGCATTCCTACCACAGATCTCTCCACAGATCTGACCTGTAACTTGGTCTGGTTTGGTCTCCATGAAGATAGAAAGGTTCCATACCATACTGTGAAATATTCCAGACAAAGCAATAACATATCTATGAAGAAAAGTATTTGATGGACCTTCCACCAGAAAAGTTATACAATGCATATTTAAAAAATAAAAAAAAACCTAAAAATACATATAAACATATAAAAAGCTTGTTTTTGTAGGTCCTAGCATCAGCGCATGGAATCAGTGGCTTTCACTTAACACCTTTTCACTTTTTTTTTTTTTTTTTAAATCCTGGGCAAGATTTAGACACATTGTTCCTTTCTGATCTAGAGAAAAACATCTAACAATATTTTAAAATCATGATTTGAGAGCTTGTTTTTGAACAGAGCTGCTCATCATCACCTGCTTAATTTTGGAAAACAAGAGAGTGATACAAATACTTGGACCTTTTCTGTCGAGAAAATTATAATTACAATCAAGTTACCGGTAATTGATATTGTGTTTGATTGTACAGAAACATAAATGCAAAAGAATATATGATTAAAATGGTTCTTACTTGATGTATTGAGGCTGTGCAGGATCACAGTCGGAGCTCCGGGTCCTGGAAGAACAAGAAAAGGTTACTGACAGTGCATTATGTATTATTCATCTGCCGGGATATTGTGTTGAAAAGTAGTCGATCGATCTGAGAGACATTTTCACTATTATCTCATGTATACAGTGGTACCTCACCTTACGAAATTAATTCGTTCCAGAAGTGGTTTCGTAACGTGAAAAATGCGTAAGTTGAGTAGCTATTTCAATGGAAAAAGCCTGATTCGTTCCAAGGCCCCGAAGTTTTTTTTATAGTGTAACTTTTTTTTATAGTGTAACATTGTGTTCTGTGTGTTTCTCACATTTGTCTCTCATTTAAACATTCAAACTTTCATAGATTTTCAACAAAATTATTAATAGTGAAGTGTGGGGGTGGCGGGGGGGGGGGGGGGAACTGCGCTCTGACACGTGTGATAGAGCACATGACCCGGCGCGGAGCTGACAGCAGGTCTAGACCAAGGTCTAAACCTGGACTGGACCAGGACTAAACCTGGACTAAACCAGGACTAAACCTGGACTAAACCAGGACTAAACCTGGACTAAACCAGGACTAAACCTGGACTAAACCAGGACTAAACCTGGACTAGACCAGGTGGATTAAAGCAGCGTGTAGGACTGCACACAGTCTGAGCGCATGAACGCATGAACGATACCCATGCAAGAGCCGCGGGCTCCTCCTGGTTTAGTCCAGGTTTAGTCCTGGTTTAGTCCAGACCACCGCGGCTCCTCTAGACCTCCTCTAGACCTGACCAGGAGACCCCTCTTGCATGGGTCTCGTTCATGCGTTCAAGCGCTCAGACTGTGTGCAGTCCCCTCCTCGCTGCTTTAATCCACCAGGTTTAGTCCTGGTTTAGTCCTGGTTTAGTCCTGGTCCAGTCCTGGTTTAGTCCAGGTCTAGGCCTGCTGTCAGCTCCGCGCCGGGTCATGCTGCGCTATCACACACGTGTCAGAGCGCAGTCCCCCCCCCCACACACACTTCACTATTAATAATTTTGTTGAAAATCTATGAAAGTTTGAGTGTTTAAACGAGAGACAAATGTGAGAAAAGTTTAAATCCAGTCTGAGAAAAGCATATAATGAGTGTGGCTGAGCGCGCATTATTTGAATTTTTGAGATTTCGCGTTTCGTAACTTGAATTTTCTTTCATATCTAGAGACCAAAATTTACCGTGAAGGCGTTTCGTAACTTGAAATTTTCGTTTGTTGGGTCATTCGTAAGGTGAGGTACCACTGTATGTGGTTTATTGGAGCATAAAATAAACGGTTATTCCTTCATACACCAGTGTACGCAGAGAGCAGCATTCACCTGTGGAAGCTGGAATCGCACCACCAACCTGCTGTGGCTCAGTGGATCTCACTGCTCTTAGTGATGTTTATATTGAGAGCAGGATTCAAACAGCCAACCTTTGTATCAGTGGACAAAGACTCTACCAACTAAGCTACCAAAATGAATAAATAAATAAACGACAACGAACCGGCAGCATCCAGATGTTGTTGTTGTTTACTGTCACTATCTACTATCTACTATCTTCTCTATCTGCTTGCTTTTCAGATAAAGGAATGTCAAATTACTTTCACAGTGGTGTTTTGAAATGAGTTTATAGGCACTTGAATACATAAAAAGTGATATATTCTTACTAGCATTGCTGTAGAAGCCGAGCCTATTCATTCAAAGTCAGCTTTATTGTCAAAAACACACACAGGATTTGAAATCACAGCGCTCCCTATGCCCACAGTGAACATAGTGAATAGTGTGAATCAGGAAGTGTGGAGTTAGCGTGCTAGTTGTTGTAAGCATTACCGTGATGGCAAAACTCTGCTCTGACCTCTGAGCGTTGTAATACAGGGAATCATGAAAATGCTTTGGACCAATGCAAACTTTTTCAATTTTTTTAAGGCAGTAAAACTCAGATACAGCACCTTTAAAGGGACAGTGTGTAAGATTTTTACCCGTTAATTACCGAAATTGAAGACACCCATTCAAAAATACATTGTTTTCCAAGCCTTTTCACTTCCATCATGAAATCAATGTATTCTGTTGGACTTAGATATACCTGCATAAAATGGGGATTGACCCCATGTAGAGGCAGCCATTTTGAATACGAGAGCCGCAGAAGGACATTTGGGCTCCGCCTTCGCCTTCGGCAAGGGCTGGTTGTTTTCACACGAGATAGTACGCGTTTGGATAAACAACGACAAGCATGCTGCCGGATCACACGTTGTAATGGATCTAACACGTGTTTTGGACTAAATTGTTTTACTGGATTTTATTCGCTGGATCCTTACGGACAGATTGAGACCAAGTTTATGGTGAAATACAGAGTTTGACCTGTCCAGAGCCTTCAAATGTAAGCAAAGTAACAAACCTCGTTTTGTGCTTTTCCGTATAAAAGCCCCATGTGCTCGGGGAGTGATTGTTTTGCAGGGAAATGAATTGCATAGTCAAAAAGAGGAGACTGTAAGGTTTCATTTGATGTGTAGAGTGTCATGGTACATGATCGGGAATGTGTGCTCTCATGTGAAAAGAAAAAAAAAACTGTGACCGGGACCGCGTTTTATTTATACAGTAGCGCCGGGTGCGCTTCACGCGTTCCTGCGCGGGTACGCGAGCTGTCCGCGTTACGGCGCGCCCGGGTGACCCTCGAGGTCTGCCGTAGCTAAAACAGGAAGTGCAATAGCACCATCCACCTATGCGCCACGAATCCTACACACTTTACCTTTAAAGGTCCCATGGCATGAAATTTTCACTTTCTGAGGTTTTTGAACGTTAATGTGAGCTCCCCTACCCTGTTTAGCCCCCCCCCCATGGCTAAAAGTTGCGAAATGTCTAAACTGAGCATTTGCGATCCTTTTCTGCATTACACAAAACCAGTGTTGAAACGGGCGAGTTCGGACAAGGCACCTTTTTGACATCAGATCGGCAAATGCAGCTCCAGCCCCTCCCTCTGTCTCCGCTCAGCGTCCCTGTATATCCCGCCCATAGAGTTTGGACTGCGAATGCGCTAGGCAATGCGAATTGCGTTTTTTTTATTTGTCTGGAGGCACGTCCGAGTGTTTCTAGGCTCGGAAGTCCTTTATCTGAGCCTCTGGACCTTTGAACAGCAGTGGTTTAATTTTATTTTATGTGGAAATGTGTTTATTTTTCAATGGAACACTTCAAATCTCTCCCTCCGTGCAAAAACAAGGAAATGGATCAGAGAGCGCTCAGAGCAGACGGCGGAGCGTTTAGCCACGCCCCCACCTTCTACTATTGGCCAGCTTTTTTCTCCTCATTTGCATTCAAGCAACAATGCCCATTATTAGAGTGTTCTGAGTGAGAAAAATTACTCTTTCTCAGCTTATCTCTGTTTCTCATGCACTGAGTGTTGATTTTGAAGAAGGATTCATTTACAGTATTAGGGAACCATTAAGGAGCCATATAAAAGCATCAAGAAGTACCATGTCATGGGATCTTGAATTGAAAGGACATCAAAAGTAATACACTAAATGAGTCCGAGCAATACATTTTTACTCAATTTCTCTTAATACCCTGTACAGTTCTTCTATGGTCGATCCAATGGCCCTGGTCCATCTTAAATATTAATACAAACTGCTATCATAAACTACATTATAACAGCTGCCCAAATGTTGCCCCCTCTATAATGTACTATCTTTGTCCAACTACATTCATTTTGACCTTTACTTACTCCTTCCCCTTAGGGTCATAGCTAAGGACTATATTTCCCAGAATGCTCCAGTAACTCTCTCATAATGCTGAAAATTAAAACTTGGAACAATCGGGGCACGGTGAACTTTGCTTCTCCTGTCACCACATCCTTTATTATTTTTATTGCTTTGGGAAACACATACGCAGTTATTGTTCAGTATATCAGCTCAGCCCGTGCACAAATGTTCTGCTCTGGACACTGGAGAATAAACTCAAACAAAATCATATATACAGTTTCTGCTATTCAATAAAAGGAGCATGGGCCTAAGGTGTTAAAGTGGATATGGCAAGTTTTTTATGTTTTTCTAATATATATCATCATTTAAGAGGCAGTCTGTGGAAAAAAATATAATAGCAGTAAACTCTAGAACAAAGTCCCTCTACCTATGACATCAACACATTTTTGATGGGGGGTCCGTACACTACTTGTCTCCATGGAGATGTTCTTGCTTTGCTTGGATTGTGCCACAATATGGTATTAGATTTGTCTATTTCTATAAAAAGAAGCGTGTGAAGCCACCAACCTAAGTTACAGGCCAGATCTATGGAGAGGTGACCAAGCTCACAGTAGGAATGAATGTATTTTTGAGTAATAAAAACAAATTTAATTGAATGAATGCAAGTTGGACACATTAACCGCCATAATATTCCAACAACAAAGCAATAACATCATCACAGACAAGCAGGTGATGGACCCTCCCAATGGAAGTTGAAAAAATGAGGTAAGATTTTAAAGATTTTTTTCCTACCATGTAAAAACATTCCCTCATCAAAAAATAGGCCTATTTTTATATGTTATCCCTCATGTTTCACTAATTTTGTGATCTCTCTTGGGCCCTGATGGAAGCCTCCTTATAGTTAGCTTTGAGATTCTGTTCAAGGCTCCGCCCACAAGCCTACATCACCCATGCTCCTTCACAATTCTCTATAAATATACAAAAACAGAAAAACCAAAACACTACTACACTACTACTGCAAACCTGACATGACATGCAGTCGTTTCATTACCAAAATGCACGCTGATAGTGTTGTGAAAATACTCTGAAGCGCAAGGAGCAAAGAGTGTCAGAAACAAAACTGAAACTAAAAACATCTTGATATGTTGTTTTCAGCAAAGAAAGCATTTTCAAAACGTTAACAAGGTGATTAAATATGATATGTGTTAGCAGTTTATACCCCACAGAAGCAAAATTCCCCACTCCTTAATAAAATCTTATATATAAAGATGTTGTTTTAGTGAAATGAGTGGGCCTGCCATATGCACTTTAAACCTCCTCACCTCCTTACCTCCTCAAAAACATCCCTGGAGTGTGTTTTGTTTCATTCACACGTTTGAGTAATTAATAATAATAATAATAATTTATAGCATTTATACAGCGCCTTTCATGACACCCAAAGCTCTTTACAGTTCATTGTTCATTCACTCCACACTTGGTAGCCACAGCTGCCCTGGAGCAGACTGACTGAAGCGAGGCTGCCAATCTGTGCCATCGGCCCCTTCGACCACCTCCAACACTCACATCACTTTCATACTAGGCAATGTGGGTGAAGTAAATGGTAAATGGTCACATCTTTATATAGCGCTTTTCCACCTTCAAGGCACCCAAAGCGCTTTACAACAAAGAACCACTCACCCATTCACACACGCATTCACACACCAGTGTACGCAGACACTAGGCGAGGAGGGTTAAGTGTCTTGCCCAAGGACACAACGGCAGCATTCATCTGTGGGAGCTGGAATCGTACCAACCAACCTGTGGGTCAGTGGATCTGACCGCTCAACCACTGATGTTTCTTATGTCAAGAGCGGGTTTTGAACCACCAACCTTTGGATCAGTGGACAAACGCTCTACCAACTGAGCTACTGCCGCCCCACTGCCGCCAGAAGTGTCTTGCCTAAGGACACAATGACAGTTTTTTGCGACTGGCGCCCCACTGTGGCACCTGGAATTCCCAGTGGTCTCCCATCAAAGTACTAACCAGGCCCTGTCTTGCTTAGCTTCTGAGATCTGACGAGATCAGGCTTTTGACAAGCAGGTATGGCCAGTATGGAGTGTGAGTAATCCTTTAATATTAGTGTGTGTACATCTCCAAAGCTCAAAATGTTCGGTTCCACCTTCTGATGTCATGAAGCGTTAGTTTTCAAGTTAACAGCTCATTTTACTAAACTCTCTCCCTTTCCTCTTTCCTCTCCTCTCGCAGCCTCACGCTGTGTCTCTTATTTTATAAGTAATCTGCCGATAAAATGCTAATTTATAACACAGCAAGATTTGTGCCTGAAGAGCTGTGACGGATGGCGTTCAGTGTGTGTTTACGCGTGGGTTGGATGTGCGGCAGATTATGTGCAATGGCTTTACGTATGGAGTGTGTGTGTTAAACAATGAAACAAAACACAGCTCCAGGTACGTTTGTGATGAGGAAACAACATTATAACATAGATCAGTCATACTTTACTTAAAGTAAAAGTGAAGGCAATACTGAAGCTAGTAGATTTAATATGATGCCTCTCGGTCAGAACAAACGATATTTGTGTTGCTGGAGTGTGACTGATTTCTGTAATAAGTCTAACATCTGTCTCCACACATTCACACTCAATAAGATGTAATAATAGAATGTGTTCAATCAGAATATCTTGTGAAATCTATATAATATGCTAAACAGAGCTCAAAAATACCTTAAAAAACAGGCATTGTGACTGTGAGCAACGTTGCCTCTCCACAGATCTGACCTGTAACTTGGTCTGGTTTGGTCTCCATGATGGTAGAAAGTTGTAATGCCATACTGTGAAACATTCCAGACAAAGCAATAACATCTCAATGGAGAAAAAAACATTTGACAGACCAACCCTCCACCAGAAAACTTACACAATGCACCTTTACAGTAAAAACTGGGACTAAAACACGGACAGAAAACTGGACTTGACCAGGACTAGAACAGGACTAAACTAAGGCCAGAACAGGACTAAACTAGGCTCAAACCAACCAACCAAATCAGAATCAGTGTGAATCCACCCAAAAGCCTATATACTTATTCTGAGAGTTCATACTTGACTGTGATTGGTCAAATCCACCTGTCAGTCACTCATCATGACAGAGGCTGACCAATAGAGGGAGTGAGTGGGGAAAGTGGTCAGATCTGTGGAAAGGTGACTCAGGATGACATTCAAGGCAAAGCAATAATATATCTATGGGGCCAAGTATAGCATCCCATTAATCAGGAAAGTTCCACATTGCATCTTTACTTCCATGGAGCTCTTTAAATAGACCTGGTTGCATTTTTATCCTGACGTGTCTAAGCGGGTCAGTGTCATGAATCAAAAGCTTTAAGATGAGACTCCTGACAGGTCACAAGAAAGATGTCTGCTTTGAAATTTTAAATACCCACTAGGCTCTATTTAGATTCGGGATATTTTAGGAGGAATTAGGAAAGTGAACAAAGATAGTATGGATATGGACTTTAATAACTTTTAGGATTTAATTCACGCTACAGACTGTATATTTTACTTCTTGTTTTCTTGAAATCGAACTATACTTTTCCATTCACACACACATTCATACACCAGTGTACGCAGACAATGGGAGTGATTAAGTGGTAAGTGAAGTGTCTTGCCCACAAACACAACGACAGCATTCATCTGTGAGAGCTGGAACCACACTGCCAACCTGTGGATCAGTGGACCTGACCACTGAACCAATGATGTATACAGTAATCCCTCGTTTATCGCGGGGGTTAGGTTCCAGAAATAACCCGCAATAAGAGAAATCCGCGAAGTAGGACAACTTTATATTTTACAATTATTATACATTGTGGCGGGATTCTTGAAGAATTCAGGCTTAGTCGAGATAAGCGTTTTAAGGTGATTTATTGTGCTCCCACAGTGCAAAAAAAGGTGTCCAATGTGTGTGATGTATACAAAAACAGTTTTTTAACAGACTTCCCCTTTAAGTCGTTTGTTTTCTCACGTTCACTCTGTCTGCGCACGTTACCTTCAATGTAGCTGAGCCAAGACAAGACTGAAGGCAGCGCTGCGAAGCGCACTTTTATACCCCCATTGCCCCGCCCACATTACGTAACATTACTTGAAAAGCTGATTTACACCATTCCACTATTAAATGGCCAACATTTCTGGTGCCAACAGGTGAGCACAGATAACAGCTTTCATGCCACCTCAATGAATCATATACAACACTCTAAATATACAGAATATATGAATAATTGCCCAGACCAATTACTCCTGGCTCACATGACCACCAGAACCCGCGAAACTAGCGGTTTTAAACTCCCGGTGCGGAAGTGTTCGGTTTCGTCAGAACGCAGCATGGGAGGAGGAGAACGCAGCATCGCGCAGGTACGCAAATGATCGTTTTTAGCGCGGACAGAATGGCAAAACTGGCGCTTCTAAGTGTGCACCCCTAGATGCGACAGAGCACGCTGGAGAAGTTATGAGAATTTGTATTTGGTGGATAATAGATGAGAGAAAAAAACGGCCGCGTGCGTCTTCACGTGCTCTCCTCCGGGACCAACCGACTGGAATTAACCTTTTCTCACATTTGTCTCTCGTTTAAAAACTCAAACTTTCATAGATTTTCAACAAAATGTATTAATAGTGAAGCGTGGGGGGAGACACGGCCCCAGAAGCCCCGCCAGACACGCGAGGAGCACTGCCAGGTCCCGGGATGCAACGCGCACCAACCCCTTGGAGAAGTGCGCGACACGTGCACCCCTCATCGTGGACAAATCTGTGGCAGAGCAGCACGACCGGCACGAGGCCGCGTGTACACTGGGGCTGCGAGCACGAGATCGAACCGCCACGCCTGGACCACGTGCTTTCAGCCCGAGCCACAAACCAACCGCACGAAACCAGCAAAGAGTGGTTTAATCCTGGTTTAGACCTGGTCTAGTCCCGGTTTAGTCCAGGTCTAGACCTGGTCCAGTCCTGGTTTAGTCCAGGGCCAGTCCAGGTTTAGACCTGGTTTAGACCTGGTCTAGACCTGGTTTACTTCACGTTTAGTCCTGGTCTAGTCTCTTAGCCAATCAGGACGCAGAACACAATGTTACACTATAAAAAAAATTGAAAAAATTAAAAAAATAAAATTAAAAAAATAAAATTAAATTAAAAATCTGCGAAACAGCAAGGCCGCGATAGAGCGAGGGACCACTGTATATCAAAAGTTGGATTCAAACCGCCAACCTTCTGATCAGAGGATGAACATTCTACCAACTGAGCTACTGTGGCCCAGAATAGTTCAGAATTACTTACCGGTATTATCACTATTGTCTGACTTGTAAAAGGTGATTTTTCCACAGCTGCAATATTGGAATTAAAAGCATTTTCTGGTGGCTGTGTCGCCTGCTTGTCTTCATGTAGATGCTATTGTTTTGAATGAAATGTTCCGCAGTATAGCATTAAACTTATCCTGTATTTTTTTCAATTACAGAAGTCTATATCGCACAAAACAAACAAAACACTTGTCTACACATCTGTAACTTAGCCTGGTAGTGCCACTTGCTCGTCTAGTTTAGTTTAGACTTTATTTGAAAAGGGACAATGTACAGAGACATTAAGCTCATAAAACACAGATGATCTGCACCAGATTATAGCTACATATCTTATTTCCATCTGCAGTCCCTGTTACATTAATATACTCAACAAAAATATAAACGCAACACTTTTGTTTTTGCTCCTATTTTTCCTGAGATGGACCCAAAGATCCAAAATTCACTCCAGATACACAACACTACCATTTCTCTCAAACATTGTTCACAAATCTGTCCAAATGTGTGACAGCGAGCACCTCTGCCCCGCCGAGACAATCCACCCCACCTCACAGGTGCGCCATATCAAGATGCCGATCCGACATCATGACCAGTGCACAGGTGCGCCCCAGACTGCCCACAATAAAAGGCCACCTCGAAATGTGCATTTTTTTTGCTTTATTGGGGGTCTGGGGACTCAGAACCAGTCAGTATCTGGTGTGACCACCATTTGCCTCATGCAGTGCAACACATCTTCTTCACATAGAGTTTATCAGATTGTCAGTTGTGGCCTGTGGAATGTTGGTCCACTCCTCTTCAATGGCTGTGCGAAGTTGCTCGATATTAGTGGGAGCTGGTACACGCTGTCGTATACGCCGGTCAAGCACATCCCAAACATGCTCAATGGGTGACATGTCCGGTGAGTATGCTGGCCATGCAAGAACTGGGACATTTTCAGCTTCCAAGAATTGTGTACAGATCCTTGCAACATGGGGCTGTGCATTATCTTGCTGAAACATGAGGTGATGTTCATGGATGTATGGCACAACAATGGGCCTCAGGATCTCATCACAGTATCTCTGTGCATTCAAAATGCCATCAATAAAATGCACCTGTGTTCTTCGTCCATAACAGCCTTTGAAGAGGAGTGGACCAACATTCCACAGGCCACAACTGACAATCTGATAAACTCTATGCGAAGAAGATGTGTTGCACTGCATGAGGCAAATGGTGGTCACACCAGATACTGACTGGTTCTGAGTCCCCAGACCCCCAATAAAGCAAAAAAAAAAAAAAAAAATGCACATTTCGGGGTGGCCTTTTATTGTGGGCAGTCTGGGGCGCACCTGTGCACTGGTCATGATGTCGGATCGGCATCTTGATATGGCGCACCTGTGAGGTGGGGTGGATTGTCTCGGCGGGGCAGAGGTGCTCGCTGTCACACATTTGGACAGATTTGTGAACAATGTTTGAGAGAAATGGTAGTGTTGTGTATCTGGAGTGAATTTTGGATCTTTGGGTCCATCTCAGGAAAAAATGGGAGCAAAAACAAAAGTGTTGCGTTTATATTTTTGTTGAGTGTAAATTAGAGTGAAATATCTCAATCAACAATAAGAAACATTCACACTGACACATTCTCACACCACACAGGAACACAGATAAACACACTCTCACAGTCACACATACATGTTCAATGCAAAACACCATACAAGGTACAGATTTCAAAAATAATTACAAGTATTTACAAAATCTTCATCTTTTAAAATTCATATTCACCTACCATTCTACATTTCATTTATATCAGTCTTTACATGTGTTGACAGGTTTGATTGTTATCCAACCACTTTTTAAGCTCTGTTGAGAAAGTTGTATAGCTTGCCTGAAATTTTAATTCATGTGGAAGGTTGTTCCAGTCTTTAATAGCGTTATAGGAGAAGGCTGTTTGTGCAAATGATGTTTTGCGCTTTCGGATGGCACACTGCCCCCTGGTGGAGACAGTAAAGGTGTAATGAACAAAGTGCTTCAGGGGTGCCAGTGCAGAGTTATTTAGGATTCTATAAACTAAGCGGATTGAGGCGAGTCTCTGAATATTATCAAATCTGAGCAAATAATATTTCTGTAAGATATTGCAGTGATGGTGTTGTCTTGGGTTCCTGTCAAGGACTTTTAGCGCTTGTTTGTGCAGAGATTCCAATGGCTTGAGGGTGGTTTTGGTTGCCTGGGACCAGCTTGTGATGCAGTAATAGAAACGGGACATGATAATTGCATTAAAGCAGGTGTGTGCTGCTTCCTGATGGATTTAAATGTTTTGATATTGTATTTAAGGCTTTGACACAGTCGTTTGATATGTTTAGTGAAGGTGAGAGTGGGATCTAATGTAACACCTAGGTATTTATACTCTGTCACATTCTGTATAGCTTCACCATTGACTGTAATATTTGAAAAGGATGATTTTTTTTAACACTTATTTGTGAAGTGCATTGTGGCCGTTTTCTTTGTATTTAACGTGAGGCATGAGTCACACAACCACCTATCTACCTTTACCATAGCCCTGGTGAGTTTGTTGGCTACCTGCTCTGCATCTTTTCCCCACGTATAAACGACCATATCATCTGCATACATCTGGATTTGTATGTCCTCGCACACAGATGGCAGGTCATTTATGTAAAGGGAGAAAAGAAGCGGACCGATGTTAGAGCCTTGTGGTAGTCCAAAGTGTGTGGTTTCTATGGATGATGCAGACACACAGAGCGGTTGGTCAGGTAGGACTTAATCCAGGCTAGGATGTTTGTGGACATTTTATAATTTGTTAGTTTAGAGAGTAGTATGGGGTACAGAACATTTTAGTGCCATACTGTGCAACATTTCAGGCAAAGTGATCTTATCTTATCTCCATGGAGATAAGCACATGATGGATACAAGTTATTACACCATTAAAAACATTACAGGACAATATAATAAACATCCCCCCGTGTTACCTTTACAGTGCAGGATGATGTGCTGGTGGGAGGGGCTGATGTCTGCGTCGAAGTACAGACAGTGAGCCTTGTTTAGGTCACAGGTCAGGCATTGCCGTGGAAACAGACCCACTGTTTTTACACTGCAAATATATGAGGGGGGGACAATGTAAATAAACTTAAAGAGACTTGAATGTAATCTCACTGAATTGTAGCTACAGTTGCTCTTAAAGGAAAAGTAACTTTTTTTTACAATCTGAGCCTTCTTTCAGCAATAAAACAAGTAGTTTTACTCACCCATAGCACTTTGGTGTCAATTGGAGCAGTATCGCAGAACTTATGTTGAGCCGTTCTGTTCTACTAATGATCCCGTATCTGTTAGCGTGAGTGCTCGGGGCACTGATTTGCGGTGTCCAAATAACACAAACTTTAGCACTTTTCAAATCACAGAAGATCGCTGTGTCAGGGTAGACTTTTAGTGGATTCCAAAACGGCCTGAAACCCGATATGCAGCTATAGTTTCATTTGATGACGTCATCAGAGAGGACAGTGCGCATGCGTGAACTCAGCTGTTTTGTAAACACCGCTAGTCCGAAAGAAGCTAACACCGCTCTGAACTTTACTTTTCTGTTGCGATATCGGGTTTCAGGCCGTTTTGGAATCTACTAAAAGTCTACGCTGACACAGCGATCTTCTGTGATTTGAAAAGTGCTAAAGTTTGTGTTATTTGGAGACCGCAAAGCAGTGCCCCGAGCACTCACGCTAACAGATACGGGATCATTAGTAGAACAGAACGGCTACAACATAAGTTCTGCGATACTGCTCCAATTGACACCAAACTGCTATGGGTGAGTAAAACTACTTGTTTTATTGCCGAAAGAAGGCTCAGATTGTAAAAAAAAACGTTAATTTTCCTTTAAGGCCGCCACACTCAACAGGGTTTTTCAGTCTTAAGACTAAGGCTACGTTTATATGATGATGGTCTGAACAGAAGACGCAAACTTTTTATTTTTAAACGAGCATTTTTGGGAGGAAATCTGCGTGCATACGGTGACGCCAAAGTGTGTGGAATTCAATTGGGTATACATGCCAGGCGGCTAGGTGGTGCTGTGATACATTGTCACTATGTCCGCGCGCATGCATAGAATCTTCCTTCTTCTCACCGGGGTCGCAAAAAACAAAACAAAACATGGCATCGCATGTATGTGATGTAAACACGTACGCGACGTCAGCAGATCTGACCAGAGTTTTGCGTCTTGGGCAGTGTAGACGAAAACACTACGTCGGAACGCTGGAGGGCAGTTTCAGTTTTTTGCGTTTTTAAGCCCCCCCGTACGCTGTCACCATCTAAACAAAAGGCACTTCTGATCAAATATTTTGTTGTTTTTACCCATAAGCGTTCTTGTGTAAACAGGCCCTCAATCTTAAAGGAAAAGTAACATTTTTTACAATCTGAGCCTTATTTCGGTAATAAAACATCTCTGGAAATGCTCCATATGACACCAAAGTGCTATGGGTGAGTAAAACAACTTATTTTATTACCGAAATAAGGCTCAGATTGTAAAAAACATTACTTTTCCTTTAAGTCTTCAGTCTTAGGATCTGACAGAGCAGCTCAGAGTCACACTGGCGGTAAGAAAAAGTAATTTTTTCAGCAAGTTTCTATAGTAAATGTAAGTGATGGATGTCCAAGAAAAGAGAGGACTTATACACTAGTCTGACCTGTAGAGCTGCCGTCTGCGTGGAGAGCCTTCTGTACTCAGGAAGTAACTGTGAAGAAACAAGCAGAATTCAAGCTTTATTTCAGACTCCAATGTAACAAAGTAAAAGTAGTAAAGTACTGTACTTATGTCAGAAAAGTAGGTATCTGTATTTTACCTGGGCAAATTTTAAATATATTTTTTCACTACATTTGTGCATCTGTACCTCTCCATTTTTAACTGGATTGAAAAGTAGTATTTTTGTTATTATTGTGTGAGGCCTGCTGTAAAGGCTGAGGGTTTATTTTTAACATGCTCATAGTTACATAAAAACAGCTAGAAAAAAATCTGTTGGAGAAAAACAGCACAAATGTTTATTAAAATCACTACATTTGAAGTTTGATTTACAGTAGATCTCAAACTCTGTGCAAAATAGCTTTACTTTTTACTCTTTAAGTACATTTTCAAATGGGTACCTTAACAGTTTAACTTTTTTTTTTTTTTTTTTCCACGTGATACTTTTTTGCTCCAGTATCTATACTTCTACTTAAGCAACAAAACTGAGGTCGTCTTCCATCACCGTCCATATCGAACATTTAAAACATTATATAAGTAGAGTATTTGTGATTTGAAAAGCCAATCTAAATAATATATAAACATACACCTAATGGTTATTTCAGTAGTGTAGTCGACTCGTCAGAAATCTTTTTTTTCAGTTAGTTAAACGGTTATTTCTACTGTATATTGAGATTTTAACCAGATAAAAGTAAAAATATGCTTACTGAAGGATTCTAGAGACTACATATTTACAAATGAATTATAATATTGATAAAGAATCCCCAAAAAAATGGAATGGAAGATGCAGCAGTGAAATGTTCATAAAATGTGCAATAGAATGTGCACTGAAAATAAAGATAAAAATAAAGCAGCTGCCTTTGTTCTAAAACCTCTTTTGGCTGGTGTTTTTTAGACTGTATCCAGAAAATCCACAATGATTAAAACAGTGAGTGATTATTTTTAGTCTATTAGTCACGACTATTGACCATTATTCCAGTTAGTTGTTGCAGCTTGTATGAACTGTTCTAACTGTGTGTCTATGTTTTGTTTTGTTTTGTTTTATGGCTCTTGTAAAAGGGAACTCCCCAGGAGCTACCTGAGCTTATAAAAGACTCACAGGTTGTCTGAGTTTTCGTCGTAGGCCACGATCCTGGTCACCTCCCAGTTTCCAGACGTCAGATGTCTCACTTCGTTCTGATCTGCTCTGAACTGTTAACAGAATCATGCTTATGGTTACATTTCTATATTTTTGTTATTTATGTTGCCAGTTAAAGGAGAATTAATGTTTTTTACAATCTGAGCCTTATTTTGGTAATAAAACAAGTTGTTTTACTCACCCATAGCACTTTGGTGTCATATGGAGCACTTCCAGAGATGTTTTAGATTTGCGATAGCCGTAGCGCTAATATATGCTCCAAGCGGTCTCCAAATAACACAAACTTTAGCACTTTTCAAATCATAGAAGCTCAATGTCTTAGTCTACACTGTCGCTTGAGTCAAAAGTGGCCTGTAATCCGAGATTTATCCATAATTTATGCGTTTCATGTTTGGGTCCCGGGAGCTGAGAGCGAAATAAGCTGTGACTCCGCACATGCGCACTGGCCTCCTCATCTACTCGAAACTATGGATAAATCTCGGATTACAGGCCACTTTTGACTCAAATGCAAGCGAAGACGTTGAGCTTCTATGATTTGAAAAGTGATAAAGTTTGTGTTATTTGGAGACCGCAAACATGTGCCCCGAGAACTCATGTTACGGAGATCGGAAATCTAAAACATCTCTGGAAGTACTTCATATGACACCAAAGTGCTATGGGTGAGTAAAACAACTTGTTTTATTACCGAAATAAGGCTCAGATTGTAAAAAACGTTAATTCTCCTTTAAGTAAATTCCTTATTTGTCTGTAAGAACTATATTGAGATACCTGCGTAGTGAACATGGCGATGTGATGGAACTCCCCTCTTCCTCCCTGTTTGACCGGGACAGTGAGGAAAAACCTGCTGCCGTCCCGAGAGAAAACCGGCTCCTGCGTCTGGCAACAAAAATACAATATGTTCGATTCAATCATTTTCCCACAATTGATACAAATTGAAGTTTGAACACCCGAAAATCTATGTGTATGAGTGTGGAGCACAAAGAAAGACGGCATTTCAATTACAAAACTAGTGCTCATTATAATCACTAATGAGCGTGAATTCAGTGTTTTAAGGAGAAAGTACATGAGAAAGGACGTGATACTGGTGGTTTTCAGATTCTAGAATGTGATGTTGTCATATTCCCAGATGGAGGCAAGAGAGAGTTTTTTTTTTATATATATATTGATTACACTGTACTTTACCATGAAATATCCAAAAAGTAAGTTCACAAATGTTGAACTTGATTATTTCTATTAGTGACTAGACCCAAGAACTGACTGTATTACAACTAGGAGTGGGACATAATTTGTAATAAATAAGAAGTGCAATTCATTTTTTACAATTTTGGCTTCACTAATTTTATTTTGTAATTCTTTAGTGGTCATTGTAGTACTGCATGCTCTTTGGAACTATAGATTCTCAAATTGTATAACTCACTTAACTCTTTTTTGCTTAATTTAAAGGTAAAATCAGGGGCAACAAATCTCAAGAGATCTTTTTTTTTTCATGTGTGCACAATAGAATATATAGAATAATTTGATGTAAACTGAAAACCTCTAAATATTACCAGATATGCCGTATCTTCCCATAACAAATGAGGGTCTAAATTGCAGGCAGGTAACCCCACAAATGTTCCCTTCTCATGCTCTATCTGCATAAATAACTAATAAAAATAATAGGTACCTGTTACATAAAATGCATCCAAACAAAAGCACTGAGGTAATGAAGATCAAATGAAGACCAAAAGTAAAAGTAAAGGGGTCTGTACTTTACTTAAGTACATTTTAAAGGGATATGCCACCCCCAGGTCAAATTTGGGCATCTCCCCACAGTCCAGAGACTAAAATAAGTGGTGGAAAGCGTTTTTCTGGTGACGCAGCCATTGTCCAGGTCTGTCAGCACTGACCGCCGCGGTATCTGCAGCTACTCCGCGTTAGACTGGAGTCTAACGGCGCCAGAGAAAGATTTCGGCCAAAAGGAATTAATTTGCTCGATGCGTTTCCCAATTACTTTCTGTGTAGTGCGCATTCATATCGAGTGCAAATAAATGTGCAAATCAACACGGAGAGCTTGACTTGGTCATTTTGGGTGGGAACTATTTTACAGTGCGGAACAATAAAGCCGAAGCACACACCACGCTGACAGGGGAATCCCTGTTACGCACCAGGAAGGGAGTTCCCCTGTTGCCAGCGTGGTGCGTGATTCGGCTTTATTGTTCCGCACTGAAAAATAGTTCCCACCCAAAATGACCAAGTCAAGCTCTCCGTGTTGATTTGCACATTTATTTGCACTCGATATGAATGTGCACTACACAGAAAGTAATTGGGAAACGCATCGAGCAAATTAATTCCTTTTGGCCGAAATCTTTCTCTGGCGCCGTTAGACTCCAGTCTAAGGCGGAGGAGCTGCAGATACCGCGGCGGTCAGTGGCGACAGACTCGGACAATGGCTGGGTGACCAGGAAAACGCTTTCCACCACTTATTTTAGTCTCTGGACTGTGGGGAGATGCCCAAATTTGACCTGGGGGTGGCATATCCCTTTAACATACTTTTTACTTTTCCTTCACAACATTTGAGAGCAGGTATCTGTACTACATTTTTAAACTGGACTGAAAAATAAAAAGTACTTTTCTTTACAGTTTGAGACCTGCTGAAAACACTTTTTTTCAGCACATTTCATTTAAGTTAATGTACCAACTTTATGCAAACCAAACACACAAAAACACAAAGCATCTTGAAAAATTAACATATCAAATGCATCACTTGAAATAAGCTAAACTCATGATCAAAATCACTACATTTCATTCTTTAATTGTTCGAAAACTCTCTGCAAAATACTTTTACTTTTTACTCATAAAGTATATTTTTAAACAGGTACTTTAATACTTTTACTTAAAGGTCCCATGACATGAAATTTTCACTTTCTGAGGTTTTTGAATGTTAACGTGAGCTCCCCTACCCTGTTTAGGCCCCTTCATGGCTAAAAGTTTCGAAATGTGTAAATTGAGCATTTGTGATCCTTTTCCGCGTTTGAAAAAAAGACAGCCCAAACGGGCGATTCTGAACAAGGGAACTTTCTGACGTCACACTCGCGGAAAGTTTTCCACATACCGTCTGGATGTCTACCCACCGTCTCTGGAAATCACGCCCAGAGAGTTTGGACCACAAACGAGCTACGCAATGCGAAATGCGTTTTTTTATTTGCCTGGAGACACGTGAGAGTGTTTCCAGGCTCGGATGTCCTTTATCCGAGCCTCTGAACCTCTGAAACAGCAGTGGTTTAATTTTATTTTCTGTGGAAATGTGTTTTTTTTAATGGAAAGCGTCTCATATCTTCCTCCGCGCTAAAACACGGAAGTGGGGCCAGCGCACAGCGAACCGCAAAATGAGGAAACAGCGGCGTATTTGGCCACACCCCCACCCGCTGCACTGGCCTGTCTCTGTCCTCCTCATTTGCATTCAAGCAACAACGCCCAGAATAAAGCGTTTCAGAGACATAGTTATGACTCTGACTGTGCTCATGAGGCTATCTCATGCACTGAGGCTTGATTTAGAAGAAGGATTCATTTACAGTATTAGGGAACCATTAAAGGAAAAGTAATGTTTTTTTTTTACAATCTGAGCCATCTTTCGGCAATAAAACAAGTAGTTTTACTCACCCATAGCAGTTTGGTGTCAATTGGAGCAGTATCGCAGAACTTATGTTGAGCCGTTCTGTTCTACTAATGATCCCGTATCCGTTAGCGTGAGTGCTCAGGGCATTACTTTGCGGTGTCCAAATAACACAAACTTTAGCACTTTTCAAATCACAGAAGATCGCTGTGTCAGGGTAGACTTTTAGTAGATTCCAAAACGGCCTGAAACCCGATATCCAGCTATAGATTCATTTGATGACGTCATCAGAGAGGACAGTGCGCATGCGTGAACTCAGCTGTTTTGTAAACACCGCTAGTCCGAAAGAAGCTAACACCGCTCTGAACTTTACTTTTCTGTTGCGATATCGGGTTTCAGGCCTTTTTGGAATCTACTAAAAGTCTACCCTGACACAGCGATCTTCTGTGATTTGAAAAGTGCTAAAGTTTGTGTTTTTTGGACACCGCAAATCAGTGCCCCGAGCACTCACGCTAACGGATACGGGATCATTAGTAGAACAGAACGGCTCAACATAAGTTCTGCGATACTGCTCCAATTGACACCAAACTGCTATGGGTGAGTAAAACTACTTGTTTTATTGCCGAAAGAAGGCTCAGATTGTAAAAAAAAAAGTTAATTTTCCTTTAAAGCCATGTTCTAATGTTGTTACCTTATTAAAAAAATACCTGGAGTTGTGTTTTGTTTCATTCACACATGTTTGAGTAATCCTTTAGGCCTATTGTTAGTCTGTCTACATCTCCAAAGCTCAAAATGCTCTGTTCCACCTTGTGATGTCATGAAGTGGTAGTTTCAGTTTCAAGTTAACAGCTAACTTTTACCTTTAGCTTAATAAATATGGGCTGAAATTATCAAAATTTTCTGCTTGAGAAAAACAGTGAGAAACCATTTTCAAGGTTTGTGTTAAACATGTGTCAAACAAAACACAACTCCAGGTCTGTTTGTGATGAAGAAACAAAATAATAGCATAGTACGAGCTCTTTAAAGATGTTGACAATATTTTCAGCTATTTATTTATACTGTTATGCTGTGACCAATATACATTAATAGACATTCTGATCATTCATAATTAGCGATTTTTTTGTGTACATAACATTAGCATTGAACGCCGCATCTATGTATACTCAACAAAAATATAAACGCAACACTTTTGTTTTTGCTCCCATTTTTCCTGAGATGGACCCAAAGATCCAAAATTCACTCCAGATACACAACACTACCATTTCTCTCAAACATTGTTCACAAATCTGTCCAAATGTGTGACAGCGAGCACCTCTGCCCCGCCGAGACAATCCACCCCACCTCACAGGTGCGCCATATCAAGATGCCGATCCAACATCATGACCAGTGCACAGGTGCGCCCCAGACTGCCCACAATAAAAGGCCACCCCGAAATGTGCATTTTTTTTTTTGCTTTATTGGGGGTCTGGGGCCTCAGAACCAGTCAGTATCTGGTGTGACCACCATTTGTCTCATGCAGTGCAACACATCTTCTTCACATAGAGTTTATCAGATTGTCAATTGTGGCCTGTGGAATGTTGGTCCACTCCTCTTCAATGGTTGTGCGAAGTTGCTGGATATTAGTGGGATCTGGTACACGCTGTCGTATACGCCGGTCAAGCACATCCCAAACATGCTCAATGAGTGACATGTCCGGTGAGTATGCTGGCATGCAAGAACTGGGACATTTCAGCTTCCAAGAACTGTGTACAGATCCTTGCAACATGGGGCCGTGCATTATCTTGCTGAAACATGAGGTGATGTTCATGGATGTATGGCACAACAATGGGCCTCAGGATCTCATCACGGTATCTCTGTGCATTCAAAATGCCATCAATAAAATGCACCTGTGTTCTTCGTCCATAACAGCCTTTGAAGAGGAGTGGACCAACATTCCACAGGCCACAACTGACAATCTGATAAACTCTATGCGAAGAAGATGTGTTGCACTGCATGAGGCAAATGGTGGTCACACCAGATACTGACTGGTTCTGAGTCCCCAGACCCCCCAATAAAGCAAAAAAAAATGCACATTTCAGGGTGGCCTTTTATTGTGGGCAGTCTGGGGCGCACCTGTGCACTGGTCATGATGTCGGATCGGCATCTTGATGTGGCGCACCTGTGAGGTGGGGTGGATTGTCTCGGCGGGGCAGAGGTGCTCGCTGTCACACATTTGGACAGATTTGTGAACAATGTTTGAGAGAAATGGTAGTGTTGTGTATCTGGAGTGAATTTTGGATCTTTGGGTCCATCTCAGGAAAAATGGGAGCAAAAACAAAAGTGTTGCGTTTATATTTTTGTTGAGTGTATTATCGTCTATGCGGTTGTCAACATGAATACAGTAGTTGTTTTCTGTGTATTTTTTATACTGAAATGATAAAATTATGAAATAAATCTGATTTTGAAAAGATGTGATGATGTCAGCCCAGTATATCTGACCCAATCACACGCTATTGGCTATGAAGCTCTGGTCTCACATATTCCCTTTATTTATTGGTCTCTTTGGCAAAGGCAGCGCCGTAATAAAACTCGAAATTTTTATGGCAAGAGAAGTAAATTGATTATGAATAAATACACAGTACGTCTGAATGTTCCAGTGCTGAGTTTAAGGGTGAGACATGTGAGTGTGACAGATGGGCTCAGAAGGACCTACCTGCTTTGACAGCCAAAGTTCAGAGTTCTCCTCATGTCTCTGAAAAGAAAAAAATACTGTCAGAAAAGATTACACATTCTACCAAACTCTCCGATGCTTTATAAAGAATGTGTTCTGTGCAACCAGTTTTAAATATTACATTAAAATCACATTTTCATGATCAGTAAAAATCAGATAAAACCATTACCTAATGTGTTTGAAGCTGCTTTATAGTTATATAGTTATATAATTTATGACACCCGTGGATGTGTTATAATTTGGACATTTTAAATCGCAATATTGATCTAAAACGACTTAATGAAAGAAACAAGTTCTGCGTTAGAAAGTCAGCCTCTGGATAGCTGCAGATCACGCTAGCGAGCAGCAGATTTTTTTTCCCATTTGTACTAAAATAACTACATAAAGAAGAGGACTAAAGCAGTGTGATATCACCCATAGCGTTAGGCTCCTCTCAAATGAAGCTTATGACGCTAGCAGTTATAGGGCGAATTTGGAGCAACGTTCATATTCGGAACTGGGATTTAATTACAGATAAAATAGTGAAATAAAAACACCAGGATCGGGTTAATACGAACATTTTAAAGGTCCCATGGCATGAAATTTTCACTTTCTGAGGTTTTTGAACGTTAATGTGAGCTCCCCTACCCTGTTTAGCCCCCCCCCCATGGATAAAAGTTGCGAAATGTGTAAACTGAGCATTTGCTATCCTTTTCCGCGTTTGAAAAAAAGACAGCCCAAACGGAGCTACGAGCTACGCAATGCAAGATGCGTTTTTTTATTAGCCTGGAGGCACGTGAGAGTGTTTCCAGGCTCGGATGTCCTTTATCCAAGCCTCCAAACCTCTGAAACAGCAGTGGTTTAATTTTATTTTCTGTGGAAATGTGATTATTTTTCATTGGAAATCGTCTCATATCTTCCTCTGCGCTTAAACGTGGAAGTGGGGCCAGCGCACAGCGCACCGCTAAAGAGGAGGGAGCAGAGTCCTGTCCTCCTCATTTGCATTCAAGCAACAACGCCCAGAATAAAGTGTTTGAGAGAGATATGTATGACTCTGACTGTGTTCACGAGGCTTTCTCATGCACTGAGTGTTGATTTTGAAGAAGGATTCATTTACAGTGTTAGGGAACCATTAAGGAGCCATATAAAAGCATCAAGAAGTACCATGTCATGGGATATTTAAGACCAAAATGACAAGGCTCACTGCAGCAGTTACAGAGAGAGGGGCGACAGTATTACAATGTAAACTCAAATGAAGTCAACAGAGCCAAAAGCCCCCCATGTTCACTTCCTCTATGGAATGTGGTGCCTATATATATATACATATATATATATATATATATATATATATATATATATATATATATATATATATATATATATATATATATATATATATATATATGTATATACACACAGTGATGACCACGCGAAAAGATGATTTTGCAGAATAGATCTGCTTTAAAAAGAAGTCTCTGTGTTCACTGATTATTATCGGATTTCTGGACCTTTAAAATGGTTTGAATCACAAACTCCGATGTGAGTAATGATCAGAAAGATGCCTTATGAATTTGCTTTTTTACATGTGATTTTAAAGGCCCAGTGTGTAGGATTGATGGCGCATTGGTGGATGGTGGGTATTGCCATTCCTCTCCTAGCTACGGCAGACCTCGAGGGTCACCCAGGTGCGACGTAATGCGGAGAGCTCGGCGTACCCGGAGGTGGGTTCCGGCAACCGCGAGCGAACCGCGCGCACGTGTGAAGCGCACCCGGCGCTGTGCACGGGTGGGGGGAATCGGGAACCGCACCACGGAGGTTGGAGGTCGGTCTGAACCCGGGGTGCGGGCCCACGCTGCAACAAAGCCCCAGCCGCGGTAGGTACTATGTCCTTCTTCTTTTCCTCTTAGATGAAGGTGCTTGCTCCTGCGATGTATGTGTGGAGTAAGTGTGATCCGGCAACATGCTTGTCGTTGTTTATCCAAATGCGTACTATCTCGTTGTGTGAAAACCACGAGCCCTTTGACAACTACTGTATAAAGAAAAGGCGAAGGCGGAGCCCAAATGTCCTTCTGCGGCTCTCGTAATCAAAATGGCTGCCTCTGCATGGGGAAGATCCCCCTTTTATGTGACTATATCTAAGTCCAACAGAATACTTTTCCAAGCCTTTTCATGATGGAAGTGAAAAGGCTTGGAAAACACTGTATTTTTGAATGGGTATCTTCAAGATATCTTTAAGGTATCTTTAAGAGTCTTATCTCCAAAAATCTGCCACTGAATTTAAAGCAACTATTTTACATTTTCTCTTACATTCATGGCTTGCCTTTGAAACATTAATTTGTGATGTGGACATACTTTTGACAGTTTGATGGTCCAAATTGTAAAACGTCAAATCCAGAATGTGTAGAAAATGTATTCTGATTTAAAAGCCTGCAGAGTGAGAAACCTAAGAAAGTGAAATTAATTCTAAAAACACGTGGTATTTTCACACTAAACTATGTATCATTTAGAACAGGCATGGGGAAACTACGGCCCAGGGGTCATATGCGGCCCATTACGCTTTTTAATCCGGCCCGCCGAACTTGAAGAAATTATATTAATAAACCTTGTTAATGCTTTAATGTTTTAATTTCCCTGCAGTTCTGGCGTTTTCCAATAGCTGGCGCACTACATACATTGACCTTTGTTGAGGTGCGGTGTTTTGCTCCACGTTTGTGCTTTACTCTTTGACCGCTCAGCCTCCTGTAAAGATGAGCAGAGCTAAGAAAAGAAAAGAAAAGTGGACAGAGAATATCGAGTGTTTAATAAGGAATGGACAAGTAAATATTTTTTCACTGAATACTTATCAGCTGCTGTATGCCTGATATGCCAAGAGACTGTAGCGGTTTTTAAAGAATATAATATCAGCCGTCACTTTGCCACAAAACAGTGAACAATAGAACAAAAGAACCTGAAGGAGAACAGAACTTTCAGTGCTTTAAAATAGTAACTGTTAGTAATAAAAATTAAAAAAAAGCTGTATTTTATTAATTAAATTTCCTGTGTTTTAAGAGTAATTTCAATAAATAGCTAAATACTGTGGAACTTGAAAGATGGACATTTTGTTGTAATGCTTTTGATCATTTTTAATTGAAATAAATCACATGTTTTCTACATATCCCATGTTATTTTTTGCTCTTATGAGGTGGATTACTAACACTAAATCCACCTGCTCCTGGTCCGGCCCTTCTGTTAAATTTTAGAACCCTTTGTGGCCCACGAGTCAAAAAGTTTGCCCACCCCTGTCCAAGAGGTAGAAAGTAATACATGTGAAAGATGTTGTTGCAGTGCTTGAGCCTGCTATATACTGTAGTTATAATCTACAACATCTGTGGATCATTTTCATTTTAAATCACACTATTCAACTAAAACAACGTCATAAAAGAAACGTTGGCGATTAAGAAAATAAAACTGGAAAATGCGTGTTGATCGGCAAAATGGAGTCTTGAAAATAAGAAATAAAAGATCACATGCACGAATCAGTCCAAATACAACTTCGAGAGCGTAAATGTCAACGTCGAAAAGTCTATTTTGCAAAGTAGGTCTGCTTTAAAGGACTTATGTTTAGACTTAGACTTAGATAAACTTTATTGATCCACAAGGGAAATTGTTTACCCAAAACAATTTCCCTTGTGGATCAATAAAGTTTGTCTCAGTCTAAGTTTGAGTTATTATGTGCAGTGGCCATGATAAGAAGCTGACAGTGTATTGTTCATAGAATAATTGAAGCATCAGAGTTTGAAATGTATTATTTCTGCTTTTAGGCTACGTTTATATGATGACGGTCTGAACAGAAAACGCAAAAGTGGCGTTGCGCCTTCACTTTTTAGACGAGCGCTTTCAGGAGGAAATTTGCGTGCATACGGTGACGTAAAAGTGTGTGGAATTCGATTGGGTATGCATGCCAGGCAGCTAGGTGGCGCTGTGATACATTATCACTATGTCCGCGCGCAAGGGTAGAATCTTCCTTCTTCTCATCTGCGCCGTGAAAAGCAAAACAAAACATGGTTACCGGTAGAAAAAAAAATTACGTGTGGTCAGTTCAACTGTTGCTTCAGACCACGTTAGACTACAAAGCAACGAAGGCGCAACAAGGTGTGGACATAAACAAGGTATGTGACGTAAACACATATGTGATGTAAACACATATGTGATGTAAACACGTACGCGACGTCAGTAGATTTGACCAGAGTTTTGCGTCTTGGGCAGTGTAGGCGAAAACGCTACGGCGGGGCATATTCAAGTTTTCCACTTTGGAGTGCGGTTTCAGTTTTTTCATTTTTAAGCCCTCAAAATGCCATCACCGTCTAAACGTAAGGCACTTCCGATAAAATATTTTGTCGTTTTTACCCGTAAGCGTTCTCGTGTAAACAGGCCCTTAGACACAATAAAAACTATAGCAATTTTTCCACTTAGACTACTGAAAAGAAAGTTTTGTGTCTACATATCCAAAGCTCAAAATGCTCCGTTGTCATATAGTGGTAGCTTTCAAGTTAACAGCTACATTTTCCCTTTCGTTCAGTAGAGATTGGCAAATCCATGGCTGAAATTGTCCAAACAATCCTACTGAAAGTATTAGGAATTTAAAAACACAGTATGAGCGCATAACATCACAAGGTGGTACAGAGTGTTTTCTGTTTGAGAGACGAACTCAGCCTAAATATGCAGGATTTGTCTGTTAAACACGTGTGAATGAAACAAAACCCAACTCCAGGTATGTTTGTGATGAGGAAACTACATTATATCAGTGTAATATGGGCCCTTTACTGACAACTAGCTAAAAAGTGCCACTTAACATTTCTATGTAACTTTTTGAAAATACACTTGGCTCTCTTGTCTTTGCATGTAGCTCTTGATTAAACTATAAGAGTGCATGTTCTTAAACCAAGGTTAATAAGTGTCAGTCCAAATACCCCATTACTTATATCTCCACGGCAACATGAATAAAAGATATAACGCTGTTCTTTCTTTGAATTAAAACCCAAATCGAGGCCGTGACTACAAAGCCAAACCTGAAAGCTCGCCGCATAAAATAAAGGGATTACTCAGCCTCACAAAGGAGGAGAAAAAAAGGTAGAAAATGGGGAAAAGATGAAAGCGCTCATGGAGTTTTGAAATGAATTTTTTTTTTTTTTTACAATGTAACATTATATTTAAGGAGCAAATGGAGATGTTATATGGGAGGTAATGACATTTTCATCTCACATACAGAGAGATTTGATAAATGTGTATGCAAATTAGACTGAGTCAAAGTTTATAAAGCCGTTTTAAAAGTTACATATGTTCAGAGGTGGGTGGTACTCTGTTACATTTACTTTATTTGAGCAACTTTTTTAAGAAATTGTACTTTTCAGTGTATTTTTAGCCAGTGCTCTAACTTCACTTAAAGGAGAATTTTGTTTTACTCACCCATAGCACTATGGTGTCATATGGAGCACTTCCGGAGATGTTTTAGATTAGCGATAGCCGTAATGTGAGTTCTCGGGGCACATGTTTGCCTTCTCCAAATAACACAAACTTTGGCACTTTTCAAATCATAGAAGCTCAACGTCTTAGTCTACGCTTTCGTTTGAGTCAAAAGTGGCCTGTAATCGAGATTTATCCATAATTTCGAGTAGATGAGGACGCCAGTGCGCATGCGCTCAGTCACAGCTGATTTCGCTCTCAGCTCTCGGGACCCAAACATGAAAGGCAAAGCTGTAAGATGTTTGGACCATCGTGTTTGCAGTACCCACTTCAGTCAGGACGATTTTTTACCAGCAAAGGAAAGAAAGAAGGCCAGTGGATTCAGTGCGCGATTCTGAGAAGTAATGCGAAACTGATGGCTGTTCTCTGCTGTTCCTAAAACTGTCTCCGCTTCATTTTTCCGTATCCATTCTGTCTCCTCATCCGTATACTCCTCTTCAGTCCTCAGTCCTCCATAAGTCCTCTTCAGCCTCAAAGTCCGAACCTTCTGCCATGTCTCGCTCGCAATAGAAAAATTCAGAGCGGTGTTTATCTGCGAAACAGCTGAGTTCACGCATGCTGAGTCCTCTATGATGACGTCATCAAATGAAACTATAGCTGGATATCGGGTTTCCGCTTTGGACTCCACTTAAAGTCTACGCTGACACAGCGATCTTCTGTGATTTGAAAAGTGCTAAGGTTTGTGTTATTTGGAGACCGCAAACATGTGCCCTGAGAACTCACTTTACGGATATCGCAAATCTAAAACATCTCCGGAAGTGCTCCAAATGACACCAAAGTGCTATGGGTGAGTAAAACAACTTGTTTTATTACCAAAATAAGGCTCAGATTGTAAAAAAAAAACGTTAATTCTCCTTTAAAGTTGTGTTTTATTTTATTTTATTTATTTTTATTTACTAATTTTCAACTACTGGGTTAAATCTGCAAGTGACAAAAGCTTTATGTGTCTGTTTCGCTATGCTCATTTTTGTCTCTATCCTTTAAAAATACCAGATTTTGTGCATTTATTTTAAAATCTTGTCCTTCCAAATACTTATAACTTAAAATTATGAATCAAATGTTATGTCCTGACAGTTACTCTTTTTCTTACTTACTTACTTCTTACGTAATACTTTTTTACTCTTCCTTAATTTCTTGGACCACTTTGTACTTCTACTTGAGTAATATTATTTTGAAGTATCGTTAGTCTTATATGATTACAGTTTCTGACTGTTCTGAGACATGAAATTACAGTTTTAAAGGTACACTATGGAACTTTTCTGGCGCAGAAACCAGCAACTGACTCCATGAAGGTGTTATTGCTTTCCCATAATGTTCCACAGTAAGGCAAAATAAAAGTATCCTTACTGTGAGCTGGGTCGCCTCTCCATAGACCTAGCCAATAACATTTTTCCCATGGTGATTACTTATCAATACCTTAGCACAATAAACCATTTTAGAAGTAGTAAGTGATGTTTCCATATACAGTAGTTCCGATTATTGAAGAAATTTGAAGTAGGATGCAAGGAATGTAGTGATGGGATCCGAATCTTATGGATCCATTCATATCGAAGAGCCGTTCAGACTGGCCTTTTTATATTTATTTATATGAGAGAAGCCATATAAATATATAAATAAACCCATTTTATCTGTAAAATAATCGCAGAAAGAAATTAGCAAGGCTCAGATTTATTTAAAATGGTTCCAACTGAGAGAAGGAGTGTGTTTACCCTTTGAAATTATGCATAATCAAAATAAAGTGGTGCACGACCACAATAATAATGTTAAAAAACAAACTATTATTTGAATGCCAAATATGTCTTTTTGTGTGTGTATGTACAAAGACCGTACTGGCTAGTTACTGCGTTGGTTCAGTGTATAATCAGTGTAAAAATACATACAAATTAGAAAGAAAAAGATCTGGTTCTTTTAAAAAACGAGATCCGGGAACCATTCAAAAGAGTCAACTCATTCGCAAACGTCACATCACTAGAGGAATGTGTATACGCAGAGAATAAAACGTTTGGGTAGGGCTGGGCATCAAAATTCGGTTCCTCCATGGCACCGACCAAAATGCTTAGGTTCTTCTGGGTATCTTTCAGTTCCACGTTTTGATACCCAGAGGTTAATCACGTGTGGCTCAGATACATGCCTGCGTGCTTATGGCCTGATAATGCCACCTGAGATTGGCTCAAACGTCCGCGTGTATGAAAAACACAGCGTGGTCACGCCCCTCGTTCACAGGCAAGGCGAGTCCCTTGAAAAACGGAATCGTCCCGTATTCAGAAACAAAAGTACGTGTCCCGTATTGAGCTGAAAAGGGACACACTTTGTCCGGTATTACCGTGTCGATCGGTGTCCGGTCTTGGTCTCGAGATGATTGTGATCATATTTCATTACGGCCGCTGCCTTTAGCAATAAACTTTTACGGTGTTTTTCGCACTGCAGCCCGTGCACTCGTCTGGAACACTCGCGAAAAGGCGAGGAGCGGCGTGAACGTGGAAACCAGCGTGGTTTCCGCTTTCACGCCGCTCCTCGCCTTTTCGCTCTGATTAGAAGAGCAAGAAGAAATGCAAAGCAAAAGCTAATCTAAATTTATGTTACAGCGTCCGCACAGAGCAGGTCTACAGCACAGAGCGGGTCTACAGCACAGAGCGGGTCTACAGCACAGAGCGGGTGTACAGCACAGAGCAGGTGTACAGCACAGAGCGGGTCTACAGCACAGAGCGGGTCTACAGCACAGAGCGGGTCTACAGCACAGAGCAGGTCTACAGCACAGAGCAGGCCTACAGCTACATGTGGTTGAATTTTGCCTAATAAAAGTGCACAAATGCTGTTTGTCACGACATCCATTTGGTAAATGTGCAGAGGTAAATACCACTACAAAACCAGTAAGAGAATGTGACTCCAGTCAGAAAAACAGGCTAAAAACAGGTTAAAAAAAAACTTTGGAAATAACTTGAATAACAGAAAATAAACTCCAGTATGTGGAATAGAATGTGTACTGAAATTCAATGTTTTCCTAGAATTAATACAAAATAGGAACCGAAAAAGGTACTGGTCAGGAATCGGTATCGAAATGAAGGTATCGATATTGGTATCGGCATCGGAAAATTTTGATCGACACCCAGCCCTACGTTTGGGTAGCTGCAGACTGCTTAAAATGAACTTATTTTCATGTTTTTAAGAAAGAAAATTTAAGATACAGCTGTATATAAGTAAAAGTAAAATACTTATGTACAAATTTGAGGTATCTGTACTTTCTGTACAGTGGGTACTTTTTTACTTTTGCTTCACATTTGAGAGCCCGTATCTGTACTTTCTACTCCACTACATTTTAGATCTGGACTGAAAAGTAAAAAGTACTTTACGGTCGCTGAAATGGCCGAGACATATTTTTAGCATATTTAATTCGAATTAACGTTCCAGCTTTGAGCAAACTAAATACACAAGAACAATTAAGAAATCAAATGAATCACTTAAAATCTGCCAAATCTTTTTTTTTTTTTTACCGATCTTCTTTATCAAAATCACTACATTCCATGCTTAATTTGTTCAAAAATCTCTGCAAAATACTTCTACTTTTTAGTATTAAAGACCATTTTTAAATAGGTAATTTAATACTATTACTTAAAAGAGAATTAATGTTTTTTTACAATCTGAGCCTTATTTCGGTAATAAAACAAGTTGTTTTACTCACCCATAGCACTTTGGTGTCATATGGAGCACTTCCAGAGATGTTTTAGATTTGCGATCTCCGTAACGCAGGGCTCTCAAGTCTCACGCTTTGAGAGTGTGACACACGCATTTCGACGTGTTGACACGCTCACACGCCACACATGGCATTTCTCACGCTGATTTCTTTTATTTATTTTTTTGTGCCCAGAAAGTCGGTGTGTGTGGTTTAGTTTATGCAGGCTCCGCACGTTTTCAGTCCCGGTGCCACGTCTCCTCTGAGACACACCGACTCCGGTCCCGGTGTCTCCGTCTGTGCGTATCGTGTCCCCCCCGACGGCTTACGTGCGGAATACGCCCCCCGAACTGCCCATGATGAGCCGCGGGCCCGTCAGGTAATAACTTCATTTATATAACTCTCATTACTTGCTTTGTAGTTTAAGTTTGCTCTTTAGACAAACAGGGCTCTCAACATGCAATTCGACGTGTACCACGGCATTTCTCACGCAATTCAAGCCCCCCCCCGGGAAAAATTGTTCATATAATATATGCCCCGAGCGGTCTCCAAATAACACAAACTTTAGCACTTTTCAAATCATAGAAGCTCAATGTCTTAGTCTACACTTTCGTTTGAGTCAAAAGTGGCCTGTAATCTGAGATTTATCCATAATTTACAGCTTTGTGTTTCATGTTTGGGTCCCGAGAGCTGAGAGTGAAATAAGCTGTGACTCCGCACATGCGCACTGGCGTCCTCATCTACTCGAAACTATGGATAAATCTCGGATTACAGGCCACTTTTGACTCAAACAAAAGCGTAGACTAAGACATTGAGCTTCTATTATTTGAAAAGTGCTAAAGTTTGTGTTATTTGGAGACCGCAAACATGTGCCCCGAGAACTCACATTATGGAGATCACAAATCTAAAACATCTCTGGAAGTGCTCCATATGACACCAAAGTGCTATGGGTGAGTAAAACAACTTGTTTTATTACCGAAATAAGGCTCAGATTGTAAAAAAACGTTAATTCTTTAAGTAACTTTTTGCCTCTGTATCTGTACTTTACTTAAGAAGCAAAATTGAGTATTTCGTCCACCATTGATTTCTACTCACCGTGACACAGGCCCCAGTGGTGGTGTCACAAACAGTCAGTATGGAGATGTTCTGAGGTCTGTTCAGCCATCGCACTGCAGTCTTTGTCTTACTGATCCACTTCACCATGGTCACATAGTGCTCCCTACAAACAAACAAACAAACAAAACAATGAATAACAATACGATGTGTAAAATGAAAGGGGTGAATAAAGTACAGTGTTAAAGGGGAATTCAAGTTTTTTACAATCTGAGCCTTATTTCGGTAATAAAACAAGTTGTTTTACTCACCCATAGCACTTTGGTGTCATATGGAGCACTTCCAGAGATGTTTTAGATTAGCGATAGCCGTAGCGCTAATATATGCCCCGAGCGGTCTCCAAATAACACAAACTTTAGCACTTTTCAAATCATAGAAGGTCGATGTCTTAGTCTACACTTTCGTTTGAGTCAAAAGTGGCCTGTAATCCGAGATTTATCCATAATTTACAGCTTTGCGTTTCATGTTTGGGTCCCAGGAGCTGAGAGCGAAATAAACTGTGACTCCGCACATGCGCACTGGCCTCCTCATCTACTCGAAACTATGGATAAATCTCGGATTACAGGCCACTTTTGACTCAAACGAAAGCGTTGACTAAGACATCGAGCTTCTATGATTTGAAAAGTGCTAAAGTTTGTGTTATTTGGAGACCGCTCGGGGCATATATTAGCGCTACGGCTATCGCTAATCTAAAACATCTCTGGAAGTGCTCCATATGACACCAAAGTGCTATGGGTGAGTAAAACAACTTGTTTTATTACCGAAATTAGGCTCAGATTGTAAAAAACGTTAATTCTTCTTTAAAGGTAGTAAAACAGTACAATCACAACTGAACTTGAGATGCCATTACCAAACATCTCAAAAATCGTAAAACACTGAGAGGACATCATGTCACAAAGAGCCAAAGGAGCTCATTCTTCTTCCTGGTTGTTTAATTTGGCTGAAAATCAAAACACAAAAAACATCTAGAATATCAGAGTTGCTGAACATGCTCACTATACAAGCACAAAATTAGAAAATGTTTTGACGTTGCAGAGTGGACCTATAACAAATGGTTGAGCTATAACTGATCCTAAGTAAAGCTGGTGTACTCTTTCATTTGAACATAAAAAGTTACCACAGAACTATCATCTTAAAGTGGAACTAAACACTTCAACCACAACCGCACTTCAAACAGAGCTGCTAAACTGTAACTGTGCAATACCTATAGGTAGGGGTGGGCGATATGGGCAAAAAAAAAACTGCAATATTTGTAGGATTTTAACGATAACGATATTATGACGATATCACCCCCATTTAGTCAGAACTTATTTTATCACATGGCGATATACTGTTTTAGTGCAGACAGCAGCACGCGCTAACGCTGCAACTTCATGTAAACCGCACAGACAGCGACACTTCCTCCACCTCAGGCTGCGCACACACATCCGCTGTGTTCATAAACTAATAATCCGTCAATAATACACGCATTCACGCATAATACATAAGACACAGGGTTCAAAGTGTGACAAAAAATATCAGTTTATAGTCCAGAAATTACGGTGTGTGTATATATAGGCTAATCTTAATGTTCAAGCAATAGAGCTACGCTATAGGCTCGTACTGATTTTTACAATCAGACAACCGAGCCTGTCTACAACTTTATACCCATTTCACCAAACAGCCCGTCTTCTAGATGAGGGTGTGATATGGACATTGTGGAAGGGGGATTTGTGTGTGTGGAACTGTGTTTGTACCTTGGTCATTGGTGCCCATTTCAGTTTTGCTCACGGTGCTAAACGTGTACAGCCATGCTAAGGCAAGGCCATCTCTGCCGATAGCTGTCCACAAATATTTATTGTTTCCTAGTCTTTTTTTGGCGGTTCAGCCATGTCACGCAAGCCTTGCAGTTTAAAACCAAAACTGTTTTGTCTGCAATGAATACGGGAAAACGTAGCGGTGACCATTGCAACACACGACGACGACTCAGATGGTTCATCTGTTCGTTGTAACCAGGGCTCTCAAGTTTTGAGCGGGGTGGTGCGTGAGACTGCGTAATTTCCCGAGGACCGGTGGGGGGGGTTTTCGCTGAAAACGCGCGGTCAAACACGTCGAATTGCGTGTGTCACACTCTCAAAGCGTGAGACTTGAGAGCCCTGGTCGTAACCTTGATGAGTGGTTAACAACACCGTCGGGTTAATGTTGGGCTAACTCTACATATTAATCTTACTTTTTGGGATCAGTGGGTGAGGAGGGGAGCTGGCTCATCCCTGAATCTGAACTGTGGCGTGGAGGGAGGGAGAGCAGAGGAGTGGGGAGGAAATGAAGCGCTCTGATTGGCTGAAAGTTCTCTGTTTACATGCAGATCTGTGGATCTGTGTCTCAGCCGCAGAGTCAGTGAAAGTCAGTGAAAACTTGAGTGAAACGGACGAAATGTGAGATCCATATGCGTAATTTAGTACAACAAAGCATACAAGCGAACAAGGAGGTCAAAACTGCGTGCCCGCTACGCAAAATGCGTACATGTTGGCAGGTCTGACTTAACGTGGGAAATCCCAGGCTGCTTTCGTTCGATCCGATCTGAAAGACAGCCTGGCGACTATGGCAAGCGAGCTCTCCCGATTCTGGGAGCCAATCAGAGAGCGGGGAGTGGTGGCAAGACGGTGACGTGTACTACGTGACAAACGGAAGCTTGCAGTTTGAACTAACAACCGACATGATTGGCTATGGGCTACGTATACGCCAAATGATAGACATTCGTAACGCCCAATACACGGCCGTTGGCGATCATAAACCACACCTCCGGTACGAGATATTTCGAAGATGGCTCCCAGACCATATCTCACTTGTGATATGGTCACCAGGCAAGGTCTGACTGCATCGGCAAAATCTCTTTGGCTATGAATCTGGTGATGGCATTGGTTATGTTTTGCCATCGTTAACTTTTTCTGTCATACGGCACTTTTCTGCTGAATGAGTCTACGAGGGTTTGTTGGGTGTGCCGAACAGGTCGCCTACTTGTTTTTTCTTGAGCTGCAGAGTCTTGAAGTTTCTCGTATTCTTCGTACTTTTTACTGTGGTGAAAGAGGTTTGTTGTGGAGCTTTGTTTCACAGCGATAGATTTCCAACAAATCTTGCATATGACAGCGTTTTGATCAATGTCAGTCTTTTCGAAACCAAGCCATTTCCATGCCAGAGAAGTAGACCCGCGTCTTGGCACTAAATCCTTTGAAGTAGACCCAGCTTTAGCTGCCTCTGCATTTTCTCAAACTGCGCTCCTGACCTGTTACAAGGCTGCTCGCGAGAGAGGTCATGTGATCACCTAGGCCTACAAATCGAGCGGCAGATTCGAGCTGAGTGGGGAGCGCTGCTGCGCTCTAATGTGTGTCGGCGTCTGTAAGTGTTGGCGCGCGTTTCATTGGTTTTGGCGAACTAATTTAAATACTCGATAATGTAAATTTGCACATCGTTAAAACAATCACGATAATATTCCAGACGATATATATCGCCACCTCTACCTATAGGACTAAATATGAGAGCGAGAGGGGAGGAGGGGCGGGGTCTGGAGGCATAAGGAAGTGTGATTGGTCTAACAGGTATCCACATTTCAAACTCCGCCCCTGCAGCCGGTTGTTTGTAATTAGCAAGAATCAGGACAGTCTTTTGTGATGTCACATAGTACCTGAAATTGCAGTGGCCAGTGGAGCCAGGTCACACCCATTTTTAGCACAAAGGAGCACATTTACCTAGTTTGAACTTCAATTACCAAAAAAGGACCAGCAAGAGTAGACGCTTTTTAAACACCGGATCCACAGATCCACAGTTTAGTAGTAAAGCAAGTTGGTTTAGTGTTTATTTCCACTTTAAATAAACTTTACTTTGGTTATACTAAAGAAAACCTTATATATTACAAAATGGATCTGTCTGTGTCTCAAGGGACATTGAGTGTCCCTGATACAAAGAAAGAAGCAGACGTGCTAAAGTGCTTTAAGAAAACTTACTCTGAAGGACAATGGTGTAACCTGTGAAGCTGAACTTGAATCAAGGTTGCCAGACAAGTACTTGTTTTAAGTGTGTTTACTGTGTTATAAACAGTGTCATTCTTCTTAAGGCAGCTCAAGGTGAAAAGAGACTTAGGTAAAAGCACTTATTCAGGAAACTTTGAAATATTTAACAGTAAATAATGTTATGGTAGTTTATTTTGTTTTCCCGTAGCTCTATACTGAGACTATACACAAGCGACTCAAATATGTGTCCCACCACAGCAAATTAGTCCACAACTCACGGAATCCTAGATAAACGATTTTTTTGTTTGTTTTTTTCAAAATTTGTGATTTTCGTTTTTTTGCAGAATGTGCAAGTTGAGATCATGAAGAAGCCGCCTCGTTTCAGATAACAGCATTAGTGACGTTAAAAAAACATACATTTTTTATTTAAAATTGGCTTGTTTTTCGGAAAGAAACGAGGCGTGTATAAATCAACATATTTTCCCACGCTCGCACGCCCGCCAATCCCGTTGCGAGAAGCGCCGAAGGGGTTTCCCCTGTTCGCCTATCAGCTGTGAAGAGCTATTGCATATGTACGCCGCACTGCGGGACAATAAGGACATGAAAATGGACTTTTAACTTCTACTTGGACACATGACACGTTCGGGAGACCTTCAGGACAGGTTTGGGACACGTCCGTTTCTCTGGAGCTTGTGTACAGAGTGCGATTTAGCTCCGAAAGACCGTGGATATACACGATACGCGTATACACGTCCGACAACACGGGGTGAGTCATATTATTATCATATTATTTCTGCATCAAATGGAGGTATTATGTGAAAGCAGCGGCCTTGTACGCGGGTGGGTACGTGTGTGTATGTGCGTGTGTGCACAGGACTAAACCAGGACTAAAACAGGACTAAAACAGGACCTACCTTGGTATTTTATTACATATTTTATTACATTTTTTAAAAATTTATATTGGTTACTTTGCTATGCTATTAGTACTTCCTGACTATCTTGGCGAGTCAACGGTTCTTCTTGATCCTAAGTATTTCATTGCATTATTGACCTTTTGTTGATCCTGCATATGACAAATAAATGGGGGAGGGCTTAGCTTAATGTCATGCAAATGAGGCAAGCAGGGGGCTATAGTGAGAAAAGTTTACGAGCTGATTTCATCCCTTAGCAAAATCTGATGTGCATGCTTTCAAATAGCAACAACTTCTTCAAATATTGTCAGCTTTTCATGTGTAAGGCATCATTGGAAAGCTTGGAATCTATACTTTCAGAATCTGTGAATAACTCAAAATGCCCCCGGGCCGACTTGTGTGCTATTTGGCCGCGCTTAGTCACATATAAAGATGCTGTAACTTATTTTTACTGACAATGGTTTTTATTCTGAGCATCCTAATTATTCACAGTGATGAGCTCTTTTCACAACTTCCAGAGGCCAGAGTGGAGCTGTGCCACCGCTACATGCAAACAACTACCATGCTAACCAAGCACTTCCTGATGCTAGATCGATTAATTTGATGCTGACAGTGGTCCCATATTGACTTCAAGAGCTGCTTATACAATATATTTGTACATTTGTCTTGTACAAATGTACATCAGGTAAGAGCCTTTATGTCACTTAATGCCTCTGTGGAGTTAAAAAAATAGTATAGTATTTAGTTATTTTGTATATGTTTATGACAATACTAGCTGCATTTACAATATAGTATAAGGGGCCCATATTGCACTATTTTCTGATCTATGTTATAATGTTGTTTTCTCATCAACACACACCTGGAGTTGTGTTTTGTCTCATTCACACGTTTAACACACAAATCCTGCGTGTTTAGGCAGAGTTCTTCTGTCAAACTGAAAACCCTCCACCTTGGGATATCATGCGGTTATACAGGAAGTGCTCCACTGTGTTTTTAAACTCCATACACCTTCATTATCATTTGGATAACTTCAGCCCTGGAATTCCCAATCTCAACTGAACAAAAGGTAAAAGAAAGGAACAGATCATTTTGAGCTTTGGAAATGTACACAGCTTAATAATACAGCATTACTGAAACACCTGTGAATGAAACAAAACACAACTCTGGGTATTTTCTGAGGAGGTAGCAACATTCTAACAAGAAATCTCACAGGAGTTAGTTTTGCTTAATATAGGACCTTTAAAATTTGTAATTGTGGAAAACATACATCATATCACATACAATTCTAAGTGTGCAATAGTTTTTACCAGCGACGTGCCTCACCTGTCATCACAGAGAAAAAAAAGTAAAATGAAAAAATAAATTAAATGCTTATAGTTATCCAATGATTTGTACTATAAAGTTATTTTCTAATTAACTTTGCCATTTTAATTCTTTTTTTTATTCAAAATTGCTGAATTTTCACTTTTATCGTTCAAATACTGAGAAGAGACGTGCAGAGAGGCACCAGCCGTCCGTGCCTCACATGGACTGACTGTGCTGTAGCTCAGCAGTCACAGATTCTGCGCTAAAGCGGCGGTGAAAAGGCTTGGCTGGCCTCATGGTAGAGGCACTCATGAGCCCAGGGATTCTTCTGCAACTCCTGGGGCAGTGGATCAGAATAAGTGACAGCAAACTACAATTTAGAGTTAGCATGTCGAGTTTAATAATCCGTTCAACTTCACTTTTTTCTTCTTGTCTGGCCCTACTTTTTAAATGGAGGAAGATTTCACGTTAAAGCTCAAGCAGTTTTCTAAACTGGACTTTTGGTCGAAGCAGGAGTTTATAATTAAAGGGATAGTGCGGGTTTTTTTTAAAATGTTAATCTGTATGGGTTTCCTTCTAAAAGTTACGTGTGTTGACACCGGCTTACCTCTGACAGTCTCAGCTGATCCTGGTTCGGCTCGCTTTCTGGAGCCCACGTAAGTAGGTCCGGTAACTTCTCTGGAACATGAAATAAAGCTTGTTTTTCTTCTCAAAACAAAACATTTGTCTGAAAGGTGCGTCCCAAACAGTTGTCAACGAAACATTCAGCAGCGAACTTAGCGATCGCGTATTGTGTCTGCCGACTCATATCACTGCGCTCACGTTAGCTGTATCAGCCTGTTCACTTGTAAACTTCCCCTTGCGGCGGACGGCATCTGCCGTACACTTCCGCTAAAGGTTAACAGGCTAATACAGCTAACGTGAGCGTTTTGGACGCAAATATATCACCTTTTGGACAAATGTTTTGTTTTGAGAAGAAAAACAAGCTTTATTTAATGTTACAGAGAAGTTACCGGACCTACTTACGTGGGCTTGAGAAAGCGAGCCGAACCGGGATCAGCTGAGACTGTCAGAGGTAAACCGGTGTCAACACACGTAACTTTTAGAAGGAAACCCATACAGATTAACATAAAAAAAACGCACTATCCCTTTAAAGGAAGACCAGCGCAGGAGCTAAAGGGTTTGCTCCAGACTACGGGACGAAAGACTCGCTCTTTTCAAACAGCGTGGTAAGAAATCGTCTTTTCTGCTTTTTCTGCCTTCTTTTCTCAACCTGCTGTGACAATGTCTGGATTCAGATGGGATATTGTGATCTGAAAAATTTGCAAAGAAGCCTCGTTAAACATGAGCGGTCCACCACTCATATTCGGAGCCAGATCGTGCTAAAACGTTGCTATTTTAATTTATGACGTTACTCGGTGTGCTCTGGAAAATGCACTGAACAATAATAATTAACTTTCAGCTTCACATCAAAAATATTACGAGCTCCAGTCACTTACAGGGAGAGAAACTGGCCCAGAGCCAAATTTACTTGCCGACACTTGGTTTACATATTTGTAAATCTGATTGTGATGATGTCAGTGCCTCAGTAGCCATGAACCTCACCGCACGTCAGTGGGTTTAACAGACCTAAAACAATTTTCCTCACAGTAGAATATACATTATTATTGTAAAAGTTTGAATAGTTTCTGCTGAGTTAACCTTCGCTGTTTAAAATTGCAGAGGAGGCACAGTCCTTTTCTCTCATAAGGTTAAATCAGATTTCCCTTGCACTTTTGAAAACAGTGAGATATGAGGAGCAGATAGCATCGAGCGCTTTATGGGCTGAATAATATTAGACTTATTTACTGGTGTGCTTCGTCCTTGGTCTGTGCATTGGAAATAAAGGCTGTGGCAGACTACAGAGCAAGGACACAGGCCAGAGTACAGAAGAGTGCAATTAAAGAGGCACCAAAGCTAAAGTGAACATCGCAAAAATACAAAATGAAATCGAGCCCTCAAAGAGAGAGTTTGGAGAAGGAGTATTTACTCTGAGAAAGTCTAAAGTTTGTAAATTAAAGGTGCATATGTAACTTTTCAGGAGGAGGGTCCGTCAAATGATTTTCTTCTTGGAGATTTTATTGTTTTGTCTGGAATGTATGTAGGGTGACCATTCGTCCGGATTTCGTCCGGACAGTCCGGTTTTAGAGCTGTCTGTCCGGCCGTCTGTCACGTGTCCTCCTTTTTTACATTTTGTGCTCCTTTCGGACCGTAGCATAAATCGTCATAAATCCCCACCCATTATTTACACTTGCTACTCTGCGATGTTGTGTCGCATGCAAACATACGCGATGCGCGTCGCGCGCAGCTGATACAGGCCGTCAGCCCCTCGTGTTGTCCGCTCTCTATCTGCGCTATCAGCCACTCTTTGAGGTGCAACTTGGCTCCTTCTTCCATCTTCATCGCCTTATTACTGTCCCTTAAAATTTAGTTTTCTTTAGTGCCATGCGTAACAGGTTTCGCTTACGTTTCCTCTCAATGTAGACAGTTAAAATACGTTACAATATTTACATTACGGCTTTCATAATTGCAAATAATATTTTGGGGATTTTGTGTGAATTACACAAATCCAGGTAGCGAGATCTTACCTCTTAAAAGTGAAATACAGAACTACTAGTTCTGCATTTCTTTCTTCTTTGCCATGGCATATGATGGCAGGGCAAAGACTGTTTTTCATTAGTGATGATATTGTTTTTTGTTCATATCATCTTGACCATAATTTGACACATTTTTCTTTTTGATGGGTGTTCCATGTTAATAAATATATGTTGACTTCATACATTATTCATAAGTTGTTTTTCTTGACCGTTCCCCTTCCCCGAGGGGAAAAACAAAACAAAAAACAAGGTGTCCTCACTTTAGGGCCTTTGTCCTCCTTTTTGGACACAAGTGTCCTCCTTTCCTGTTTCATGCCAGTGGTCACCCTAAATGTATGGTTATAAACTTTTCTATCTTCATGACTGAACCAGACCAAATTACAGGTCAGATCAGTGAAGCAACCCCGCTCACAGTCAGAATGCCTGTTTTAACTTGGTATTTTAAGCTACAAAACCACCTGTAATTGAATACATGTTAGGTAGAGTTGTTTAAAGTCATACTGTGGAACATTCCAAGCAGAGCAGCGTCATATCCATAGAAACAAGCAGGTGATGGATCCATTTGACCATCCAACCAGAAAGTTACATAATGCATCTTTAAGAGGAAAATATGATCAAAATGAGGGACAAAATAATCATTAACTATTTATCATGCTTTATGTTCCTTTTCCACATTAATATTTAAAGGTGCACGGCGCAACTTTTGTGGTGGAGTGTCCGCTATCCGCTTGTCTCCATGGAGATATGATTGCTTTGAATTGTAATGTAGCGTAGTGCTGTGTCCTGCTTGTCTCCCTTGTGATAAAGGTTTAATCTATACCGTGGAATATTCTAGACCAGTGCTTCTCAATTATTTTCTGTGACGCCCCCTAGGAAGAAGAAAAAATTTCACAACCCCTCCCTGCGTGCAACTATAAATAGTATTATTTGTCTAGAAAATTGTTATTAGTACACCTCTGCATAAGACACTTCCAACAAAGTCTTTTTGCACTTAGGACTCAAATATGAATGCGTTTTTAATGCAGCTTTGCGCACATTCGTTTACGTTTTACAGGAACGAAACTTAAAACCACCTCATTTGCATAAACTAAAAGTGCTGGAAAAAAAAAAAACGCTCTCTCCTTGTGCCGCTGATGCGTCAGCTTCTGTTGGACTAACAGAGGATATTCTGCTGATGGTGAGTCTGTTCTGTATATCAAGTATTTAAGGTTGCCGACCCCTGCCCCAGAGCAACAATGAGAGCGCCACTGCCAACTACTGTTGTTGATGTGCAATTACACTTAGTTGTAGTACAGTACGGCAAAAAAGCATGTTTCCCAGGGTCACAAGTGCCCCCCCTGGCATCACACCGCGCCCCCCCAGGGAAGCCCGCCCCACTATTTGAGAAGCACTGTTCTAGACAAAGCAATAACATATTCATGGAGTCAGCCAGATGGTGGACCCTCCATTAGAAATGTTACGCAGTGCACCTTTAAGACTGTTGTAAGTAAACATTACATAGAAGTCCATTCCTTTTTACTCATCTAGGTATGAATATCCTAAAAACAATATTATTTTTCTAAAAACGTTTCACCTGACCACCCTCACCAGCTGCCGCCTGTCATCTGTCTGCTTCATAGTGCAGGTCTACAGTCACATTGTTTGGGAGAAGAGTTCTTTCTTAAAGTAAAGTTGGAACAACTCTGAAAAGCTGATGGATACCACATTATCAGGCAACACAGGCGCAGGTGACAGTCTGATTGTTTAACAACTCTGTATATAAGCTGAAGAAAGTTGATGGATGAAATGTTTTGAGAAAAAGACATAAGGAAATCCACTTGAGCTAATAATATTGTTTTGTGAAAATGTTATAGGTCTCACCGTAGTTTGAGGCTCTCTGGGGGCATCAGCTCCAGAGTGTGGGTGGGTCCATACAGATTCACCACAAACAGCTTCACTGCGGGGTTTGGCTGTCCTGCCTGTGGACACAGTATACATGAGACACAAGACAAAACAAGACAAGAGAAGACATCTGTTCTCAAAATGTTTTCACAACATCAGGAAGTAATTACATTTTTTAAACCTCATAAACTAAATTCTACAACGCTGAGGTGGAGCAGGTCAGCAGTTTTAAGTTCCTTGGGGTACACATCACTGAGGATTTATCCTGGACACTACATACAGATACTGTGGTTAAGAAAGCCCGACAAAGACTCTACTTCCTGAGGAAGTTGAGGAAGTTTGGTATGAACACCAGCATCCTCACAAACTTCTACAGGTGCACCATCGAGAGCCTGCTGACGGGCTGCATCACAGTGTGGTATGGGAACTGCACCGCTCAGAGCCGCAAAGCACTACAGAGGGTGATGCGAGCGGCAGAGGACATCACTGGCAGCAGTCTCCCCTCCATCCAGGACATTTACCACAGCAGGGGTCTGCGTAAGGCACGCAGCATCACTAAGGACCATACTCATACGGCACAAAGACTTTTCCGTTTGCTACCCTCTGGTAGACGATACAGGAGCCTGTCAGCACGCGCAAAAAGACTCAGGGTGTTTTCACATATAGTCCCCTTTAAGCAAACCGAACCCTAAAAGTGGACCAACAAGGGGATCAAGAGAACCACAAACTCAGTTCTGTTTGTGTTCACATTGTGAAAGAGGACCGAGTTCTCTTTCTGGTTCGCATAAGCTCTGATGGAGCCTCAGTCCTCTTTCTGTTCACACTGTAGCTTCTCTAGAGCTCTGAGACCTTCACTCCTTGGCATTCTCTGTGATGGCCATCCCTCTTAATCATGGCCCTAGTTTAGAGAAAACGCTCGTAGTTGGATCTCGGGTCCGAGCTGACGGTCCGCCGCGAGGCGGGCCCCCGTCTGTCCCAGCCCCTGGCTCTTGGCGCCCCCTCGATGCTCTTGGCTGAGTGTCCCGCGGGTCCGAAGCGTTTACTTTGAAAAAATTAGAGTGTTCAAGGCAGGCACGGTCGCCTGAATACTGCAGCTAGGAATAATGGAATAGGACCCCGGTTCTGTTTTGTGGGTTTTAAGTGCAGCAACTTTAATATACGCTATTAGAGCTGGAATTACCGCGGCTGCTGGCACCAGACTTGCCCTCCAATGGATCCTCGTTAAAGGATTTAAAGTGTACTCATTCCAATTACAGGGCCTCCAAAGAGTCCTGTATTGTTATTTTTCGTCACTACTTCCCCGTGTCGCTGTCTACGGGAAGCTTAGAAGGTAATAAAACTGCACAAAAGGCGAAGTGAACCCGGAGCGTTATGTGTACACACTGCGCAGGTTAGGCGAACCGTACCGCGGACCTTTTAGCGAACCGTACTGAGATCGCCTCCCGAGATGGTCTCAGTTCGGTTCGTTTTAAAGGGGTCTGAGTTCGCTTAGAGTGTTCACATATAAACCTATAATGCTCAGTTAGCGATCTGAGTTCGCTTTAAACGCTGAAAGGGACCAAGTGTGAAAACACCCTTAAAGACAGCTATTACCCCCAAGCTGTCAGACTACTGAACTCTGGATAATATTCTAAATCAGGGGTGCTCAACCTTTTTTTTAATCAACAGATCTACTTTTGAGGTTGATGGTGTGCCGAGATCTACCAAGAGGGGGGGTCTGGGGAGGAAGGGGGGTTTGGGATTTTTTTAGATGTGATTTCCTGCATTCTAGTCCATTTTAGAATGACCTGTTAGTCATGGCAAATATAGGCTTTTGGAGTGAGAGTCAATCCAATCTCACTCCGCCCCTGAATTATTCAAAGAGGAAGTTGAAACAGAGTAACACTGTAACATAAATTTAGATTAGTTTTTGCTTTGTACTTGAGGACACAGGAGCTCATAGCGCACACAGGCAGGAGGAGCGAGAGCGTGAAAAGACAAGGAAGGATGCGCTGACGTGAGGCGGACGGACAGGTAGGATGTTTGATAAAGTTTAACCTGCTCTGTGATACATGCTGGTACGCAAAGGTACACGCTGTTGCGAACAAGCTGTGTGCGCTGGGGGCGCGTGTGCTGACGTTCCGCGCAATGTCCGCGGCTCCAGACGAGCACACAAGCTGCAGTGAGAAGCCGTTGTTTATAAGGGCAGCGGCCATAATGAAATATGATCACACTCATCTCCTGACCAAGACCAGTGTCGAGTACTACAACACTGCGATCTGCCCACACTATCTTGGCGATCGACTGGTAGATCGCGATCGACGTATTGAACACCCCTGCTCTAAATAATACTGAACTCTCAATGAGTGCGTGCACATGGCGGGTGGTCTGTCGTTAGATCCCAGTGCACATGAAGCTCGTGCAATTGGATAATGGTCAGTGACCTGGCCGGCTCCGCTACGCTTTGTGGCGCTGTAGTCCAACTACTTCCGGTGATGGCTACTCAATAAAAACACAAACTATGTGGCAGTTTACAAAGATGGCGCTTGAGGATTTTGATGGAGCAGCATTGGTGTACGTGTTGTGCATTCTTTCTTCGCAGCCATGATTTCGTCTGACTTTTCTGGCAACAATCGCTACTTATGACGCCGTCGGCGCCTCCTGCCACTTCCGGGTGAAATCCCTTGCGAAAATTCCCACGCATGCGCAGTACGCCAATTCGATCCGATATTGTGCACAAGGCGGCACCAAGAGGATTACTATCGGCCTAAGCCAGGGGTTCTAATCGGATTGGGGAATCCAATCTCTATCCAATCCTTTGCCTATGCACATGAATCTGATACGATCCCAATCCGTTTGCAATCGGATTACACTTGTCCATGTGCACGCAGTCAATAATACTGCACTAAATTACTTTTCATTATGCATAATATGTTTACTGCTGCTGCTCTATATCAGGGCTCTCAAGTCTCACGCTTTGAGAGTGAGACACACGCAATTCGACGCCACACATGGTATTTCTCACGCTGAAATTTTTTTAAGCAATTCAAAACTGTAGCCACTGTTCACAGTGCTTCTGTGCCCAGAAAATCGGTAAGTTAATGCAGGCACCGCGCGTTTTCAGTCACTTTGTCACTCACCACTGCTTTGCGGTGTCCAAATAACACAAACTTTAGCACTTTTCAAATCACAGAAGATCGCTGTGTCAGGGTAGACTTTTAGTAGATTCCAAAACGGCCTGAAACCCGATATCGCAACAGAAAAATAAAATTCAGAGCGGTGTTAGCTTCTTTCGGACTAGCGGTGTTTACAAAACAGCTGAGTTCACGCATGCGCACTGTCCTCTCTGATGACGTCATCAAATGAAACTATAGCTGGATATCGGGTTTCAGGCCGTTTTGGAATCCACTAAAAGTCTACCCTGACACAGCGATCTTCTGTGATTTGAAAAGTGCTAAAGTTTGTGTTATTTGGACACCGCAAATCAGTGCCCCGAGCACTCACGCTAACGGATACGGGATCATTAGTAGAACAAAACGGCTCAACATAAGTTCTGCGATACTGCTCCAATTGACACCAAACTGCTATGGGTGAGTAAAACTACTTGTTTTATTGCCGAAAGAAGGCTCAGATTGTAAAAAAAAAAAACATTACTTTTCCTTTAAATACTCTACTTATTTAACCATATCTGTACCTTGTATTTTATTACATTTTATAACCTTTTTTTTTTAAGCTATTTTGTCTGTAAATAAATTCCTACTCCTAATATGAATTTCGACTCCAAACTCGCCCCATAACTGCTAGCCTCATGAGCTTCATTTGACTAGAGCCGAGCACTATGGGTGACGTCACATTCCCTTAGTCCACTTCTTTATACAGTTTATGGGCAATCTTATAAATCAGTACCAGACCTAATCAGAGACTGACTTGGGACTTGCAGGTCTAAGACTACGTTCACACTGCTCCGGTTAGGACCTGAGCCTAGTTTAGACCAGGACCAAACCCTGTATGTCCTGGTCTAGTCCAAGTTTAGTCCAGGTTTAGTTCAGATTTAGTCCCAGTTTTGATGTGGAGCGTATGAACAGTTTGTGAACTAGTCTAAACCAAGACTAAGTACCTGTACCACAGTTTGAGAACCGCCTAAAGAAAAATGTGGCAAATTCATGCAATGCAAAAGCTTGTATTAATAATTTAACAGTAAATTATGAATCCCAAGCTTACACTGGATAAACAGTAATAAATATGGTAATTTAACTGTGTAGGTTGTCTATGCATTTCTTATGAACCATGCTACACCAGGCATGCAAATAATACCAACATTAGCAACAAAAAAAAAAAAAAAAGCTATTTCCATACACTTTGAGCAAGACTTTAATACATAAATTGAGCAATAATCATTTGGTGGAGTCTGTGTTTTGCATGAACTATATTACTTCTTATTTCAGTAATTATATAATGTAATCTATTGGTGGAAAATTAATCCCACAAATTAATTAGCAGTAGCTGTATGGTAGTGCTGTTATCTGAATATAGCCTGAATATATAGTCTATGAAAAACAAGATCATTTCAGCCTCATTCTTTATTGAATTATTACTGCGGCAAACCGAGGCCTATAAACATGATTACTGAATGGGATCTTATAAGTCTAATATTAAGTTTGCTCATGAAGAAAAGGAGAGAATACATTAATTTTGTGTTTATTTTGTATATCATGGTGTGTATCTATTTGAGGTGGTTTAGACCTGGTTTAGTTCTGGGTTAGACCTGTTTTAGTAATTGCTTAGTCCTTGATTAGCATTCAGTCCTGGCTTAGTCCTTGTTTAGCTTAGTTTTTGACCTGGTTCATTTCTCTAGTTTAGTACCACTGTATGTTAGCATTGTTCTGGTTGGGTCCTTGGTTTGTGTTAGTTTAGACCTGATTTACCGTATTGGCCCGAATATAAGACGACCCCCTCTTTTTCAAGACTCAAGTTTGAAAAAATACTTTTTGAACACCAAATTTAATTTTTATACAGAAAATAATTACAGTACATCTGAAACAAATGATTATGACAATATATTCGAGAGAAAAAGCATGTTATTTTGCCTCATTCAAATCATGCAAAAACTGTCTATCACATCTTAATATCTGAACATTTAAATATGTAAACTAAAGTGCAATCACATTTGTAAATGAATGGCTTCTGGTTTTTGAAATGTAAATAAACCAATCTACTGTGATAAAACAACAAAATTGGAATAACTGCATTAACCATCAAAGTGAAGTCTAACTGTAACTGTAGTCTTGAAACAAATCTGAATAAGGAAAAACATTGCAATAAAATAATGCAAACTGGTTTAAACTTGAGAGTAGCTGAGATCTGTCATGTCAGAACATTACTCCTCACAAACATCCTCTGGCTCGCTGTCACTGTCCTACGTTTCTCCATTTTCTGTTATCTCTTCTCTTATTTTCTTCTCTTTTCTTTCTTACCGCTATTTTTAATTTTTCTTCTTCGTGACAGGGGTTCGCCTGTTGAGTTCAGTTCAGCATTCACTTTAAAGATATCTGGCGCCATCTAGCGTTGTGAATGGGTATAATTAATGTCTAGACCCCGAATGTAAGACGACTCCCACTTTTTCAGTCTTATTTCAATGCAAAAAACATCGTCTTATATTCGGGCCAATACGGTATTTCTGGTTTAGTCCTTGGTTGGCCTGGTTTAGAGCTGGTTTAATCCTGTTTCATCCTTGGTTAGACCTGATATATTCTTGGGTAAGACCTGCTTTGGTTTAGATCTGGTTTAGCAATAGGTTAACATAGGTTTAGTCCAGGTTAGGTCTTTGTTTAGCTTTGGTTTAGCTTGGTTTAATATATGATAAAACCTGGTTTCGTTTTGGGTTAGACCTGCTTTAGTACTGGGTTAGCTGTGCCCCAGTTTGGTCCTTGCTTTTCTTGAGGTAGGTTTCAACCTGGTTTAGTCTTAGGGTAGACATGAGTTACCTGGTTTAGTTCTGGGATAGACCTGGTTTAGCCCTTGTTTAGTCCTGGTTTAGTCCGTGGTTAGACCTGGTTTAGGGCAGCTCTTAAATTGATGAAGATTCTGCTATAAATATGAGGGTGCATATTCAGCTGGTGTCCGAATTGTATTGTCTTATATCGTTGTATGTCTCTCTTCTAACCTTGGGGTAGGGGTAGTGCTTGCCCCGGGGGTAGGGGGTCCCGGTGAAGCGAGGCAGGACCATGTTTGGGACCAGACTGTCGTTCAGGACCAGGAAGGCCAGTCTCTCTCCATCAGGGGACCACCAGTGAGCAACGTGGGTTTCCAAGATCTCCTCTGCGCACACGACACACACACAGAAAATTATAACAGTTTCAAATCAAATTAATACATATTTTGAATGGGAAATAGTTGTTGTTTATTTTTTATTGCAAGGGTCTCCATTAGAGTAGACAAGTTGCTGCTACTCTACCTGGAACGTAATTAAAGAAGACCTATTGTGCTTGTATTTGCTATATAATTATAATCTATGACACCCATGGATCTTTAGGTTATAATTTGAACATTCTAAATTGCAATATTCATCTAAAATTACTTCCACGTTAGAAAAATGAGGTGCCCAGTGGGAGCTGATGTCACCGTCAAACATCATGACAACAAAGAACCTTGACATCCTGTTTTTCTTCAACAACCCCTCCATTCTCAAAGATCTTTGCTTCCTCATTCAGACTCTCATTATGATGGCCAAATATCATATACACAAAACAAAATGGACTCAAAATAAATCAAGTGGTCACCACTAAAATAAGAAAAAGCTATTAAAACATACAATATCTACAGGAAATATCTATAATTTAACAGTATTATTTCCCGCTGCATTTTATTTTATTGAAGTAAATTTGTATTTTTTCCATTTATATAACTGATTTTTCGCCCTATATGTGACTGAGTACGGCCAAACAGTCCTCAACTCGGGATTAGTGAAATGAAGATATTTGCATTAGAAGTAATTTTTTTTCAAAATTTGTGATTTTCGTTTTTTGCAGAATGTGCTAGTTGAGATCATGAAGAACCCACTCCATGTTTCAGATAACAGCATTGGCTGCTTAAAAAGCATACATTTTGTCTGTGGAATTGGCTTGTTTTCCAGAAAGAATCGAGGTGTGTCTAAATTACCATCCTACAGCTGCGGACCAATCACGTGGCATTTGCGCTCTTTTGTTTACTTTTTCCACCTATCAGCTGTGCTCAGCTCCTGAATATGTAGCTGCATTTCATAGGCTGCATTTGCATCCGTAACTTAAAACTCCTTAACTTTGACTGTAAATGCTACATAAGGAAATGCTGTAAACGCTCTTTTCGGGACATGGGACACGGAGCTCTCCGGAGCTCATGTACAGAATGCGATCGGGTACTTTACTGGGGAAAGAGTGCGGATATGCGATCCACGAACAACGAGGCAAAAAACAGGCAAGTAAATGTAAGCACACATGTACTTTAAAGACTTTAGGACATGTTTAAATACTAATTCAGCATTCGTGTGGCAATCATATTGTGGCACCGCAGATCTCCATTCACAATGCGGCTAAGCTAATGCTAACGCTAGCATTGAAACACTGCGACCAATGCGAACAAGAACAGTCTCTTTAGGTTAATTTCCACTCTATTTTTGTTTATATCAAAGCCAAATGTTTTGCCATAGGCTATAGCGGTAGAGAAATACTTTATATTGATTCAATTTGACCCGTTTATCACTTTTGTAACTTTTTTTTGACTCGGCGCTTATTTAGCCATGAGGTTTTGAATGGAAGTTCTTATGGGACGCATAGCATTTGAAACTTCAGTGTTTTCTTTTTGTAACTTTTTTTTTTTAATGAATTAGGCTGCAATGCCAATACTAATTGATTTATTTAATAGACTTTGAAAGTGCACTTTACTTTATTTTTGGAATTAACTTCTTACGCTGTGACCGGCCCGTGCACAGGCTTGTTCACTGTTTTTTTTTTTCTTTCCATATAAGAGCACACATTCCCAAACGTGTCCCATGACATCTACACATCCAATTAAACCTTACAGTCTCCTCTTTTTGACTATGCAATTCATTTCCCAGCACAACAATCAGTCCCCGAGCACATGGGGCTTTTATACAGAAAAGAACAAAACGAGGTTTGTTACTTTGCTTACCTTTGAAGGCTCTGGACAGGTCAAACATCTGTATTTCACCACAAGCTTGGTATCATTCTGTCCGTAAGGATCCAGCGAATAAAATCCAGTAAAACAATTTAGTCCAAAACACGTTTTAGATCCAATACGATGGCGAAAGTCTTCCCAACTTACATAAGCGCCAGTGTTTTTTTTCCACTTCTTTAGCCTAAATCAAGCAAAATATATCTTTCCTCGCTAAAACCGCGCTCACAGCAGCTAAACACGAGAGTATACTTAAAAATGACACATAAACCGGCCAGTAAGAAGATGCCTGGGCTGAGCGAGACCTATAAAGGTCCAATCATGTGTGACGCTCCGGTAAAAATCAAGTACGACGTTCACGCTTGCTGAGCCAACAAGTTAGGTTACACAGGATGATTGACAGTTCAGGCGAACAGCCAATGAGGAACTGAACAGGGAGACATATAGTTTGTTAGGCCTTTCACAACAAGTTCCACGTGAAACAGCTGCGTAACGCGAAATTGCGGTCCGTGCGTAAACTGCGCGTAATTTACGCACAGCGCCATGCGTCTTGCGCCTTTGCTGTTGATTTGAGTTTCCTTGATTGAAAATATGGCTAAAAGGACTGGAAAGAGAAAATATTTAAGTTTGGAGACTGCACAAGTCGATTTCAGCTCTGGAGGAGTCTGAGAGAGAGAATCAGGAAACAGATATGGACTGTGAGGAGGCGTTGTTTATGAAGGATGTACTTCTGGATGTGTAAGTATCATTTTATTATGTATTTGATGTAGTGTGAATTAGTGTGAATTATTTGTAGTATTTGAATAAAAATAAAACAATAAACATTAGATTTTTTTTTGTGCATTTAGATCACTTTTTGTAAAATAGACCTACTATTATTTATTGGGTGTTTAGATAAAATAAATAAGAAAAATAAATAAGAATAGATTTTAGTTTTTAGATTTAGATTTTTGTCTTAGATAGTTTTAGTTTTGTCTTTATTGTATTTTGTACACTGTTTTTGCACTACTTGGCCAGAGAGAAACAAAATTTCGATTCACTGTATGTTGAACACATATGGGAGAAGTGACAATAAAGCTGACTTTGATCTTTGAAAATAACATTTTAGAAAGGATATTTTGAGCTTATTTCCTATTATATTTTTGTGTTTTTCTTACTAGTGTCATCACTGTGTACCAATAAAGCCCAACTGCAGATAAGGAGCCCTACCACGACCGGAGCAACAAAGAACGGATGGGCAGCAGTGGTGACCGCACAAATGGCAGGCTGAAGTGTAGAAGATGTCAGTCAAAGACAGCTGTAAAATGTTCTACCTGTGACACTGCACTCTGCTTTATTCAAACAAGGGACTGCTACAGTCAGTGGAACACACCAGACTCTTAGTGTGTAAATACCTGTAAATATGTGTGGAACGTTTAGTGTCCATGGTTTTTTGAAAATGTATACAGTGTGCAGTGTTATAGAATTTTTCAATACATATTTTCATTTTCAACACTTGTTTGGTCTATTTTTGATAGAAAAAAACACTTTTTTATAGAATGTAATTCTCAGGGACATAATATAGTGACCTTGTGTGCAGAAATGGATTCCTCTAGTTGTAAGCTTTCAGTAGAGCCCTCAATGATGTCTGTAGATTAAATGAGTCAAAAGTTATTAAACGTTTTCTAAATGTTTCCAATTTGGATAGGTTTGGATAGGTTTGGATAAAGGCATGATCCCTGTATAAAACGCCTGGACAAAGTATAACAAAAAGTGGAGTAAAAAGTTTATTTTTACAGCTATTGATTCCCAATTTGAAATTTGAGTGGTCAACAACTTATTGTATTGAAAGATAGTGTATTTTAGGCCTCAGCTATGAACAGCAGCTATAGACACCTTTTATATTTACAAAAAAATTAGGCGAGGATAAAAAAAAACACTTTTTTTTTGGTGTTCCAAGGTGTGTAACTTTTTTCCAATCACATTTGGAGTGAATGTAAATGCTGAGGGTAAAACTAGAGAATGTTCCCTTTACACAGAGACCAAACATTTGTATATAATCCATATACTTCAATAACAGGAATGATTTTAATTTGGAGAGGTCCTTTTAGGGACAATTGCTCAAAAAAGGCCCTCCACTGTAAGGGGTGTTAAAGCTAGCTTATTGAAATTATTGAAATGTTATTAAAGTCCATTTTGATGTGACCAAAATTTTATTTATAGGTATACAGCTAAGATATATATCATGTATTTATTTATTGTTATTTAATTATTTAAAGCATAGTATATTATACTATAATAATAATAATAATAATTCATAGCATTTATATAGCGCCTTTCATGACACCCAAAGCGCTTTACAGTTCATTGTTCATTCACTCCACACTTGGTGGTGGTAAGATACTTTCTGTAGCCACAGCTGCCCTGGGGCAGACTGACGGAAGCGAGGCTGCCAATCTGCGCCATCGGCCCCTCTGACCACCTCCAACACTCACGCAGACACCACTTTCATACTAGGCAATGTGGGTAAAGTATCTTGCCTAAGGACACAACGACAGTTTTTACAACTGGCGCCCCCCTGTGGCACCTGGAATTCCCAGCGGTCTCCCATCCAAGTACTAACCAGGCCCTGCCTTGCTTAGCTTCTGAGATCTTACGGGATCAGGCTTTGACAGGCAGGTATGGCCTGTCAAAGCCTAATATAGCCACTATGCTATATTATGTGCAATACGAAATTCATTTGAGCAGTATTACCTCTGTTGAAATACTCCTTACTCCTTAAATACCCCTATTTTTTTTATTATATTGGTTACTTTGCTATGCTATTAGTACTTCCTGTCTATCTTGGCGAGTCAACGGTTCTCCTTGGTATTTCATTGCATTATTGACCTTGTGTTGATCCTGAATATGACAAAAAAACAATCTTGAATCTTGGTAGTCTATTAAATTTTATAGTAAACTTTGACTTAACATATCATCCTGTGTATTATTAAATTATTGAATGATTCTGACCTGACATTAACACCACACCGCAGTGAGTCACTGATGGGGGAGGGCTTAGCTTAATGTCATGCAAATGAGGTAAGTTGTGAGAAAACAGTGAAAAGTTTCGGGGCTGATTTCACCCCTTAGCAAAATCTGCTGTGCATGCTTTCAAATAACGACAACTTATTTTAATATTGTCAGATTTTCATGTGTAAGACATCATTGGAAAGTTTAGAATCTACACTTTCAGAATCTGTGAATAACTCAAAACGCCTCCGGGACGACTTGTGTCCTGAAATGCCACGGTTGGATACATATATTGTAGGTATTGTTTGTATAATTTTGACATCCTCAGTTATCCCCTGCCTTGGTATCTGTATATTTCATTATGTTCATTTAAAAACAATACAATGTTGTCATGTAGTTTTGCCTATTGTTTACATGTTTATCCCCAGTCCAGTTCATTTTCTTAGCCTGATCCAGTCCATTTGCTTCCTCCCTGTTTTTCCTGCAGTTGCCTGCAGTTCCTACAATCATCCGAGGGTTGTTTATAGAAACTCCCTCTGCCCAGTCAATTCTTGCTAGATTGTCAACCAGTCAAGAGACTCTCAAGCTCTGTATCTGAAACTCTGAATCTGATATCTGCTGTTTGCAATTTGGGCATTCTGCATTATTCCCTGTTTGAAGAAACTGAGTTATCCCAAGCTCATTTTCTAATTAGAGTATTTCACAGTTATGGAGGATATTATAGTTCACACAATAATATCTTATCTTCCTTTGTTGCTTATTAGCCTGATTTGTCATATTAAGCTTTACCTACTAAAGGCCACTTTCTGTTGACTGCATTCTTTTGTGTTGCATCTGAGTCCAATTTGCCTACGTGATAAATGTACTACCAAGTAAGAAAGTAATAATGGAGAGCAGGGGGTATATACTGACAATGGCAGTCACTCATATTTAAAAACTAGAAAACATGCATAAGTAAATGAGTTCTGCAATTTGATGTTGCTGGTTTGATTGTATAGTTACACTTTCACACTTACATAATAATAAAACGACATAGATAATGCCATACCTTCGTAGAGCCAGTCCGCGATGCCATTGAAGATAACTCCCTCTTTGCCTGAAGACGTGAGCCTCAGTGAGTTACTCTTCACATCAGACTGATAGTAGATGTTGTTCTCAAATATGTACATCTGGAAAATACGAGCAAATATACAGACATAACTATACGATTCATTCACTCATCATCTGTGACGTCATCTAACCATCTTCATGGAAACCAGCCTAAATTAAAGGTCAGATCTGTGGAGAGGCAAGCCCACAAAAGGAGAGAATGCATGTTTTTGAAGGAATAACAACGCCCTGTAATTGAATAAACACAAGATATACATTTAAAGGGATATGCCACCCCCAGGTCAAACTTGGGCATCTCCCCACAGTCCAGAGACTAAAATAAGTGGTGGAAAGCGTTTTTCTGGTGACGCAGCCATTGTCCAGGTCTGTCAGCACTGACCGCCGTGGTATCTGCAGCTACTCCGCGTTAGACTGGAGTCTAACGTCGCCAGAGAAAGATTTCGGCCAAAAGGAATTAATTTGCTCGATGCTTTTCCCAATTACTTTCTGTGTAGTGCGCATTCATATCGAGTGCAAATAAATGTGCAAATCAACACGGAGAGCTTGACTTGGTCATTTTGGGTGGGAACTATTTTTCAGTGTGGAAAAAGACAGACGAAGCACACACCACGCTGCGTAACAGGGGAACTGCTTTCCTGGTGCGTAACAGGGATTCCCCTGTCAGCGTGGTGTGTGCTTCGGCTGTGTTTTTCCTGGACAATGGCTGGGTCACCAGAAAAACGCTTCCCACCACTTATTTTAGTCTCTGGACTGTGGGGAGATGCCCAAGTTTGGCCTGGGGGTGGCATATCCCTTTAATACGGTGCTGCGGAACATTCTAGACAAAGCAGTAAGATTTCCATGATGACAAGCAGGTTCCAGACCAGAAAAGGATGTTGTTTCCTCATCACAAATATACCTGGAGTTGTGTTTTGTTTCATTCACACATTTTTAACGCACAAACCCTGCATATTTAGGCGCTTTGTTACATTTTCTATGAAAAGCGCTTTATAAATATTGCTTGATTGATTGATTTAGGCTGAGTTCTTCTCTCAAACAGAAAACAGTCTGTTCCACCTTGTGATGTCATGTGGTAATACAGGAAGTGTTCAACTGTGTTTTTAAACTCCATAAACCTTCACTAGAATCATGGGGATAATTTCAGCCCCGGAATTCCCCATCTCTACTGAACAAGCTAAAAAGTAAACGTAGTTGTTAACTTGAAAACTACTGCTTCATGACATCTTGAGCTTTGGTTCTAATAATAAAGGATTACTCAAACATGTTTCAGTGAAATGAAACACAACTCCAGCTATATGTTTTTTCATGAGATAACATCATTCTAACATGGCTTGAAGCTCACATGAGTTAATTTTACATAACACAGAACTTTGTATGCAAAAAAAAGGATTCTAGTTTTACCAGCTGACCAATAATTTGCCTTTTTAAGACAGTAAAATATGGACGTTTGAACACCATAGATAATGCAGTGCAGCCTGTTATAAAAATGATGTTAAGTTTGTTGATAAAGTATAAAACTTATAGTGGGTGTATTGTCTGCATAGAAGTCAATAAATGGTGTTAGGTAACTACCAGAGGAACATTATTATTATAGTATTATTATAGGTATTATTATTATATAGTATTATTTAAACTCTGTGTGTAATTGAATCTTGCTTGTACATACACACTTGAGCAAAGAAGTCTGCTTATTTGCTGTAACATAATCGTCCACTGGGTCTTTGTGAGTAAAGGATTACATAACATGAAGACAATCAATATGAGGTTTAATGATTCTGAGAAGAGTCTTAGAAATAAACTGTGCACTATATGAGCACTGGGTAACTTGTCTCCATGGAGATGTTATTGCCTGGATTGTTTCACTGTGTGTTTGTGTGTGTGTGTGTTTGTGTGTGTGTATGTGTCTTAAAGGAAAATTAACGTTTTTTTTTTACAATTGGAGCCTTCTTTCGGCAATAAAACAAGTAGTTTTACTCACCCATAGCAGTTTGGTGTCATATGGAGCAGTATCGCAGAACTTATGTTGAGCCGTTCTGTTCTACTAATGATCCCGTATCCGTTAGCGTGAGTGCTCGGGGCACTGATTTGCGGTGTCCAAATAAACAAACTTTAGCACTTTTCAAATCACAGAAGATCGCTGTGTCAGGGTAGACTTTTAGTAGATTCCAAAACGGCCTGAAACCCGATATCGCAACAGAAAAGTAAAGTTCAGAGCGGTGTTAGCTTCTTTCGGACTAGCTGTGTTTACAAAACAGCTGAGTTCACGCATGCGCACTGTCCTCTCTGATGACATCATCAAATGAAACTATAGCTGCATATCGGGTTTCAGGCCGTTTTGGAATCCACTAAAAGTCTACCCTGACACAGCGATCTTCTGTGATTTGAAAAGTGCTAAAGTTTGTGTTATTTGGACACCGCAAAGTAATGCCCCGAGCACTCACGCTAACGGATACGGGATCATTAGTAGAACAGAACGGCTCAACATAAGTTCTGCGATACTGCTCCAATTGACACCAAACTGCTATGGGTGAGTAAAACTACTTGTTTTATTGCCGAAAGAAGGCTCAGATTGTAAAAAAAACGTTACTTTTCCTTTAAGGTTGTCAAAAGTATCGCATACTAGGATTAAAACTAGTATTGAAACTATAAATATTCTTTTGAGCAAGAATCAATACAAAAGAAATGAATAAATCAGACAAACAGGATCAAATTTAACATCCTGAAATTGTGTGTAGAATCCCTCAGTCGTCCAGGTAGAATCCACGGCAAAAGGAGAAATTCAATTTGTCAACTGGACATAAGTTTATTTGGTCGAATACATTTCGCAGCTCATCCAACCTGCTTCTTCAGTTGTGGTCAGACGCTGGTGGACACTGCCTATATCTGTCTGAAGGGACGAGCTAACTACAATAAAATTACTCTGAAACTACCACACCTATTTGTTTACAGTTTCTGTTAGTTATGTAGGCCCATTGAATATGCACTGAGTGTGGGGTCTTGTTAGCATAACCATTCAGGGGCATAATAGGTGTTTTCAAACCTCTGGACCTGACCTGGCTGCCCTATTGTTTTCTTTGTTTGCCTCTGTAAAGGTCCCATGGCATGAAATTTTCACTTTCTGAGGTTTTTGAACGTTAATGTGAGCTCCCCTACCCTGTTTAGCCCCCCCCCCCATGGTTAAAAGTTGCGAAATGTCTAAACTGAGCATTTGCGATCCTTTTCTGCGTTACAAAAAATCGGAGCTCAAACGGGCGATTTTGAACAAGGCACCTTATTGACGTCAGATCGACAAAAGAAATGCAAATGCAGTTCCACCCCCGTCTGTCTGTACTCAGCGTCTCTGTAAATCACGCCCAGAGAGTTTGGACTGCGAATGCGCTAGGCAATGCGAAATGTGTTTTTTTATTTGCCTGAAGGCACGTCCGAGTGTTTCTAGGCTCGGAAGTCCTTTATCTGAGCCTCTGGACCTTTGAACAGCAGTGGTTTAATTTTATTTTCTGTGGAAATGTGTTTATTTTTCAATGGAACGCTTCAAATCTCTTCCCCCGTGCAAAAACACGGAAATGGATCAGCTGAGAGCTAGAGCAGAGAGCGGAGAGTTTGGCCATGCCCCCACCCTCTACTATAGGCCAGCTCTTTTCTCCTCATTTGCATTCAAGCAACAACGCCCATTATGGCCTGTTCAGAGAGAGAAAAATTACTCTTTCTCATCTTATCTCTGTTTCTCATGCACTGAGTGTTGATTTTGAAGGATTCATTTACAGTATTAGGGAACCATTAAGGAGCCATATAAAATCATCAAGAAGTACCATGTCATGGGATCTTTAACTCCCCTCTCAAACCGGTTCTTTTCTCTGGCCAAGATCTGTACCTCACTGTCCTCAAAGGAGTGGCTTTTAGGTGGAGATATACAGCAGATTGAGGTTCACTCTGGCTCTCTCGTCTGTGTTGGTACATCCTTTTGTGAAGTGGTTGTTTTGTTTCTCCAGTGTCGCGCTCACTGCAGTCTTCACTACACTGAATGGAGTAGACCACATTGCTTTGTTTGTGGCTCGGGGTTTTGTCCTTTGGGTGGACCAGTTTCTGTCTTAAAGTGTTTGTGGGTTTGAAATAGACTGGGATTTCATATTGTCTGAAAATCCTCTGTAGTTTTTCAGAAACCAGCCAGGTAAGGAATAGTTACACCCTTTCTCCTGGGTTCGGATTCTCTGTTGTCTTGTTTCTTGTCCTTGTCTCTCTTAGTTTTGTTGAAAGCATTTCATTTAGGATATCCACAAACAGAGCACATTTTGTTTTTCTTTCTCCTTTCCCTCTGTGCTAGTAGGAACCATTTGGGCCCTGTGTTCTAACATCCGAATAACTCCAAGTTTGTGCTCCTGTAGTTTCATCTTGAGTTGTATCAGAAAGTGTATTGATACCTTGCAATGAGGGTGTTCTACATGTATTTGTCTACATTACATTTTGTGGTCAGTTTGTGTTCAAATAAAGCTCAGATTAAAGTCTAATTAATCCTCAGAGAGAGCAGTGCCTGCAGTTAGCACTACACTCTCAGGGGAATGTTGATGACATCAGCTGCAAAGTATCAATAAGGTGTAATAAATAAATAACATCATATATAAATGTTTGTATCGTGACAACAGTAATTCTTCTCCAGGTTTACTTTCTATATAACTTCTTGGTAGAGATGGCTACTTTTACTACAGTGATGTTCCCTAGCAGTAACTCTACTATGACTTCCTCGTCTGGAAAGTTATGACATAATTTTGCAGACATTTTGAGTCGGCTCTTCATCCAGAGAGTTTGGTGGTGAAATAAAAAGCCTAATTAAACTGACTGTGCGACATCTATTTGGGGTTCGAGCCACAGATTTGATTAAAACAGAAGAATATTGTGATTTATGAAAGTGCTTTGGGGAATAAGAACTCCCTTTATCATTGGGATCTGTGTAAGTGCTTTGGACATTTGTCTCCTCCAAGGTGAAGCAGTCTGCAGCGTTTTTAAACTTATTCAAGTAAAAGAGAAGTCTGTGTGTGTAATGTGTCAAGATGTGTTCAATTCACTTAGGCGATTTCAGGCAGTGTTTTTGAGATTATAACTAATGAAATACAAACAAGTTTTGCCGGATGGGCAAGTTAAGTTTTTTCCACTGTTGATGTACCTTTAAATATGTAGTATGGAACCTTCTGGTGGGGGGTCTGTCACCTGCTTTTCTCATGAAAATGGTATTGCTTTGGCTAAAATGTTCCGTGGTATAGCATTATACTTTTCTGTCTTCATGGAGACAGGCAGGTGACAAGTTACAGGCGAGATCTGTGGAGAAACAGCCCCACTCACAATAAAAATGAATGTTAAAACACCTCTAATTCAATAAGTGCTCACCAGAAGGTGGAACATTCTAGGCAAAGCAAAAACATCTCCATGGAGACAAGGCAATGACGTACCATTCATTACAAAAGTTACACTGTGCACCTTTAAACCAGCCTTGCCAGCATAGAGATGATTGGATCGCCACTGGTCAGACAGCACTGTGGTTTGTGTGGAAGCCAGTGCCAAACAAAGCAAAACAAACATGGCAACGCCGACAGAAGTACAGGGTGTTCATAAAGTCTCTTTACAATTTAAACAATTTATTACAAAAGCAGTTGTTGAGATATATTAACTAGATTTATTTTATTTGAATGAGTGTTTATTAAAGTTTTCTTCACTTCATTTAACAGACCTCTATATGGGCACCATTAGTTGCACGAAGCACATCAAAACGGTACTCAATTTCTTGCCATGTTCGCTGTAGGATAGTCTCATTAATGGTGGCAATGGCTTCACAAATCCTTTGCTTCAAGTCAGCAATGTCCCGTACCTTTGTTTGATACACGATATCCTTTACATAACTCCATAAAAAGAAGTCCAAAGCAGTGATATCAGGTGAACGCGGTGGCCATGAAATTGGCCCATCCCGACCAATCCATCGGTCTGGAAATGTTTGATTGAGGAAGTGACGAACATGCAGTCCCCAATGTGGTGGTGCACCATCTTGCTGGAAAACGATGGTTGGTTGTAAGTCAATCAGTTGTGGTGCCACATATTCGGTCAGAAGGTCGAGGTAAACATCTGCAGATATTGTTGCCTCGTGGAAGGAAAATGGACCAATTATTCGATCACACATGATTAAACACTAATGGTGCCCATATAGAAGTCTATTAAATGAAGTGAAAAAAAAAAAAAACTTTAATAAACACTCTAAAATAAATCTAGTTAATATATCTCAACAACTGCCTTTGTAATAAATTGTTTAAATTGTAAAGAGACTTCATGGACACCCTGTACTTCAGCCAGTACTTTAGCTTTGTGGACAGGTACACTTTTGTGGGGATGTGCTTTTCTTTCTTTTTTGATTTTTCTTCTTCCACCAATCAACATTAAGCCTTTTTTTAATGCTCCAATCTTTGGTCCCCATTGTATTCAGGGAGGGAATGTTCAAGTACTTTTTCCAAAATGATATAATTGTGTATATGCAGAGACAATGCACAATATAACAGAATAACTGGTTTCCACTTGTAATCTCGAGCCATGCGAAAGTGCGAATGATGAATGCAAAACATAACATAATCATTTTAAGGCTACCTTTTCCTAAACATCACTTTCCAAATATCTCTAGCCGTCCTCTTCATTTTTCTGCTGATCGTCGCTGCTGTTTGTGTGTTATCCTAAGCACTCAGTCACCACTACATCATCCATGTAATGACTCACGTTTGTGCTGATCTGTGCCCCTTCATCGTTCACTTTTACCTTATCTTTCACCATCCACTTCATCACAAATTTCCTGTTTTTATTTTACTCCGCTGTCTGCTCAGGTTTAGTATGTATAATGACTTCTGCACGCTCAAAGCCACAACACTTTAGCCTCTTCCTGTCACAAACATGGTGACGTGTTGCGGAGTGGATAAACAAAAGTGTGTGAGAGGAAATCATTTGCATCTAATTAAGAGTCCTCAGCTCCATGATGGTTTTTGAGCAGAGTAAGTGAGATAAATGTCTAATTAGTCAACGAAATATTTTAATGAGTTTTAACTAGTGTGTCACATAACTATTTTGAATAAATAGTCAGATTAGGTTCATTTGGTTTTCTGTATTGATTATACTTTAGATTCTTATGTACTGACCTCTATTTGTTTCATATACAGACAGTTTTAGAAATGTCACTGATGGTTTGCAGTGTCTGGTCATCTGATTTAAACTGATTTTGGCTCAGACGACAGCGCCATCTGCAGTTTGGCTTCTTCAAAACAGTGTCGCAGGTGTGAGAAGGTTGGACTAAACAACTTAAACATGTACCCAAGTTACTAAACGTTAAACCCATCAAGAACAACTTAAAGATCTTATATTACTGCTCCTGAGGGACAAACTGGAGACCGCCGGTGTGGACTGTGACCTGGCAGACTGGATCCTGGACTACCTCACAAACCGGCCCCAGTTTGTGAGAGCCAAGAACTGTGTGTCTGACCTCCTGACCTGCAGTGTGGGGGCGCCCCAGGGCACTGTCCTCGTGCCCTTCCTCTTCACTCTCTACACTGCACACTTCAGACACAACACGGACAGCTGTGTCCTGCAGAAGTTCTCTGATGACTCTGCCATCATTGGCCTCATCAAGGATGACGACAATGTGGAGTACAGATGACTAACACAGGACTTTGTGGACTGGTGTCAGTGGAACCACCTCATCATCAATGCAGGGAAGACCAAGGAGATGGTGGTGGACTTCCGCAGATGCCACTCGACTGCCCCCTCAGTGAACATCCAGGGAAGGGACATTGAGAGAGTGGACTCTTACAAGTACCTGGGTGTTTATCTGAACAACAAACTGGACTGGACTCACAACACAGATGCACTGTACAGGAAGGGCCAGAGTCGGCTCTATCTCCTGAGGAGACTGCGGTCCTTTGGAGTGAGAGGGCCACTCCTGAGGACCATATGACTCTGTGGTGGCATCAGCCATCCTGTACGGTGTGGTCTGCTGGAGCAGCAGCATCACAGAGAGGGAGAAGAAGAGGCTGGACAAGGTCATCAGGAAGTCCAGCTCTGTCCTGGGCTGTCCTCTGGACTCAGTGCAGGAGGTGGGGGACAGAAGGGTCCTGGCTAAGGTCACCTCTATGCTGGACCATGAGTCTCACCCCCTACAGGACGCTCTGTCGGCTCTGGAGAGCAGCTTCAGTGACAGACTGATTCACCCTCGCTGTGTGAAGGAGAGGTTTCACAGGTCTTTCCTTCCTGCTGCTGTCAGACTGTACAACGAACACTGTTAACATATATATATACTGGAGAGTCTATTTTTAAGTCTATTTTTAAATTATTTAAGCCATTATTTATTATCCTGTTTTATTGCATGCTACTTTTTCCTGCTGTTCTTGATCTGTGCGTTGCAACACTGGAATTTCCCCACTGTGGGACTAATAAAGGCATATCTTATCTTATCTTACGCAAACAGGAATTATTTTTTACTCTTTTAGCCATGTTAGAATGTTACCTGTCTCTCTCTGTCTCTCACCAAGGTCAGACGCATTTTCCTCCTCTCCCTTATCTCCTGTCTATCCCTTATCTCCTAAGAATCCCCCAAAGCTGTAAATGTACACCACAGCGGAGCAGTTGCGGACCTAGGGAAGGTACTATATCAGAAGGTGACACAGATTGAGGAACTGTACCATCTCCAATCTGTGGATACCCACCTAATGCTCGGATACATCACGAATAATGTTTGTGGAACTGTGCGAAACAAGCAGCTCAGTCCACAATCACGCGCCAGGAGGGAGGAGTAGAGAGTCTCAATGGCCCGTCTTGGTGACGTGAAGTTGGTCACTTTTGCAGTACCAGGTTTCGGACCAATTTTCCGTTCACCTCAGTTCTAAAGTGTTTGATTACGCGCATCTTCCCCTGTAATTTCAACTCTCTCCTAGACAATCTGCGATAAACAGGACTATTTTGACTATCTTCTGCTGACTGTCTGCTGCATTTGGACACTCCCAAGGACACTCACCATAACCAAAGGACATGTTTATCAATTGGCTAACATGTATTTATAAAAACACTCTGCTCTTCTTCATAGTTGTCCGCCTCAGCTGTCACATATTTCCTGTATTTTCATTCTTGTACTCTTGTACTTGTACTTTTTGAGAGAAGAACTCTCTAAAGGTAAGGAATAGCTAAATATGTGTTAAACACGTGTGAATGAAACAAGACATAACTACCGGTTTGTGATGAAGCAACAACATAATCAAACAATCTTTATAATTATTATAATATAATACATTTAATTTAAAACAAGGAAAAGTTTCAATTAAAAGATAATTTAAAAAGATACATTTTGAGTTTAAAGGGATATGCCACCCCCAGGTCAAATTTGGGCATCTCCCCACAGTCCAGAGACTAAAACAAGTGATGAAAAGCGTTTTCCTGGTCACCCAGCCATTGTCCGAGTCTGTCAGCACTGACCGCCGCGCGCAGCTGCTGTCTTTTTCCGCACTGAAAAATAGTTCCCACCCAAAATGACCAAGTCAAGCTCTCCGTGTTGATTTGCACATTTATTTGCACGCGATATGAATGCGCACTACACAGAAAGTAATTGGTAAAAGCATCGAGCACATTAATTCCTTTTGGCCGAAATCTTTCTCTGGCGCCCTTGCCTCCAGTCTAACGCGGAGTAGCTGCAGCTGGGCGCGGCGGTCAGTGCTGACAGACTCGGACAATGGTTGGGTGACCAGGAAAACGCTTTTCACCACTTGTTTTAGTCTCTGGACTGTGGGGAGATGCCCAAATTTGACCTGGGGGTGGCATATCCCTTTAATTTTAAAAAATATGAACACAGGGGACCTCAGATCCTCAGGTGGACTGTTCCACAAACGGGGGCCGTAAAACCTGAATGACGCCTCACCATGAGTTTTAGTTTGGACTCTTGGGACAGTTAAAAGATGAGGGCCTGAGAGTCCGAGAGGGCTCATATCATAAAAGCAGATCAGATACATAAATAGGACTAAGACGGTTAAGAGTTTTATAAACCAATAAAAGAACTTTAAAATTTATGCTGAAGCTCACAGGAAGCCAGTGCAGAGACCTGAGTTTTTTTTTTTTTTATCTTTTATTATCTAAGTTACATATTTTCAAACCATAATAACCTGAGTTCTGGTGTGATATGCTCACTCTTCGTAGTCCTTGTCAGCAGCCATGCTGCAGAGTTTTGTAGTAGCCGCAGTTTTCTTTGGAAGACCAGAAGGAGAGCATTACAGTAGTCAACACGGTTTGTAATAAAAGCATGTATTAAAGTCTCTGCAGTGACTTGAGAGAGAGAAATGGTCTGACTCTCATAATATTTTAGATGATAAAATCAGATTTAGTGATAGACCTGAGGTGTGGCTTGGTTGAGCTTGAGGAAGTTTGCTGCCATCCAGGACTTAATATTTAAAATGCAGTTAAAATGGTGTTGATCGATATCTAGTAAAATACAGTGGTCTACGGTGTCAAGTGCTGCCGTAAGATCCAACAGTACCAGGACTGACAGATTTTTCTTGTCCATGCTGTATCTTATATCATCTAGGATCTTTACTAATAGAGTCTCTGTGCTGTGGCGTACTCTAAAACTGGATTGATAAATTTCAAAAAATATTGTTGGAAATCATAAAATCATTAACCTGGTTAAAAACGATTTTCTCTAAAAATTTGCTTTAAAATGGTTGATTGGGCACAGGTCTGTAACTACTGAGCAGGGAGGGATACATGTTATCCTTCTTGACCATGACAGTTTTGAGTGGTGTAGGAAAAACCCTGTCTGCAGTGAAAAGATTACAACGCTAGAAACATCTTGGGCTAACAAATTAAAACCTGATTTACAAAGGGATGTAGGAATAGAATCTAAAAACAAGTGTCTGATTTTAATTGCAAAATTATTTTGTTTATTTTGTCATGGCATCAACCAGGGCAAAACTCTCGAGTGTATTTGATAAAAGCAAAGGACTTGTAATACAAACATTGCCTGTATCTGCTGCAGGTCAGCTTAATGAATGTATTTTGCATTTTTGATGGGTCATTCCAATTAAGAAAAAGGTCAATAACAGAACTAATTGTGGAAAACAGAATCCTGGGATTATTAGTGTTGTTATTTATGAGCTGAGAGAGGTATGCTTGTCTTTCACTTTTCATACCATTGTTATAGTTTCTCATTTGCTCACGGTATATTTATAGTCATTTTATTGTTGCGCCATTTTCTTTCTAGTTTCCTACTATTTTGCTTTGTCTTATTTTGTTTTGTTTTTGTCTTGTTTTTTTTCCCAAGGGGACTTTTTTGTCTTTATACTTTTCACTTTCAAAAGAGCTACAGCATCAAAAGCAGATTTTAGTTTATTATTAAAATATTCTACAATATGATCACAAGAGGAGTGTTGTTTAATATTTCTGTTAAAGGCAAATTAACGTTTTTTTACAATCTGAGCCTTCTTTCGGCAATAAAACAAGTAGTTTTACTCACCCATAGCATTTTGCTGTCAACTGGAGCAGTATCGCAGAACTTATGTTGAGCCGTTCTGTTCTAGTAATGATCCCGTATCCGTTAACATGGTGCTGTATCATATGTTCGGGGCATTACTTTGCGGTGTCCAAATAACACAAACTTTAGCACTTTTCAAATCATAGAAGCCCGATGTCTTAATCTAGGATTTCGTTTGAAGCAAAAGTGGCCTGTAATCCGAGATTTAGCCATAGTTTCGAGTAGATGAGGACGCCAGTGCGCATGCGCGGACTGCTCCCGGGACCCAAACATGGAACGCAAAGCTGAAAACTATGGATAAATCTCGGATTACAGGCCACTTTTGCTTCAAACGAAATCATATATTAAGACATCGGGCTTCTATGATTTGAAAAGTGCTAAAGTTTGTGTTATTTGGAGACCGCAAAGTAATGCCCCAAATACAAATGCTAATGGATACGCTACAACATAACTTTCTTCAAACAGCTCCAAATGACACAAATGTGATATGGGTGAGTCAAACGACTTGTTTTATTACCGAAAGAAGGCTCAGATTGTAAAATAACGTTACTTTTCCTTTAAGTTTGTAGTCACTTCAGCAGTAATGCAGCGCTTTTTGACAGTGCATTCAGAGATGTGGGTTGCTCAGTAGTTAATATACAGGCATGGTCCGAAAGGTCCACCTCCACAACAGAGGCAATATCCACTGATATTCCACAGGAGATTACTAAATCTAATATATGGCCTCTGTTGTGGGTGGGCTGTGAAACATTTTGCTTGAAATTCATACAGTTTAAAAGATTTTAAAAATCTGTTGCTAACGAGTCTGATTTGATATCAATGTAAATTAAAATCACCTACAATTATAATTCTATTGTAATTTGAATGAGCAATGAACAGGAGGTCTGAGAAATCTGCCATAAATGAGAAGGAATGTTTAGGTGGTAAATACATATAAAGAGAATGTAGCGATTTGTTAAAGCCAGGGAGTGGTGTTCAAATGAAGGGAACTGACTGAAATTTTTTCTTTTGAAATTATGTTTGGCACAGAAAATCGTGATTCCAAAATAGATTAAAATTGTTGATATATTACATACCATAATCCTGACAGCCAAAAGAGCCTGGAGTAGTGGACATTCCCACAGCTGATTGAGAGAATAGGCCACAAGAATGCCCACTTCTCTTGATATGAAGGGGCGTACTGGTGCTTGGCGTAAAACTTTAAAGAGGTTAATAAAACCCTCTTTTAAGAGCTTCAACTGTTCACGTGGAACATCGTTGATGCCAGCGTGCACAATCACAGTGCGGAGGGAGGGGTGAGCCTCCAGAGTGTCCTGAATTTTCCCAGCAATGTCATTTACAGCAGCGCTCTGCTTTCCTGGCAGGACGTGCTCTGATTGATTATTTTCTTGTAGATTATATATTATAACATAGATCAGGAAATAGCGTAATATGGACCCTTAAAGATCCCATGACATGGTACTTCTTGATGCTTTTATATGGCTCCTTAATGGTTCCCTAATACTGTAAATGAATCCTTCTTCAAAATCAACACTCAGTGCATGAGAAACAGAGATAAGATGAGAAAGAGTATTTTTTCTCTCTCTGAACAGGCCATTATGGGCGTTGTTGCTTGAATGGAAATGAGGAGAAAAGAGCTGGCCTATAGTAGAGGGTGGGGGCGTGGCCAAACTCTCCGCGCTCAGCTCTCAGCTGATCCATTTCCTTGTTTTTGCATGGGGGGAGAGATGGGAAGCATTCCATTGAAAAATAAACACATTTCCACAGAAAATAAAATTAAACCACTGCTGTTCAAAGGTCCAGAGGCTCAGATAAAGGACTTCCGAGCCTAGAAACACTCGGACGTGCCTCCAGGCAAATAAAAAAACGCATTTCGCATTGCCTAGCGCATTCGCAGTCCAAACTCTCTGGGCGTGATTTACAGAGACGCTGAGTACAGACAGACGGGGGTGCAACTGCATTTGCATTTCTTTTTTCGATCTGACGTCAATAAGGTGCCTTGTTCAAAATCGCCCGTTTGAGCTCTGATTTTTTTCTAACGCAGAAAAGGATCGCAAATGCTCAGTTTAGGCATTTTGCAACTTTTAACCATGGGGGGGGGGGCTAAACAGGGTAGGGGAGCTCACATTAACGTTCAAAAACCTCAGAAAGTGAAAATTTCATGCCATGGGACCTTTAAAGTCTGCAAAATCAGACCACTGCAAGAGGGAAATGGGAAGACCAAGGTCATAGGCACAGACAGCAACAAGTATTATCGTTGGATCAGGGAGGCCAGTGAGATCCGGAAACGCACCCACCAGAGTGTGAATTGAGATGAAGGGGCACACCAACTCTCTCACACTTTTTTCTCACAGTTCTGAAAGTGGACTGCAGATGGCGCTGTCGTCCTACTACTCCAAGTTAATCAGCTTACCAGACACAAGCAGAGGTCGGTATATATGAATCTTGAATATATTTTGAATAAACTATATTTATTATTATTGATTTCTGCTGGGTAATATGGTGAAAAAACAAACATTGATCTCATCCATGTGACAATTTTTGCTGATATAGGAATTGTAATTCCGTGTTTGCTGATGAACTTATCTAATATACTTAAACACAAATACTTTGCTACTTTGGTCAACCTCCCTAAGGCTCTAGGTGAGTGACACGTGAATTAACCAGTCATAGTGTAGTGTGAACCTTTCAGAGAAGATTACATTAGCTACTACATATAGGCAATACAAAGAATACTAAGAATACTAAAGCTAGGTAACTGTAATAAAATCAAAATTGTCTGGTTTCAAGTAGATAAAAAAGTGATATAACAACTTCCTACTATTAAAATGTGTATATTCATGTCAACTGTAGACAATTTGTACAGAAAAGCTTTACGCATAACATCATTTGAATCATTTGGAACAGTACTTGTACTTGTACTTGTACTTGTTTTACTTATTATCTGTGTTATGATTCTTGTCAAATGAAACAGTACTTTTACTTCTTTACTGCTCTTGTTATCTGCTGTATGATTTTCTGAATACACATTATTGTATTTATATTAGTGCTGTCAGGCGATTGAAAAAATTAATCAAATTAATTACAGGGTCTGTAATTAATTAATCTTATTAATTACATTTTAAGAGCAGGAGAGATTGAGAAAGAGACCCACTTAGCGATTGAGTTTGTCAGTTTTTCTGTGGTCGCTTCGCTCATTAATTTCCCAAATTCTGCAAGCGTCGTTTGGTGGTTTGTTGAAGTGCGCTCACGCTCGCACTATCACCAGTAACGATGGAACTTGTCCGGACGTGTTTATCGTTCAAATGATCCGTCAGGCTGGAGCAGCTTTGGTGATCGGAAAATTCTTTTTGACAAAAGCTCCAAATCACGATAGTCCCAATCTTTGTTCTTTTTATAAATAAACTTGCCGTTCAAAGGCCCAAGCAATGATTTGTTCACCACACGTGAAATTTTAAATGTGCGCACATTGAATTGCCACTCGTAATTAATTGCGTCAATTTTTATAACATGTTCATTTGCAGTGTAATTAATTAATCTAATTAACATGTTAAACTGACAGCCCTAATTTATATATGCATATTTGAAAATGAGCTATCATTTGCTGTGTACTTGACTTCATCACATATTATTTTTGTTTCTAAATTAACGAAATTTTACTCATAGATTCATAGGGACAAAGAAGCTACATACATAAATACACAGGAAAAAAGCAAGGACACAAATTAAATATGCTTTTGATAGTAGTTAACTGATTACATGGAAAGTACTGACCAGTTGTTGTCCTTGTACTCCCCAGGCCGCGTATTGTAGCACAGAGTTTCCAACCTCTGGAGGGTCCAGAGCCCAAACTTCCCTGAAAACAACAAATCAGAAACATGTGTGGATGAAAAAAAAACACAGTTTTGGATAATAATATTTTTACACTAACCTGGTGTGGATGTTGTAGATACTGTACGATGCCATGTACGAGTGACGGTAAACCTAAAACAAAACACAAAGACCAGATTGAGGTTGTTTTCACACCAGGAAAGTCCGATAGTTCACTTGCTTTGGTCCGGACAAATTTTTTTTTTTTTTTTTTTGGTGTGGTTCGCTTTCACACTGCAGTTTTTCCCCAAGCGAACCAACATGTATAAACAAAAGCACGTGTGCTGAGGTCACTCAGCCATTGGACAGAAATGAGCCGTGTCCAAACGCTGTGTCCAAACACGTGAAGGAGGAGAATCATGGTGTTACGTGCTGTTTTCAATCAACCTTAGCGATATGGTTTGCACAGTTTTTACAGTTCGCACAAATGTTTGAGCAGCATCGTGAGGTTTACACTATTTTACAATCAATTTACAAATGACGAAGACACAGGGCAAGATGACTACGGAGGACAGCGCTCATGTGTGCATCAAGTTCTGACTCTTGCTCTTCACGCAAAATGTAAGTAAGCCTCGTAAGTTTCGTTTTGTTTCGTTTCATCAGCCTCGGTTTCTCATAATGCTCGACATACGACGGGAGCTCGTTAAGTACAAAAAGCCAACTTGTGTCGGATCAAGTCCGGTCTGCATTCTCACCTCAAACGAACCGCACCAAAGTTCGAATGGAACCGGACCGAGACCGACCTTTTTAGGTGGTCTCGGTTCGCTTGTTTGCTCCGGATCGAGATTTTTAGTTTTTATTCACACCAGCCCAAAAGGTCCGAATAAAAGGAGCAAACGAACTCAAGGCAGGTGTGAAAACGACCTGAGAAATTAAGTTCAATCAAAATACCTTTCCTCATTATTCATTCACAAAGTAAACCACATTATAGCTATAACTGCCCTGAGGCAAACTGAAGACATGCCCGCCAACAGACTTTTGTTTGTTGAAGTGTGTGTGGTAAGTTGTAAAGATTCCACCATACACATACATGTAGAACACCCCCCGCAATGTCACTTTAAAGTATTCACATTAGGTTTATTGTGAATGGAATCTGAATAGGACAGACTATTATAATGCTGTCAGAAGAAAGTCATGGCATAAATCTTAGACACAGTGAGAATTTAGCCGGTTTGACTCAGCGAAGGAGTGAGGGAGGATGAAGAGAGAGAGAAAAAGAAAGAAAGAAATGGAGTCATAGAGAGAGACAGAGGGCATGCTGGTTGTTTGCAATGATAGCATCTCAACTCATTTGCATTGTTGACAGTTATGGGCCGAGACAGTTTAATTCCATCTGAAAAAGCCATCATCACCACTATCAGGGCCAGAACAAAAAGACCCCAAGAAAAACAAAGGATGTGGACCTCCCTCTCCCCTTTCTTCCTTCTGTTTCTTCCTTTCTCCTTCCTCCATCTCTCCTTCTCCCCTCCTCTCCCTCTGCTAACCTCTTCTCCCCTCCTCCTTCTCATTTTGCCTCCTCCTTGCACCAGGGGAGCAGAGAAGAATTTCTCCAGTGTGAGATCAATAAAGTTCACTTCTTCTTCTTCTTCTTTCTTCCTTTTCCCTCTTGTTTCTCCTCCTCTCCCATGTTCCCTCACCCCCTCCTCCCCTTTACCCTCTCCTCTTCTACCCTCTTCTCCCGTCCTCCCTCCCTATTCCCCTCCTCGCTTCTTCTCCTCCCACTCCGCTCACATGTACCCTCTTCCTCCCCCTCATCTGTCCTTCCTCTCGCTCTCTCTCTCTCCTTCACCCTCCTCTCCTCTTCCACCCGCCCCCTCCCTCCCACGCACACACTCGTCCTCTCCTCCTCTCGTTGTTCCTCCGCCCCCCCCACGCCTCCCCCGCCACTCCTCCTCTTTTCCCCCCTCCTCACACACACACACACACACCCGTCTTCTCTCCGCCTCTCCTCTCACCCCCTCCTCATCCTCATCCTTCTCCCTCTTCCCCTTTTCCCCGTTTTTCTCTCCTCCTCCGACTCATCGCTCCCACTCTCGTCCTCTCCTCCTCTCCTCCTTCATCCCCCTCACACACAAACACACACTCTCCATCTCTCCTCTGTCCTCCTCTTTTCCTCCTCTTCCTCTCCCTGACATGGTAATAGATCTCTGGGTGACACCACAAACACATTAGCATCTTGAGCAGAGACATTCATAGAGGAGATGTGACAGGGAGGACATAGGGGGACACAGGGCTGTTACTGTTTTGACAAGGTTGATGCCGATAATGACTCAGGTGGTAGAGGGCTGGTCCTGTTACAAGAAGGTGGCTGGTTCAAATCCCGCTCTGACAGTGGGCGTGTCACTGGCCAAGACTGATCACCAATCCAGTACTTATCCATGTTCAAATAGCTACAACATTCACCTTGCATATTTTCATTGTTCATTGAAATGCATACAGGAATTTTAATACCCTCCATGTCAAAAATAAAGTCAGATTTTTTTTTTTTTTTTTAAATAACCATAAGTACAGAGCAGTGGACACAGATAAGGGGTAGGTGAAAACTGAAACTCTCATTCTAGTCTCAAAGGCAGGACAATGCATGAATCAATCGAAACACAACTTTGACTAAGCTAATAATGAGAGAACATGGTTTAAAGCTCATAAAAGTCAAATTTACACAATGTATCCCCTTTAATACAAGCAGGGTGGTCAAAATGTCTTGCTCTTGCGTTCTCGTTCTTATGGGGGTGAGTAAAAAGCTTCTAAACTTCGACGCTATAGACTTTAGGACATGTTTAAATGCTCCAGCTTTCATGTGGTCATATTAATTCTGCATCAAAGGGAGATATTTAGCTGAAAGCAGGGGGCTTGTGTCAACACTAGCGTGATATACAGAAAACAGTGTGTGTGTGTGTGTGCGTATGTGTACAAGACTAAACCAGGACTAAACCAAGGACTAAACTAAGGACTAAACCAAGGACTAAAACAGGACTATACCAGGACTAAAACAGGACTAAACCAGGACTAAACCAAGGACTAAACCAGGACTACGTGTGTATATGTGTGTGTACGTATGTGTACAAGACTAAACCAGGACTAAACCAAGGACTAAACTAAGGACTAAAACAGGACTATACCAGGACTAAACCAAGGACTAAAACAGGACTATACCAGGACTAAAACAGGACTAAACCAGGACTAAACCAAGGACTAAACCAGGACTACGTGTGTGTATGTGTGTGTACGTATGTGTACAAGACTAAACCAGGACTAAACCAAGGACTAAACCAGGACTAAACCAAGGACTAAACTAAGGACTAAACCAAGGACTAAAACAGGACTAAAACAGGACTAAACCAAGACCAAAACAGGACTAAAACAGGACTATACCAGGACTAAACCAAGGACTAAAACAGGACTAAACCAGGACTAAACCAAGGACTAAACCAGGACTACGTGTGTGTATGTGTGTGTACGTTTGTGTACAAGACTAAACCAGGACTAAACCAAGGACTAAACTAAGGACTAAACCAAGGACTAAAACAGGACTAAAACAGGACTAAACCAAGACCAAAACAGGACTAAAACAGGACTACACCAGGACTAAACCAAGGACTAAACTAAGGACTAAACCAGGACTAAACCAAGGACTAATCTAAGGACTAAACCAAGGACTAAACCAAGACCAAAACAGGACTATACCAGGACTAAACCAAGGACTAAAACAGGACTAAAACCAGAACTAAACCAGTAACAGTACCTTCCTTTTTCTGTGGCTGGGCACATTTTTTCTTGAGTTTCCACGGTAGCTGAGTGGTTAGCGCTCTTGCTTCACAGCAAGAAGGTTCCGGGTTCGATCCCCGGGTCGCCCAGGCCTTTCTGTGTGTGTTCTGTGTGTAGTTTGCATGCATGGTCTGGGTTCGATCCCCGGGTCGCCTGGGCCTTTCTGTGTGGAGTTTGCATGTTTCTCCCCGTGTCTGGGTGGGTTTTCTCCGGGCACTCCGGTTTCCCCCATCAACCCAAAACATGCACCATAGGTACCTCCAGCTTAGGTCCTGACCAAACCGAAGCAAGAAGATCATGGAGATGGTCCCCGGGCGCCCTAATGTGTGTGCTGCCCACTGCTCCTAATATATGTATATATATATAGGATGGGTTAAAATGCAGAGAAGAATTTCTCCAGTGTGAGATCAATAAAGTCACTTCTTCTTCTTCTTAAAACCTTTCTGTCTGTGTTCGCCAGTGGTGAAAGTAGTTTTCATTTCCTACAGGTGCTATAATGTCCAGTGCATCACTTTACAATTTTTTATTTTTATTTTTTTAAATAAAAAACACTTGTTTTACCCGTTTTTTTTAAATTATTTTATTTTACGTTTTACACCTTAAAATATAACTCAGCATAAACCCTTTCTTGCCGGGGGGAAAGTCAGTGACTTACCAGTTGAACCAACCAGCCGGTAGCTTTCAGTTATTCTCGAATGGCATAGTGTGGTTGTTTGTGTTTTCTACTTAAATAGCGCACCTTACTTTTTTTTTTCAAATGTGGGTTTTGGCCACCATTAACCATATTCTCTTAGCGGTGCTGCGTACCGGCTGTGAATTTTATACCGGTGCTGCGTTCCGGTTACTTTCACCACTGGTGTTCGCTATTGTTTGCATTGTATCCCCATGGTCACTGCTGAACATTCCACCCATAGATATACATATAGAACATCCCCAGCATCATGTCTGCTGAATTTTTGCATTATATTTTCACAGGGTTACGCCAGGACAGCTCTAATACTATGACAAACGGCGAGCTGTTTGACCTGAGAATGTACTAAACGTGATGGATGAGCAGACCGGTGTCCAAAATCTGCACTGACATCCAAATAAAAAACTGGACCTGAAATTTATCTTAGGCTCGAGAACCACGACAAATATTGATTTAGAGGCCCAAGTAGCATTTTGTGATCCATTAGAGACTATAGTGGGAGACAGCTACAACTCAACGCAAAGGTCAGGGCTTAAATCCAGCTCAGGTTTTCATAGAAGGTATTTTGTAGTATAGTGTCCAGAACAAGTATCAGCGAGAGGCTAGTTAAACACTTAGATAGAGGCTCTAATGCAAGTACTTGTGACAACTCATGGATAAAATATGATCAAGTGCACTTCTCTGCTTCAATGGACAAACAGTGAGAAAGAGTGACACGTGCACTGGTTTAGTAATGAACAGAAATAAATGGGATACTGTTATTTAAAGATGCGTTGTGTTTCTGCTGGAGGGTCCGTCAAATGCTTTTCTCCATGGAGATGTTAATGCTTTGTCTGAAATGATTCACTGTATATTATTAAACCAATCTATCTTCACGGAGCCCAAACCAGAAAAAGTTACAGATCAGATCTGTGGAGAGGCAACCCCGCTCACAGTCAGAATGCACGTTTGAGCATTTTTGAGCAATAGAAACACTTGTAATTGAGTAAATGTAATGTCATAGTGTGGGTCATTCCAGGCAGAGCAATGACGTATACATAGAAAGAAGCAGGTGAGGGACCCCCAACCACAAAAGTTACACAATGCACCTAAGTGTGAATAAAAAACAACAACAATAAAACAATAAAAAATGACTGAACCAACCCTAAGCTACCAACTAACTAAAACTAACTGCCTATGTAAAATATAACTTTATTACTGGTTGCTTTAAAGATACCATTTTGGTTTAAAGATATCATTTTGGCCAAAGCTGGCACACTCTCAGACAGCAGTAACACAGACAGCATCTAGTGGTGATATGTGAGAATGCAACAGGGGCAGGTTGGCCAGATGGTGGTAGCTTTAAAAGACATTCCAGTGACATGTCTGCCATCTGTCTTTTTTGCTGCCTCTTGTCCAGGGCTCCCTCGAAAAAAGAGGTTTTTAATCTCAATGGGATTTTCCTGGTTAAATAAAGTTATAATAATAAAAATAATAAAATAAGGAACACTATAGGTCTGAATTTGAATGTCCTTGGTAGCCCTTAACCCCTTACTCACTACATAGTCCAGCACTATTTAGTCTAGTGCACTTATTTAGAGAGTGATTTGGGCACTACTTTCTGCCTCTGTCTCTGGATTTAAAGTCCAGTAAAAATTGATTTATAAACAACTTAAGATCGAACTGATCTTTTAGCAGATTAAGCTAAACGGCTAATGTTACCATAATGGTTTATATAAAGATACATTCTGGATGTAGGACATAGCTGCAGGATTCCGTTAAAATTAAAACTTGGGAGCGCTCTCCATAGAGACAGATAAGTTGTATGTTATACTGTCCAAAGAAACAACATTTCCATGAAAACAAGCAAGTGGAGCCTACTTAAATAAATAAGAGTCAGGTTTGTGGAGATGCAAGCCCTCTCACAGTAAGGATGGATGTGTTTTTTGTTTTGTTTTTCAGTGCAATAAACACACACACACACACAAAACAAAAAACGCAGCATAATTAAATTTTAGTCTTTTTTTTTTAACTTACTTAAGAGTTACTACTGTGGCGTGACAGAGCTTCTGCTTTCATTCAGCTGTTTTAGTTAAAGACCCGTTGCAGTCTGTTGCTGTTTTTTCAACTCTATCTCCACCAGTCTAGCAACCCTAGCTGTCCACCTTTTCAAAGAGCATAGTTTTGAGTGCAGTTTGTCTTGAACATGCGCTATTCACACTTACCTCACAATCCCCGGAAGATGTTTGAAAACACGTGGATGTGTGCTCTGTGGGGTGTGTGTGTGTGTGTGTGTGTGTGTGTGTGTGTGGGGGGGGGGGGGGTCTGTTATGTTCGGCAGATCAATAGTTAAAACCAGTTGCCTCTAAATCAGTGTTTCCCAACCTTTTTTTTTTGTCTTGTGTACCCCCTGAGCCTTTTTGTCATACCTCGAGTACTCCCTGACTCATATGTGTTGATAATTCTCCAAAAGTAGAACGGATTATTAAATGAAAATTATTTTATTTCATCTCCTTAATTTGAAAATTTAATCCTCAGGCATTTTCTCTCTTTTCTTTAAAGGTCCCATGGCATGAAATTTTCACTTTCTGAGGTTTTTGAACGTTAATGTGAGCTCCCCTACCTGTTAAGCCCCCCCCCCCCCCCATGGTTAAAAGTTGCGAAATGTCTAAACTGAGCATTTGCGATCCTTTTCTGCATTACAAAAAATCGGAGCTCAAACGGGCGATTTTGAACAAGGCACCTTATTGACGTCAGATCGAAAAAAGAAATGCAAATGCAGTTCCACCCCCGTCTGTCTGTACTCAGCGTCTCTGTAAATCACGCCCAGAGAGTTTGGACTGCGAATGCGCTAGGCAATGCGAAATGTGTTTTTTTATTTGCCTGGAGGCACGTCCGAGTGTTTCTAGGCTCGGAAGTCCTTTATCTGAGCCTCTGGACCTTTGAACAGCAGTGGTTTAATTTTATTTTCTGTGGAAATGTGTTTATTTTTCAATGGAACGCTTCAAATCTCTCCTCCCGTGCAAAAACAAGGAAATGGATCAGAGAGCGCTCAGAGCTGAGAGCGGAGCGTTTGGCCACGCCCCCACCCTCTACTATTGGCCAGCTCGTTTCTCCTCATTTGCATTCAAGCAACAACGCCCATTATAGAGTGTTCAGGGTGAAAAAAATTACTCTTTCTCATCTTATCTCTGTTTCCTCATGCACTGAGTGTTGATTTTGAAGAAAGATTCATTTACAGTATTAGGGAACTATTAACTCATTCAGTGCCGGAGACGTCTATTGACGTCCCCTCGAATCCAACCGTTGAGTGCCGTGACGTCTATAGACGTCAATTGCTTTTTTCAGCGGGGGTTGCTAGGTTACGGCCTGGAGCAACTTTTGAGGTGTAATTCACATCTCTCAACCTGTAGATGGCGATGTTGTATCATTATTAGCCGATCAGAGCCGGGGAAGAAAGGAGGAGTGCAGCGTGTGTATGGTGTATTGGCCAGAGTAGTAAGATGGCGAGGCCAGAGAACCCGGAAAAGCAGATAACTGTTGATCAGCGCCTATGGAGCGATCAGATCGCTCTTGGGACCCAGGATCCTGGATCAGAGGATCGCAGAGACAAGCCGGATCAAGCAGCGAGGTCTGAGCAGAGATCTGCTGTGCCCGAGGAGGGGGCGTGTCATGTGTGCGCTGCGCGGATCAGGGAGTCTCCTCAGAACTACGACAGCTCCAAAGAAGAAGTTTACTGACTTGGAGCAGTGAGCAGTGTATGGTAATTGTAATGAATGAAGTTGTGTGTGTGTGTGTGTGTGTGTGTGTGTGTGTGTGTGTGTGCGTGCGTGTGTGCGTGTGTGCGTGCGCGCGTGTGCGTGCGCGTGTGTAGCTGTGTGTGTGTAAAGGTTTATGCATGGGCTTGTGTGTATGTACATATATATATGTGTGTGTGTGTGTGTGTGTGTGTGTGTGTATTAGTTTTTATTATGGGTCTGTACTCTGGGCCTCAGACAAATCCTCAACAAAGTTCTATTTTATAGGAAAAGATATTATATCCTGTAAACATCTCTTGGCACTATTGATTTGAACGAATTTTCAATTCACAGAGCCTTATATTCTTATATTTGTAAATAAAAAATGTACTTTGTCATCAAAAATCTCTTTCTCTGTTATTTTAGATGTTTGAGGTGTCACTAAATCGATAAATATTGATGTCAAAGTCACTGATCTGCTCGAAATCCTTCTCTGAACTAAATGCTCGTTTTCTCCATTTCTTGCTCAAAAACCAGTGTTTTTGCTGAAACTTCCCTATGTTCTACTATCAGTTATTTGAGAACCGAAAAGGTTAGAAACATAATTTTTTTTCCAGGTGAAAGAAGAGAGTCGACACTTTATTTTGATGTGTCCCATGTTTATATAGTCAAAGAACTCAGTATTCTGTGGGTCTTGGAAAATCAGTGAAATTCTACTGAAACCTGTGGCACTCTGGGGTTAGAATTAGAAAAACAGGCCGGCACTGAATGAGTTAAGGAGCCATATAAAAGCATCAAGAAGTACCATGTCATGGGATCTTTAACTCAAATTTACTCAAATTAGAATTTAAAAATTCAAAAAAATATCCCCCTGCGCCTGGCAGCAACACTGCCGAGTACCCCCTGCAATGTGCTCGCGTACCCCTAGGGGTTAGTCTGGTTAACACCTGACCATATCACAAGTGAGATATGGGTCTGGAAACTCGCTTCGAAAAATCCCGTAGCGGAGGTGTGGTTAGCGATTGCCAGCGGCCGTTTATTGGGCGTTATGAATGTCTATCATTGAGCGTATACGTAAGTCCATAGCCAATCATGTCAGTTGTCAGTTCAAACTACAAGCTTCCGTTTGTCATGTAGTACGCGTCACCGTCTTGCCACACCTCCCCCGCTCTCTGATTGGGGCCCTAAATCTGGGACTCTCGCTTGGACGAGTTTCCAGGCCGCCTTCCAGTTCGAAACGAACGGAAGCGGCCTGGGAATTCCCAGGCTACCTAGGGGTACTTGTACCCCTGGTTGGGAAACACTGCTCTAAGTGACACTGAAGATGTGATTAGAGTCTCGTCCCCCATGGAAAGCTTTGGCAGGTTGTGAAGACGCTGCTGCTGAATCCATGGTTTTATTGTTTTATCATATGCCCAGCATTGGTAACTACACCGGAAGTCGTCATCCGCATGTTTCCAAACGACTTCTGGTAAGCGTGAATAGGGCCTATTCTTCAAAATGGCCCCTTGACCTGACAGGACCACCCCAGCCGATGTATCCTGGCGTGACCCTGGCCCTCTCCATAGCCGAGTCTGTGGCATCAGCATAAGCAGACCTGTACACACCTGGAGGAGGGATTAGCCAAAGGCAGAGCTCACTCCCCTCCACTGTGGTAGACTTCTACACAAAAGGCTTTTCTGAACCTACTCCTCAGGCCACACACAGCAGGGGGGGCTAGTGTCTATGCTTCATGCTCAGGGCACAGAAGAAGTATGGAGAAATGCAAACAGTGAAGCAAAACAATAAAACCATAAAAATAGACTGAAATAAACTGGTGGCTCAGGTGGTAGAGCATTTGCCATATAACAAGGAGGTAAGCAGTTTGAATCTAGCTCATTCATACATGCACAATATGTATAATCATCCAGCTAAGGTAGTTCTGAACAAGAGTAGCATTGAAGGAAGGGTGAAATGTAGAAAACAAATTTCACCCAGAGATTTAAAAAAAAGTATGAAAAGACCAATATTTATCACTTTTTTGTGCATCACCTATCCATCAGAGGCCTTTGTTGTTTTGAATGACTTGCTGCTTAAAGAATGCACTTTCCATCACTTTATTTGAGTCACGTAAAGCCCCAGTGTGTAGGATTCGTGGCGCATAGGTGGATGGTGCTATTGCACTTTCTGTTTTAGCTACGGCAGACCTCGAGGGACCCGCACGCCGCTACTGTATAAATAAAACGCGGTCCCATTTTTTTTTTCTCATGAAAACACACATTCCCGATCATGTACCATGACACTCTACACATCAAATGAAACCTTACAGTCTCCTCTTTTTGACTATGCAATTCATTTCCCTGCACAATAATCACTCCCCGAGCACATGGGGCTTTTATACGGAAAAGCACAAAACGAGGTTAGCTTACCTTAGAATGCTTTGCACAGGTCAAACTCTGTATTTCACCATAAACTTGCTCTCAATTTGTCCGTAAGGATCCAGCGAATAAAATCCAGTAAAACAATTTAGTCCAAAACACGTGTTAGATCCATTACGACGTCTGATTCGGCAGCATGCTTGTGTTGTTTACCCAAAACCACGAGCCTTGCCGAAGGCGGAGCCCAAATGTCCTTCTGCGGCTCTCGTATTCAAAATGGCTGCCTCTGCATGGGGAAGATCCCCCTTTTATGTGACTATATCTAAGTCCAAAAGAATACTTTGATTTCATGATGGAAGTGAAAAGGCTTGGAAAACAATGTATTTTTGAATGGGTATCTTCAATTTCAGTAATTAACGGGTAAACATCTTACACACTGTCCCTTTAACAATATAACTTGGCTTAAAGCTCAATTTTGCATAATATACAGTGTTGGGTGTAACGTGTTAATATAATAATTAATAATAATAATAATAATAATAATAATAATAATAATAATAATAATAATAATAATAATAATAATAATAATAATTCATAGCATTTATATAGCACCTTTCATGACACCCAAAGCGCTTTACAGTTCATTGTTCATTCACTCCACACTCAGAGGTGGTAAGCTACTTTCGGTAGCCACAGCTGCCCTGGGGCAGACTGAATATAATGTAACAACTTTTTTGGGTAAAAATAGTGTAATGTGCTACTACTGAAAATTTGGTAAAGAAACCCAGTTCCTCAATTCGGCACAATGTTATTTTTGAGTCAACAGTGGCACCAAGAAAAGGGGCCCTGTCCTAGCCCGCGCAGCAGGCACTGATCGCCCGGCCTCGGTAAGCGACGAGCTCCGGGCAGGAGGAGCTGTAAAGCACGCAGCCAGAGCGTCGTGTCACCTTCACCTCAAGCCTTTCCTGGCTGACCCAGAGACGGTCGTGGTGCACTGCCTCGGAGGAAGTGCACTCGGCGAGGGCCAGCGACATCCGGGGAGAGGGTTCTTTTCAATTTTCCCTTACAGTACTATTTACCATGATGGATGGAGTTTACCAAAAAGTTACCAAAGCAACGAGTAATGTAAAAAGTGACTTTCCTTAGAGGGTAACTAAGTGAAGTAAGTGATGACTTTTTAAAGAAGTAATGAATAATGAGCAAACATTACTCAGACTCACCTGTTTAGCTTGGCCTTTGATTGACTTCGGTCGTCTGTTTGCTTGTCTTTTGTTTGTTCTTTTGTTTGTTTGCTTGTATATCTGTTTGTTGTTTGTTCGTCTGCTTGTTTGTCTGTTTGCTTTTTTTTTTTCCTGGCAGCACAGTGGCTGAGTGGCTAGCACTCATGCTTCACAGCAAGAAGGTTCGGGTTGCCCGAGCCTTTCTGTGTGGAGACTGCATGTTCTCCCCGTGTCTGGGTGGGTTTCCTCCGGGCACTCCGGTTTCCCCCATCAACCTAAACATGCTCCATAGGTAAAATCCTCCAGCTTAGGGCCTGACCAAAGCCTAAATAACAAAACAAAATTATGGGGATGGTCCCCAGGTCAAATATAGAAACAACTTCTCCTGTGCGAGATCAATAAAGGTCAATCTTCTAATCCTTGACCACTGTAAGGCGCTTTGTGTTACAATTTTTGTATGAAAAGCGCCTTATAAATATTGTTTGTTTGTTTGTATTACTTTTCAAAAGTCACTTCCCCAACACTGATAATATAGGACCTTTAATATAAAATAATTAATCACCAAAATATCTAAATGCCTTTCACACATCAGTTCAAATGAGATCTCACATCTGTATTCATTTGTACACTGACAAAAACAAACAAACAGTAGTTTCGGGACTAACCAACACTCTAGACATCGACAACAAAATCAGGAACTGGCACGAGACTAAACTGGCCCCAAAAGTCCCTGACACAGATGTATGGGGATCTATGGACAGGAACAGTCTGCCGAGGTTTGGATGGGAGCCCACTTTACTGAGCTAGAGCTAATACAATGAGCTGACCGCATCAATAATACTGTGTAAAGGGGAAGTAAATGAGAGAGGAGAGAGGTGGAGAGAAAGAGAGGGGGAGAGTTAGACAGAAAGAGAAGGAGGTAGGGAGAGAAAGAGTCATTGAAGCATGATGCATAAACGTGGTTATAATGTGTACAATATATTGGCCACAGATCTCACAACCCGCGCAATAAAAACATATGACAATTGTTGCCCATATCCAAGAAAATGTGGCGACCTGGCTCACACACTGAGCAGTTCTTGAAGCTTTTTGTTTTTTGAGCTCAGTTTTTTTTTATACCATATCATGTGATTTTAACCAACTAAGAAGTGCAGCATGTGCAGTTCAAAGGACACAAGGGAGGGACTGTTGGTGATAACCATGGAAACCGTGTACAAGACTAAGAAACTAGCTAAGGAGCTAGCTATGGACCTTTGAGATACAAACTTTTTACACCAAATGTGGCTTTACACTCTGTGGCAGAAGGAAATATTTGGAGATCTCCCATTTCATCACCAACTGAAACATGAGAGTGGAGGAAAAATGAGACTTAGAAGAGATTTTCCTGTTGTGTTCACCTGGCTCCCACTGGACACTGCTGTGATGCTGCAGGACACAGAGGAGGGACACAGATCTGCTGACCCGCCCTCCTGTTAAACTGCACTGAGACCTTTGTGCCTCACAAAGTACAGAGAAGCACAGTAAATGTTCCTGTAGCAAAACTTGAATTCCCCTCAAGATCAATAAAGTACACAACAGCTCTTAAAGGTCCCTTGGCATGAAATTTTCACTTTCTGAGGTTTTTGAACGTTAATGTGAGCTCCCCTACCCTGTTTAGGCCCCCCCCCATGGTTAAAAGTTGCGAAATGTCTAAACTGAGCATTTGCGATCCTTTTCTGCGTTAGAAAAAATCGGAGCTCAAACGGGCGATTTTGAACAAGGAAACGTATTGACGTCAGATCGAAAAAAGACACACTCTCATACCAACAACACATAAACTACATAACCCGGACTGCTTTCTTTCATCTCAAAAACATTGCACGACTCCGCCCATCCCTTTCTTTCTCTGCTGCCGAAACACTCATCCATGCATTCATCACCTCTCGAATCGACTACTGCAATAGCCTTTTCTATGGTCTACCCTCCAAAACTCTCAACAAACTCCAATACATTCAAAACTCTGCTGCCCGCCTCCTCACCCACACCCGCTCCCGAGACCACATCACTCCTGTCCTCCAAAATCTCCACTGGCTCCCCATCCCTCAGCGTATCCAATTCAAAGTCCTCCTCATGACCTACAAAGCCCTTCATAACCTGGCCCCATCATACCTCTCTGACCTTCTGCACCGCCACACCCCATCCCGCTCCCTCCGTTCCTCCGACACCAACCTCCTGTCCCTCCCCTACAGGACCAAGCTCCGAACCTGGGGTGACAGAGCCTTCTCCATTGCTGCCCCCACCCTCTGGAACTCACTCCCACAACCTCTCCGTGACTGCTCTGACCTCCCCACCTTCAAAAAATTGCTCAAGACTCACCTTTTTAAAACTGCTTTTAATGTTTCTTAATGTTTAATGTTTTTCTGATTGTTTATTGTTTTGTTACTTGTTTTATTACTGATTTTACCTCTTGTACAGCGTCTTTGAGTGTCTTGAAAAGCGCTTTATAAATAAAATGTATTATTATTATTATTTATAAATGCAAATGCAGTTCCACCCCCCTCTGTCTGTACTCAGCGTCTCTGTAAATCACGCCCAGAGAGTTTGGACTGTGAATGCGCTAGGCAATGCAAAATGCGTTTTTTTATTTGCCTGGAGGCACGTCCGAGTGTTTCTAGGCTCGGAAGTCCTTTATCTGAGCCTCTGGACCTTTGAACAGCAGTGGTTTAATTTTATTTTCTGTGGAAATGTATTTTTCAATGGAACGCTTCAAGTCTCTCCCCCCGTGCAAAAACGCGGAAATGGATCAGCTGAGGGCTCAGAGCGAGAGCGGAGAGTTTGGCCACGCCCTCACCCTCTACTATAGGCCAGCTCTTTTCTCCTCATTTGCATTCAAGCAACAACGCCCAGAATAAAGTGTTTGAGAGAGATGAGTGTTGATTTTGAAGAAGGATTCATTTACAGTATTAGGGAACCATTAAGGAGCCATATAAAAGCATCAAGAAGTACCATGTCATGGGATCTTTAATGAATATACACAAATAATTATCAAAAAAAAAGGTAAATTTTCCCAAAAAAAATTTCATGATTTCATAAATTGTTATAAAATGGATAATATATAATATATATATATATATATATAATATAAAATGGACTAGAGATTCAACTGACTTAAATTTAATAAAATTATATTTTATTATAAGACCTTATCCTAGTATATGAATCTTTACACAAACAAACATATACAGTAGCTGTCCACTTTCTTATAAATTGTTATCAAGTGGAAGTAAACAGCAATAAAACTATATGAACTTTATTTAGTTACAAGAGCGTAATAGTATTCAAACTGCTAAAATTTTAGTACAAACAAAAGTAGTTTTCCAGTTCATTTGACTAGATAGACATGTCACCAAGGTACTACATCATGTCAGCAAATACATCTAACCTATTATCATTAAACAAGGCCTATTGTGCTTTTGTCTGCTATACACTTACGATCTATGACACCAATGGATCACGTGTCCTATTCTGGACATTTTAAATCACCATTTTACTCTAATTGGACTTATCAAAAGAACCTACTTTGAATGGGTATATGAGAAAATCCCCTCCCTCCTTCTTTTTCCTCCTCTTCCTCAGAGCTGAGTCTATAGGTGCTCCGAGTGACACAGGCACATTTTGAAGATGTGCTGCTGAAAAGTCCAAAGGGAGACTGGGGCTCTCATCAGTATTCCTTCTGTGATTCCTCTGTCTGTCTCGGAGCCTCTGGGAAATGCTGAAATAACTGTAAAAACTTGTGTCTGGGAGGAGAAGTTGGGTTTGTCGTTAACTTTAATTCGAGGTCGTACTGCCGAGTGCATAATGTGCTGAACTGAGATTGGGACAGGCAACATTTACATCGATGAGAAGCTGATGTTGTGCTGTGGTTGGACACATTATAATAAGATTATTAAAAGTCCCATGACATGGTACTTCTTGATGCTTTTATATGGCTCCTTAATGGTTCCCTAATACTGTAAATGAATCCTTCTTCAAAATCAACACTCAGTGCATGAGAAACAGAGATAAGATGAGAAAGAGTTTTTTTTTTCTCTCTCTGAACAGGCCATAATGGGCGTTGTTGCTTGAATGCAAATGAGGAGAAAAGAGCTGGCCTATAGTAGAGGGTGGGGGCGTGGCCAAACTCTCCGCTCTAGCTCTCAGCATTTCTGTGTTTTTGCACGGGGGGAGAGAGTTGAAGTGTTCCATTGAAAAATAAACACATTTCCACAGAAAATAAAATTAAACCACTGCTGTTCAAAGGTCCAGAGGCTCAGATAAAGGACTTCCGAGCCTAGAAACACTCGGACGTGCCTCCAGGCAAATAAAAAAATGCATTTCGCATTGCCTAGCGCATTCGCAGTCCAAACTCTCTGGGCATGATTTACAGAGACGCTGAGTACAGACAGACGGGGGTGGAACTGCATTTGCATTTCTCTTTTCGATCTGACGTCAATAAGTTTCCTTGTTCAAAATCGCCCGTTTGAGCTCCAATTTTTGGTAACGCAGAAAAGGATCGCAAATGCTCAGTTTAGACATTTCACAACTTTTAACCATGAGGGGGGGGGCTAAACAGGGTAGGGGAGCTCACATTAACGTTCAAAAACCTCAGAAAGTGAAAATTTCATGCCATGGGACCTTTAAACAGGCTGTAGCAATATTTTCATTAGGGATACATCGATCCAATACTTTTATCAGATATCGGTGCTGATACTGAAAAATTTGCTGGATCAGATATTGGCTTCCACATATTGGTTCAGTCCCGGTTGGACATATGCAATGATGTACTAAGGCTACTACAGTGAACATAGAAAGTGAGGCAAAGTCTGCACACTTACTCCCAAACTGCATTTAATGAATGACAGTGGATCTTCATCAGGTCATGGCCACTAGGGGCAATCATTCTTCAAAATCAACACTCAGTGCATGAGAAACAGAGATAAGATGAGAAAGAGTCATAAATATCTCTCTCAAACACTTTATTCTGGGGGTTGTTGATTGAATGCAAATGAGGAGAAAAGAGATGGCCTATAGTAGAGGGTGGGGGCGTGGCCAAACGCTCCGGTCTCCGCTGTCAGCCCACAGCTGATCCATTTCCTTGTTTTTGCACGGGGGAGAGATTTGAAGCGTTCCATTGAAAAATAAACACATTTCCACAGAAAATAAAATTAAACCACTGCTGTTCAAAGGTCCAGAGGCTCAGATAAAGGACTTCCGAGCCTAGAAACACTCGGACGTGCCTCCAGGCAAATAAAAAAAACGCATTTCGCATTGCCTAGCGCATTCGCAGTCCAAACTCTCTGGGCGTGATTTACAGAGACGCTGAGTACAGACAGACGGGGGTGGAACTGCATTTGCATTTCTTTTTTCGATCTGACGTCAATAAGGTGCCTTGTTCAAAATCGCCCGTTTGAGCTCCGATTTTTTGTAACACAGAAAAGGATCGCAAATGCTCAGTTTAGACATTTCACAACTTTTAACCTAAACAGGGTAGGGGAGCTCACATTAACGTTCAAAAACCTCAGAAAGTGAAAATTTCATGCCATGGGACCTTTAACTTTGAAGAAGCAGCCTGTTAATATCTCCTCCTCTTCTTGGGAGCTTCACCTGCTCTATCCCAATATATTTGAGGGAGGAACTGGGGTGCTGCACTGCTTTAAAATGGGCAGCTACAGAGTTTACAGAATCCCTGTAGCTGCCCATTTTAAAGCCCCTTGTGGCTGAATCAAGAAAATGAAACACTTCTTATAAACACTTCTTAAAAAGTTGTATTTATTTACTATTATGATGGCCATTCCTGCTTGTCAAAGCCTGATCCCGTCAGATCTCAGAAGCTAAGCAAGGCAGGGCCTGGTTAGTACTTGGATGGGAGACCGCTGGGAATTCCAGGTGCCACAGGGGGGCGCCAGTCACAAAAGGCAAGACACTTTACCCACATTGCCTAGTATGAAAGTGGTGTGTGCGTGAGTGTTGGAGGTGGTCGGAGGGGCCGATGGCGCAGATTGGCAGCCTCGCTTCCGTCAGTCTGCCCCAGGGCAGCTGTGGCTACAGAAAGTAACTTACCACCACCAAGTGTGGAGTGAATGAACAATGAACTGTGAATGGTGCTATATAAATGCTATGAATTATTATTATTATTATTATTATTATTATTATTATTATTATTATTATTATTATTATTATTATTATTATGTAATTTACTTGCCCGATGAGAACATATGACTGATATATTGTGTTGTGTGGACATCTCCCATGAGTCACTTTTGGACTATGGGAGTGGCACACAGAGAGAACTATGACCTGACGAAGATCCACTTATCAAAACGTTGTCATTCATTAAATGCAGTTTTGGGACAGGCTTTGTCGTCCTTTCTAAAAGCTCCTCTGGAAACAGCACAGAGACTTGGAGTCCTAACAATAGGAGGTACAGTCTATTCCTTGAAAAAAAAAATCTAATCAATACAAAAGAATAAGAGCATCTCCCTGGGTAGATGTTCACCGGGAAACTGACAAATGGCAAATAACTATAAACTACAGCAATGCATTGTGGGTTATGAGCAAGCCGGTTGCCATGGAGTCGTGGCCTGTGGGTGTATTTACAGTGATGGCCCTCTGATTTTAACCTTTAGCAGAGGTCTGTGTGAGAGGCTGCACTGGGACACACAGAGATTTACTGTAACTCTGAAAACTGTGTCCAACAACAGTAAGGGAGAAATATGGGGACGTGAGTGAGTAGAAGAATTTGTGAACATGAACTTTGAATGTTTAGACGCTTTCCAGCAAGCTCTAGATCACTTAAAGGCCCTATATTACACTATTTTTTAAACCATGTTATAATATAGTATCCTTGACAAAAACATTAGGGTGATTTCAGACCTGCCGTTTTCTACTGAAGGTGGAACAGAGCATTTTGAGCTTTGGAGATGTAGACAGACTAACAAACCAGGATTACTCAAACATGTGTGAATGAAACAAAACACAACTCCAGGTTTTTTTTTTTTCAATGAGGTAACAGTATTATAGCACATCTTAAAGCTCACAAGAGACAATTTCACATAGGACCTTTACAAATGAAATACTCCCAATTTAAATCTAATTATGCAGCATGTCCAAACATCAAGAAGTTTGGTTGGCATTGTCATGATAGTAGAACTCAGCTATGGCTTCTGAAAGTTGTGAAAAGCACTTTTAAACTCATTGCTGTGAATAATTAGGACACTCAGAATGTATAAGGTAAGTGAGGCATAACTTTGGACCACTGCGAACAGTTTAAAATTAACTAGATCTGTCTTTCACAGTTTTAAGACTGTAAAAATCAGGTACAGTGGTCCCTCGTTTATCGCGGGGGTTAGGTTCCAGAAATAACCTGTAATGAGTTAAATCCGCGATGTAGGACAACTTTTCGTTTTCAACGTTTTCTCATTTCTCTCTTGTTTAAACACTCAAACTTTTATAGATTTTCAACAAAATGTATTAATAGTGAGGAGCGCGGAGACATGAGTCACTGGCTCCGCCGGATTCACTGCGCTCATTCAAAGGCACTGCCACATCCCGGGACGCGACGCGGACCAACCCCTTGGAGAAGTGCGCGGCACGTGCACCCCTTATCGTGGTCAAATCCGTGACAGAGCAGCGTGACGGGCACGAGGCCGCGCGTACACCGGGGCTGCGAGCACGAGATCGAACCGCGGCACCCGGACCATGCCTCCCCCTCAGGGCCGCGTCCTCGCAGCCCGAGCTACAAACCGAACACGCACAAACGAACGCAAGAGCCGCACGAAACCAGCAAAGAGCCGCACGGAGTGATTTAATCCTGGTTTAGACCTGGTCTAGTCCCGGTTTAGTCCAGGTCTAGACCTGGTCCAGTCCTGGTTTAGTCCAGGACCAGTCCAAGTTCAGACCTGGTTTAGACCTGGTCTAGACCTGGTTTAGTTCTGGTCTAGACCTGGTCTAGTCCTGATTTAGTTCTGGTCTAGACCTGGTTTAGTCCACGTTTAGTTCTGGTCTAGTCCCGGTCCCCCCGCATCCCCCATCTATCAATTGGCAAAGGTCTACAGCAGGGGTCTCAAACTCAATTTACCTAGGGGCCGCATGGGGTAGAATCTGAATGAGGCTGGGCCGCATCAGGATTTCCACAAGAAAAGTGCAAATAAATCATTCCAATGTTCTCAAATATATTTATTTTTAATACAAATGAAATAAATGATAAAATGATAAAATAATAAATCAATCAGTAATAAATAATTTAATAATAATAATAATGGTCATAAAGTAGATACAGACGACTAAAGAAACCGCATATTGACTGGCTGGCTGGCTAGTTATTTTTTATTCAGTTTTAAATGTATGTATTAACAGTTTTTTAAACGTTAATTGCCTGAAATGGAACATTGAACATAAACTGTTTTAAACATGGATTCTCTGGTTCAGTCCTGGTTTAGTCCTTGTTCAGTCCTGGTTTAGTCCTGGTTTTAGACCTGGTTTAGTCCTGGTTTAGTCCTGGTTTAGTCCTGGTTTAGTCCTGATTTTAGACCTGGTTCAGTCCTGGTTTAGTCCTGGTTCAGTCCTGGTTTAGTCCTGGTTTTAGACCTGGTTCAGTCCTGGTTTAGTCCTGGTTCAGTCATGGTTCAGTCCTGGTTTAGTCCTGGTTTTAGACCTGGTTCAGTCCTGGTTTAGTCCTGGTTCAGTCCTGGTTTAGTCCTGGTTCAGTCCTGGTTCAGTCCTGGGTTAGTCCTGGTTTAGTCCTGGTTTTAGACCTGGTTTAGTCCTGGTTCAGTCCTGGTTTAGTCCTGGTTTAGTCCTGGTTTAGTCCTGGTTTTAGACCTGGTTCAGTCCTGGTTTAGTCCTGGTTCAGTCCTGGTTCAGTCCTGGTTCAGTCCTGGTTTAGGCCTGGTTTAGTCCTGGTTTAGTCCTGGTTCAGTCCTGGTTTAGTCCTGGTTTTAGACCTGGTTTAGTCCTGGTTCAGTCCTGGTTTAGTCCTGGTTCAGTCCTGGTTTAGTCCTGGTTTTAGACCTGGTTTAGACCTGGTTCAGTCCTGGTCTAGTCAATATATGGATTATCGCAGTATCGCCCGGGTCTCACGCGCGCGCACATCAAACAACACGTAGCGCGAGTGAGGCCGTGACACTATCTGCACGTGTGGGAACAGGGCCGCCCGTCGCCTCTCCACAGATCTGACAGGCTCTGAATGGAGTCAGAGACGGACGAAGACGCGTCCCTCCCGCCGGAGCTGTGCGCGCAAAGCGGGAGGGAGGAAGAGAGGAGCGAGCGAGCACTCTGTGAAGAAGGGACACACAAATGCACCACTGTCTGCCTCCCTCGTGTCTAAGAAATGGATCAATCACTGTCCCTGTCTGATGTCTGTCTGCCGCAACCCCAAACACACAAGCACACACAAGCACACAAGCACTAAAAGCTCTAAGCACTGGGACCTCACCCTAGCCCCGCCACACATTTAGAGAAAATAAGCACGACCGATGTCCCGCCCTCCAGAGCCATATACCACATCGTGATTGGTTCATTCTGCGTCGCACACAAGAAATGAAATTCATATTAATCTTGCGGGCCTCACTTATATTAATCTTTCATATTAAGACGAGGGCCGCAAATTATCGTCCCGGGGGCCGCAGTTGGCCCGCGGGCCGCGTGCCTGAGACCATTGGTCTACAGTCTCTTAGCCAATCAGGACGCAGAACACAATGTTACACTATAAAAAAAATGGTACACTATAAAAAAAAAAGAAAAAGAAAAAATTGAAAAAAAAACAAAAAAAATCCGCGAAACAGCGAGGCCACGAACAGTGAACCGCGATAGAGCGTGGGACCACTGTACGCCACTTTTAATCCCTTCTGTAAAACATTATAATATTGTTTCTTCAACATAATCATACCTGGACTTGTGTTTTGTTTTATTCACACGTTTAACGCACAAACCCTGCATATTTAGGCTTCTCTCAAACCGAAAACACTCTGCTCCACCTTGCAATGTCATGGGGTAATACAGTCAGTGCTCTACTGTGTTTTTAAATACCTTCACCACCTTCACTACAATCATTTGGATGATTTCAGCCCTGGAATTGCCAAACTCTACTGAACTAAAAGTGTTAGCTTTTAACGTGAAAACTACCACTTCGTTTGCCTGGAAGAATCCATGACTCATCGCTGTACCAACGAGTGAGTCTGGTAACGCTTGGTCCAAAATGCGCTGCAGTTGCGCGTAGACAGACAGCTAAGTGAACCAATCAGAGATTGCGCCATCTTGATTCAAAACTGAGGAGGAACTTCCGCTGCCTAAGAGTAACTTTGTGGGCAAAGGCGGGTGCACTGACGTCACCATCTTTGAACGAATCAGAATCGCGGAGTCCGTTGTTAACCGGAGGAGCGAGGGTGGATGGAGGGTGTCCAAATGGTATCGCGCTGTATAGGAAATACAGAGAGATATCATTTGGCTGGCCAGGTAACCAATTCGTGACATCACAAGGTGGAACATGTGTGAATGAAACAAAACACAACAGGTATGTTTCCAATGAGGTAACAATATTATAACATGGTTTAAAGCTCACAAGAGTCCATTTTGTGTAATATAGGACCTTTAAAGTCTGAAAGAGACATAGTGACAGTTTTATATGAAGTTTGCTGTGCTGAATACGTTGCAGTATAATATTAGAATATTATTTGACGGTTTCAAAAGCTCATCTTCTGTCCACTTTAGAAACAGACTGTCCAAACTGTCAGGAGGTCTGGGCCGCAGGTGCATGCTAACACAATACATGAATGACAAATATTATGTTCCCCTATCTCTGAAAACAACACAAACTTATCTGGACAGAAATTGTGTTTGCATTTCATACCGCTATTACAACCTCGACACACGATTTGCATTCGCCACTTTAGATCACTTGTTTTTCATTAACGCTTTAGCCTCAAGGAGTTAGCTTCAGATGCGAGAAGTCTGCTGACAGAAACCTGATGAAAATGGTCCTTTTTGTAACCAGTGCTGGGAAATATGTCCGAGTAGGTGTGTTGAAAAGAAACTATTCACTATTTAGCGCTAAAACAAAACATGCTGTCATTCAGTGTCGCTGCAGCTTCAAACCCACTCACTTCTCCTCAGCTTAGAGCGACTTAATGTTTTCCTGAATCATAGAATAAGAATAATATGTGTAATACAGAACAGCAAGAGACTTACACTGGGGTGAAGAAGGTATGAACAATGAAGAGTCTACTGAAATGCAAAAAGACAGATGACAGATGATAAAAGAAGATATTCAATTTGTCAACTGGACAAAGTTTGTTTGGTCGAAAACGTTTCACCGCTCATCCGCGAGGCTTCGTCAGCTCTAATTAGAATGCTGGTAAGACACTTGCTTATATCTTGCTGCAGGGAGGAGCTAACTAGCTAACTACTTTTCGAAACTATCTCATTGGTTTCAGTCTTTTGTTTCTCTGGCGTCTAGATTAGCATACCTATTCATCCCTACAACGACTGTTTTTCACACCTCTGGCCCTGACCTGGCTAGCCCTATTGTTTCTTTTGTTTGTTTGATCTAGGTTTTAAGGGATATGCCACCCCCAGGTCAAACTTGGGCATCTCCCCACAGTCCAGAGACTAAAATAAGTGGTGGAAAACGTTTTTCTGGTGACGCAGCCATTGTCCAGGTCTGTCAGCACTGACCGCCGCGGTATCTGCAGCTACTCCACGTTAGACTGGAGTCTAACGTCGCCAGAGAAAGATTTCGGCCAAAAGGAATTACTTTGCTCGATGCATTTCCCAATTACTTTCTGTGTAGTGCGCATTCATATCGAGTGCAAATAAATGTGCAAATCAACACGGAGAGCTTGACTTGGTCCTTTTGGGTGGGAACTATTTTTCAGTGTGGAAAAAGACAGACGAAGCACACACCACGCTGACAGGGGAATCCCTGTTACGCACCAGGAAGGGAGTTCCCCTGTTACGCAGCGTGGTGTGTGCTTCGGCTGTGTTTGTCGCCAATAGGCGAGATAGTTTCGGAAAGTAGTTAGCTAGTTAGCTCCTCCCTGCAGCGAGATATAAGCAGGTGTCTTACCAGCATTCTAATTAGAGCTGACGAAGCCTCTCGGATGAGCGGCGAAACGTTTTCGACCAAACAAACTTTGTCCAGTTGACGAATTGAATTTCTTCTTTTATCATGGATTCTACCTGGACGACTGAGGGACTCTTCACGTATACTTAGTGAATGTAGACCTCTGTAAAGGCAATAGGTCAGTCTCGCAATGTTGTACTTGATTTAAAGTGCATTTGACAGATCTGTTTTTTTCTGATTTGGTTTGGTTTGTGATAAATATTGACCATATTTTACAACAGTTAAGTGGCAGTTCGTGGGAAGAAAAGTAAAATATATAAAAAATAAAGGAAGTAGCAATGAAAAACAAAATCCCTCTACTTATGTCATCAACTGTTCAACAGACAATTCACACTCAGAAAAGCATTTTTCTGACTGTTTAAACCTTCTTTTAACTAATAATGGTGGTATAAAATTATATTATTATATTATAATTATATCAAAATTACAAAATGCTTTTTAGTAAGATCTTAAATATAATGATTTTAAGTCTGTTTTAGAGAAATGAGTAGTCTAACCTGCCATATGCACTTTAATTTTGGCACTTCATTAACTAATGTGTGATTTTTAACATTTGTGGTGGGTGGTCTGCCCACTGCTCCTCTCCAGGGAGAAATGTTCCACAGTATGGCATTAAACTTCATTCAGTTATACTGTATGTGTTTTAGTACTCAAAGCATACCTTCAAAAAGATCAGTTTAATATGTTTCAAGGGATAGTGCGTTTTTTTTTTTTTTCTATCAGCCTGTTCACTTGTAAACTTCGGCGTAGACATCCGCTGAAGGTGAACAGGCTGATGGAGTTAACATGGGCGTAGTGATACGAGTGGAGAGAGACAATACGCGAATGCGAAATACGCTGCTGGATGTTTCGTGGACAACTGTTTCGGACGCAAATATATCACCTTTCTAACAAATGTTTTGTTTTGAGAAGAAAAACAAGCTTTATTTCATGTTCCAGGGAAGTTACCGGACCTACTTACGTGGGCTCCAGAAAGCGAGCCGAACCGGGATCAGCTGAGACTGTCAGAGGTAAGCCGGTGTCAACACATGTAACTTTTAGAATGAAACCCATACAGATTAACATTTTAAAAAAGCGCACTATAACCTTTAATTTATTAATTATTACCCTATTTTCTGATCTACGTTATAATGTTGTTTCGTCATCACAAACAGACCTGGAGTTGTGTTTTGTTTCATTCACACATGTTTAACACACAAACCCTGCATATTTAGACTTCTCTCAAACAGAAAACTCTCTGTTCCACCTTGTTATGTCATGGTCAAGTGCTCCACTCGTTTTTAAACTCCACACACCTTCACTAGAATCATGTGGGTGATTTCAACCCTGGAACTGCCAGTCTCTACTGAACAAAAGGTAAAAGGAGCCTTTAACCTGAAAATCACCACTTCATGACATCACAAGGTGGAGAACGGAGCACTTTGAGCTTTGAAGTTGTAGACAGCCCAGTAATAAAGGATTACTCAGACATGTGAATGTGAATGAAACAAAACACAACTCTGGGTTTGTTTTTGAGGACATATTGAAGCTCACCAAGGTCAATTTTTACGTAATATAGAACTTAAATGAAAAATATTTTGGTATGAGCAAGTAGATCGATTGCGCTGTGAAATACTATTGGTGATTCAAAGAGTTTGCGAGAGCTAGAAACAAGTGAGATGGTTTTAAATACAGTATCTCCTTTCATGCTTTGAAAAGCTCAGGTTTGTGCACATATTTTTCATTTTTCCACCTAACAAAATCCAGTGAGTTTTGGCTTTTTAGAAAGTACCTGATGCCAGGATCGTGTCATCTCGCGGTGTTGTCAGGTTGAGGGATTAGCTGTGAGAGAGAATTACAAGCGTCTACAAGCTGAAAGACACAAGAGGCGGGTCGTGGGACAAACAGTACTGGGGCAGATTACAGGGGCTTTTATGGGGCTAATCTCTCCATGTGCAGATGCTACTGTGATAAGGCTAGTGTGTAATCTTGCATCTGGAGGTGAGGGCATGCATGGAGATACCAGAACACCTACCTGGGAATAACAAATGTGTTTGGACTGGAATAAAACAGTAAACGCATGTGTTAAGAAGGTAGATAAGAGATTTGTTGATGGAAAAAAAAATATGCTCAGTGGTTAGTATTGGTAGTCATCCCAGCTTGGACAAGTGTGTACTGTTGTGTCCTTGGGCAATACACTTCAGCTGCCTTGCGTAGTACGAATGTGCTGGTGGTGTCTAAAGCCTCATTTGCACTGGCATGACCCAGGTTTACAAGACACACCCAGTGTAGGCCTGCGCCACCACAGGCACTGGACACATATCAAAAGACTGATGCTAAAGGAGCAACACTGATCGATGTTCAGATATGGACACACAGACATAGACTCACACACACTTAAAGGGATAGTGCGTTTTTTTTATGTTAATCTGTATGGGTTCTAAAAGTTGACACCGGCTTACCTCTGACAGACTCAGCTGATCCTGGTTCGGCTCACTTTCTGGAGCTCAGGTAATTAGGTCCGGTAACTTCTCTAGAACATTAAATAAAGCTTGTTTTTCTTCTCAAAACAAAACATTTGTCCGAAAGGTGATATATTTGCATCCCAAACAGTTGTCAACGAAACATCCAGCAGTGAACTTAGCGATCGCGTATTGTGTCTGCCGACTTGTATCACTGCGCCCACGTTAGCGTTAGCCCTTTTAACCTTTAGCGGAAGTGTGCCGTCCGCCGCAAGGGTAAGTTTACAAGTGAACAGGCTAATACAGCTAACGTGAGCACAGTGATATGAGTCGGCAGACACAATACGCGATCGCTGCAGTTCACTGCTGGATGTTTCGTTGACAACTGTTTGGGATGCAAATATATCACCTTTCGGACAAATGTTTTGTTTTGAGAAGAAAAGCAAGCTATATTTAATGTTCCAGAGAAGTTACCGGACCTAATTACCTGAGCTCCAGAAAGCGAGCCAAACCGGGATCAGCTGAGACTGTCAGAGGTAACACACGGAACTTTTAGAAGGAAACCCATACAGATTACCATTTAAAAAAAAACCTGCACTATCCCTTTAAGGATCACTTTTGGTTTCTCTGTATACCCTATATGCAAAAGCAATGCTCTTAATAACTTTACTCAGGGGAGGATTATGGAGAGCTGCACGTGGTCTTGCCTGGGTGTATCTTTACTCACACATGCTCCACATTGGATACATTTACTACACTACATTTGGGAATTACACTTTTATCAGGACCAAGGAAGAGGAGGATGTTGGCAGAGTTTGGTTCAACTTTACGTAGACACTGCAGACTGTGACTGGATGTGAATTTATTATTCTGACTTTGGGAAACTTTGAAGGCCCTGCACTGGAGACTCGATATGTTTTTTGACCACGAGCTGGTCCCAGGTCCCAAGTGTTCCAGACTCTTGGAAAATAGTACCCCCTGTAGTCTGCTTGGGACCCCTAAAAATGGTATAGGATGGTATGGATCCCCTTACGCAGTGGAAACACTTTGCACCATACCTCCCCATAGCGGCCCTATGGAAACAAGGCTTAAGTGAGTGGCAGCCTTATGACCAATTAATTATTACTGATTGGATACAGGCAGCAGACATGACATACGCAGTTGTAATTCCATAACTGTTACCTGGCAACCATAATATTAACAAGGACCTACACTTTGTCTGCACCTACCTCTAAATTGCACTACATATGATGAGACTAGAGAAATCCCTTCCTTGCGCATAAATTGTTTCTGCATTTTGCATACTCCCTGTATTTTTGTATTTTTCCCCACAAACTGCTATTTAACTGATACAAAATAATGATAAATATTTACCACAGGTACTATACCACCAAACCAAGAAGTTATAATTAGAAAGAAAAACATTGGAAATTGCTTCTCCTACATGGCTTCACTGTAGCAATTTCGCTCACATTTTCGACTGCAAGGCTGTTTTCTTCATGTTCCGATCCTGTCATCTTCTGTCAAAAGGGTGTTTTTCCTCAGAGTTTGACTTGTTCTTGACAGATGGGTCTGTGATGGCTCTGCAGCAGCTGAAGTCTTTAACATTTGAACTCAGAAGTGATGGATTGATGTCTGCCATTAGAAGCCTATTATTATCATCACAGCACCATTAGAGACGCTCCAAGCTGAATAGTGGCAATGCATGACAGAAATACTCCAAAAATGTGAGGAAATCAATCACAATGTTGCAGTGTTTTTATTTTTATTTTTATTAAATTATTTTAAAAAACAACATCATTCATCCAGGTTTGGGACCATTTCAGTGTGAATAGTTTATCATTACAGACGCGATGTGGCTACATGGCACACACTGAGAAATTTTTGTGTGTGTTTGAGCTCAGTTTTTAAAGGGATATGCCACCCCCAGGTCAAACTTGGGCATCTCCCCACAGTCCAGAGACTAAAATAAGTGGTGGAAAGCGTTTTTCTGGTGACCCAGCCATTGTCCAGGTCTGTCAGCACTGACCGCCGCGGTATCTGCAGCTACTCCACGTTAGACTGGAGTCTAACGTCGCCAGAGAAAGATTTCGGCCAAAAGGAATTAATTTGCTCGATGCTTTTCCCAATTACTTTCTGTGTAGTGCGCATTCATATCGAGTGCAAATAAATGTGCAAATCAACACGGAGAGCTTGACTTGGTCATTTTGGGTGGGAACTATTTTTCAGTGCGGAAAAACACAGCCGAAGCACACACCACGCTGCGTAACAGGGGAACTCCCTTCCTGGTGCGTAACAGGGATTCCCCTGTCAGCGTGCTCTGTGCTTTGGCTGTGTTTTTCCGCACTGTAAAATAGTTCCCACCCAAAATGACCAAGGCAAGCTCTCCGTGTTGATTTGCACATTTATTTGCACTCGATATGAATGCGCACTACACAGAAAGTAATTGGGAAAAGCATCGAGCAAATTAATTCTTTTTGGCCGAAATCTTTCTCTGGCGACGTTAGACTCCAGTCTAACGCGGAGTAGCTGCAGATACCGCGGCGGTCAGTGCTGACAGACTCGGACAATGGCTGGGTGACCAGGAAAACGCTTTCCACCTCTTATTTTAGTCTCTGGACTGTGGGGAGATGCCCAAGTTTGACCTGGGGGTGGCATATCCCTTTAACATCATATCATGGGATATAACAAGTGCAGGATGTGCAGTTGTTGAAAGGACACAAGGGACTGTTTGTTTGAGCTAACTATGTACATTTGAGATGCTAAAGGCTGTGTGGCAGCAAATGTGGCAGAAGACCTTGTAGAGGAAATCCTTTGCAGAGGAAATCCTTTGAGGGAACGGCCCATTTCATCACCAAACGAAACATCACAGCAAAGTAAGTGAGGCCTTTCCTGTTGTGTTCACCTGGCTCCCCCTGGACACTGAGCTGATGCTGTAGGACACAGAGGAGGGACACTTTTGGCTCTTCCTCTCCTCAAACTGCCCTGACACAGATCTGCTGACCCTGCCTGACCCGTCCTCCTGTTAAACTGCAGTGAGACCTTTGACTGAGACACAAAGGACACTGAAAAGCGCAGTGTAAATGTTGCTGAACCAAAACTTGAATGAATTGCCCACAGGATCAATAAAGTATCTCTCTCTTAATTGAGCAAAGATGGACAGAGAATTGACCAGATCACACTAGCTCAATAAAAACTCAAAATAAACACGAGATTATTAAATAAAATGATGGAAAATATGTGATTGATGTACTCATGATGCAATTATCTAATCACCTTCCCTTTCAACAATAGCAGTCTGTATTTTTACGTTTTGCTGTATGAATTTGCCCTTTAAACTGCGCTTGCTTGGGGCTGTATCAGTTCTATCTGTAACCACATTTTCATCTTCACACATTTCTATGATCCCAAAACTTTCTGAAGTTGTAGTACATATGCTAAATATATTTTCTCTTAATAAGGCAATAAACATGCCATGGTGCTGTCCCTGGTCTCACAGGTGTGCCACGGATGTGACATAAATATACTATAAACAACAAAAACATCCTCTTGCTAATACTACCACAAATAACTTTCTAAAAAAAATAAAATAATTTTTTTTTTAATTATATTTATAATCTACACTCAAAAAGTATTTGCCAAGAATTTGGGTTTATGTTCTGATTTGAACATTTCCCAAATATTGTAGCAGTTGACCCAAACTGAAAGTATAGTTGTGTCCAGTAGACCTCAATCAATTAATCAATCAATCAATTAAGCTTTATTTCAGACTCCAATGGGTCCATATAGAGCATTTAAAAACAGACAGAAGACAAACAAGTTCCTCCAAAAGAGAACTTTCTATGAAAAGAGAATTTCAAAAATGACTACAGGGGGTCCTCGGAATTTCGTCGTAAGTCGGATTTTGACTTTGATCTTCCAACCAAAGCACCAATAACCTTTCCATCTCAATAATTAGACCACTACGCTGCTTGGTTATCACTGTCGCTTTCATAGGAGCAGATCAGAGCCCACATCAGGTACTTCCGCCCACATTGGACACGCACACGAGGCCGTCTTCTCCGCCCTACAACCACAACAGAGCGTATTCTTCCGCCGTGCGCCGTTCGCGTTTGTTTACGTCGCTTACCACGCTAAACCGCGTAAGACGGAATGACGGGTAATATTTTTTATTTTTTTAAATGGGGGCGCATTCGTAATCACGAAAAGTCGTAACCCGAGACCGTCGTAACCCGACGTTATTGTATACAGAAGGAAAAAAAAAAGAAAGTTAAAAGTGCCCTATCTTCTGTGATCTGTTTATCTCCAAATGTTATCGCATTGCTTTAAATGTTCCACAGTATGGCATTAAACCTTTCCATCTGCATGGAGACAAGCAGGTGCCACTACCGGGCAAAGTTACAGGTCAGTTCAGTTCAGTTGGGTGACCCTGTTTACAGTAAGAATGCATGTAAGATTTCATATGAGAAAGAAAAAAAAAAACACATCTGTAATCTAAATGCAAGATATAAGTTTAATGCCATACTGTGGAACATTCCAGGCAAAGCAATACCAAATCAAATCAGATACGGACCCCCTATCAGTATACTATATATGTGACACACCACGGCTTTTCAGTCCGCATCTCGGCATTAGAGAATCCGAGATAAACGAGTTTTTAGTCAAAATTTGTGATTTTCTTTTTTTGCAGAATGTGCTAGTTGAGATCATGAAGAAGCCACTCCATGTTTCAGATACAGTGAACCCTCGCTGTATCGCGGTTCACTGTTCGCGGCCTCGCTGTTTCGCGGATTTTTTTTTCCAATTTTTTTTTCCAATTTTTTTAAAAAAATTTTTATAGTGTAACTTTTTTTTACAGTGTAACATTCTGTCCTGCGCCCTGATTAGCTAAGAGACTAGACCAGGACTAAACCAGGTCTAAAGCAGGTCTAAACCAGGACTAAACCAGGTCTAAACCTGGACTAAACCAGGTCTAGACCAGGGATGGTAGGGACAGAGTCTCTGATGTCCTTCACGAGAGCGCCTGGGTGACAGGAGGTGTGGCCTTTGTTTACTTGCACGAGCCATGGAAGAGACTGAGTGCGAGCCGGACCATGGAAGAGCCAAGAATCAACATGGACGGGCCTGGCGCCTGGCCGCGCGGCGTCCGGGGGAGCCGCAGCGGGGAGAGCCGCATTCGAGGGAGCCCGCAGTGGGGTGAGGACACTCGCGCGCACAGAGGAGACAGTGGCTTTTCCCCGACACGCCAAGAGGACGAACCCGACCCTGTCCTAGAGAGCTGTGGAGTATTGGCGACGCATTGATAGCGGTCTGATTTTGGAGCCGGGGTGAAATGCAACCAACTCTTGTGAGCGCAGGTTGGTCTTACCTGGTCTTGTGGTGAGGACTGGTGCTCAGAGGCGTCTGTTAGCGGTTCGGCACTGTTAGCATTGGCTTGAGTCTTGCCCAAAATGATATCCAGGTCGCTTTCCACTCGACTTTCGCACATGGCATGGATATGTGGTACCAAAACAAACACACGTGTCCGTGCGCACGTGTCCGCGCGCACGTGTCCGCGCGCACGTGTCCGCGCGCACGTGTCCGCGTGTCACGTGTCCCCCCCCCCACACTATTAATATATTTTAATGAAAATCTACAAAAGTTTGAGTGTTTAAACAAGAGAAAAATGTTAATACCAGTCTCAGAAAGGTGTATAATGTGTCTGGTGAAGCGTTTTCAGCCTTAAAACATGTAGAATAATTGTAAAATATAAAATTGTCCTACTTCGCGGATTTCACTGATTGCGGGCTATTTCTGGAACCTAACCCCCGCGATAAACGAGGGTTCACTGTAACAGCATTGGCCACTTTGTTTTTCGGAAAGAATCGAGCTGTGTCTAAATTACCATCCTACAGCTGTGGACCAATCACGTGACATTTGCGCTCTTTTGTTTACTTTTTCTGCCTATCAGCTGTGTGCGCTCCTTAATATGTAGCTGCAGTTCATAGGCTGCATTTGCATCCGTAACTTAAAACTCCTTAACTTTGACTGTAAATGCTACATAAGAACAGGGCTCTGCGCGGCGCCTGCATTAACTTACCAATTTTCTGGGCACAGAAGCGCTGTGAACAGTGGCTACAGTTTTGAATCCCTTAAAAAAAAATTCAGCGTGAGAAATACCATGTGTGGCGTGTGAGCGTGTGAACACGTCGAATTGCGTGTGTCACACTCTCAAAGCGTGAGACTGTGAAGGAATCTCTCCTCAGGACATGGGACACGTTACTCCAAAGCTTACAGAGCGCGGATATACGATTCACGGACAACGAGGCAAACAACAGGCAAGTAAGTGTAAGAACACATTTACTTTAGGACATGTTTAAATACAAATTCAGCATTCGTGTGGCGATCATATTGTGGCACCGCGGATCTCCATTCACAATGCGGCTAAGCTAAATACAAATACGGTCAGCACGACCAAGAACAGTCTCTTTAGGTTAATTTCCACTTTATTTTTCTTTATATAAAAGCCGAACGTTTTGCCATAGGCTGTAGCGGTAGAGAAATACTTTATTTTGATTCAATTTTACCCGTTTCTGCAATTTTGTAACTTTTTTTGACTCGGCGCTTATTTAGCCATGAGGTTTTGAATGGAAGTTCTTATGGGATGCGCAGCATTTGAAACTTGAATGTTTTCTTTTTGTAACTTTTTTTTTAATGAATTAGGCTGCAATGCCAATACTAATTGATTTATTTAATAGAACTCTGAAAGTGCACTTTACTTTATTTTTGGAATTAAAGCTAGCTTATTGAAATTATTGAATTGTTATTAAAGTCCATTTTGATGTGACCAAAAGTTTATTTATAGGTCTACAGCTAAGATATATGGCATGTATTTATTTATTGTTATTTATTTATTTATTTACTATTTAACATATAGTATATTATACTATGCTATATTATGTGCAATACGAAATTCATTTGAGCAGTATTACCTCCTGTGAAATACTCCTTAAATACCTTATTTAATCCTACCTGTACCTTGGTATTTTATTACATATTTTATTACTTTTTTATTATTATATTGGTTACTTTGCTATGCTATTAAAGATCCCATGACATGGTACTTCTTGATGCTTTTATATGGCTCCTTAATGGTTCCCTAATACTGTAAATGAATCCTTCTTCAAAATCAACACTCACTGCATGAGATATGACTCTGACTGTCTTCATGAGGCTAGATATGTGTCTAAAATGCTTTATTCTGGGTGTTTCTGCTTCAGTGCAAATGAGAAGGACAGAGAGATTGGCTAAGGAGCGGGGGGGGGCGGGTTTCCCCCGCTGGAAGCGCAGCTCTGCACCGCTGTCTGCTCGCTTCCGTGTTTAACACAGGAAGACAGATGGGAGACTTTGCAATGAAATAAAGCATATTTACACAGAAAATAAAATTAAACCACTGGTATTTCAGAGGTCCAGAGGGTCGGGTAAGGGACTTGCGAGCCTAGAAACACTCGGACGTGCCTCCAGGCAAATAAAAAAACGCATTTCGCATTGTAGCGCATTCACAGTCCAAACTCTATGGGCGGGATATACAGGGACGCTGAGGGGCTGGAGCTGCATTTGCCGATCTGACGTCAAAAAGGTGCCTTGTCCGAACTCGCCCGTTTCAACACTGGTTTTGTGTAACGCAGAAAAGGACCGCAAATGCTCAGTTTAGACATTTCGCAACTTTTAGCCATGGAGGGGGGCCTAAACAGGGTAGGGGAGCTCACATTAACGTTCAAAAACCCCAGAAAGTGAAAATTTCATGCCATGGGACCTTTAATACTTCCTGACTATCTTGGCGAGTCAACGGTTCTTCTTGGTATTTCATTGCATTATTGACCTTGTGTTGATTGTGAGATCTATTCTTTTATTCTTGAAGTGTTCTTCATATCTAGTCTAGTGTTACTGTGGGAACCGTCTCACCTCACCAGTTGTTGTATACCTCACTTGTGGCTATAGGTTATAAAAGGCTGTAAACTAACTTGGGGTGTGACCCTTCCTGTGGGTTGTATACACAGGGTGCTGTAAACAGCTAATGCTACATTTACTGTGGGGTTGTGTTGTGACAGTTGTTGTTTGATTGGCTGACCTCACTATTGGACACTCTGCATAGTTAAACTATTCTCTGATAGGGTAGCTGTTGGGGATGTCATACATATTCAACAGTGTACTGTATTTAAAGACAGCCCCTTGTGGTGTGTGTGTGTGTGTGTGTGTGTGTGTGTGTGTGTGTGTGTGTGTGTGTGTGTGTGTGTGTGTGTGTGTGTGTGTGTGTGTGTGTGTGTGTGTGATCCGACCCCACTGGGGGGTTCTCTTCATGTCCCTCTTCACGTCTCTCTGCTAAGCTGATAACATGAATGCTGAAGATGCCCGATGTCACCATTTTGTTTGTATTCTGCTATTTTTACATTAAAATGCTGAATAACCTCAATTTCGACTAATGCCTTCCTTCAGACTGCCTTCTGACCCATTTTTTGAAACTGACATGATCCTGCATATGACAAAAAAAAACTATCTTGAATCTTGAATCTTGGTGGTCTATTAAATTTGTAATAAACTTTGACTTAACATATTATCCTGTGTATTATTAAATTATTGAATGATTCTGACCTGCCTGGACATTAACACCACACCGCAGAGAGTCACTGATGGGGGAGGGCTTAGCTTAATGTCATGCAAGTGAAATAAGTTGTGAGAAAAGTGAGAAAAGTTCAGGGGCTGATTTCACCCCTTCGCAAAATCTGATGTGCATTCTTTCAAATAGCAACAATTTCTTCAAATATTGTCAGATTTTTATGTGTAAGACATCATTGGAAAGTTTAGAATCTACACTTTCAGAGTCTGTGAATAACTCAAAACGCCTCCGAGAGGACTTGTGTCCTGAAATACCGAGGTTGGTCACATATGTACTGTATATTGTCACAAATTGGCCCTTAGGTATTTCAGAGGAAGCTGTGAACTCATTTCTTTGTTTGCTGTTGTAAATGGTGAACGTTCGAAACAATTTATTTCTTGGTTGTCTTCTTAGAAAGCTCCAAAAATGATTCATAGAAATGTGTTTTTTGCATGTAAAAAGAGAATCAATGAGCACATTAGAGATAGTAACAGTGCAGTGTACATCTTGTATTCCAGCCATAAAAGGTAAAAACAATTATCTCATTTAACATTAATTTAAAACAATAAAAAAGCAAATGTCTCTTATCTAAATGAAGCGTTTTGTGTTTCATTTCCTCACAGTGGGCTTCCTTCATTTGTAAAGATGTTAACCACCACCCAGTCATGTGTAAAGAATGGAATTAATTTTTTTTTATGAATAATTGTTTTATTCTTTGCAGTTCTGGCAGTGCTTTATCAAAAGGCTGGGTTTGCATAATATGAGAGCATTCAAAGCTCTATAGAGTGGAAAGATGCATTGTGTACATTTTCTACCTGCTTGTTTCCACTGAGATGTTGTTGGTTTTACCTAAAATGCCACATTATGGCATTTAAAGGGACTATATTACACAAAATGGATTCTTGTGAATTTTAATCCATGTTATAATGCTGTTACCTCCTCAAAAATATACCTGGAGTTTTGTTGTTTGATTCATACATGTTTAAAGGAAAAGTAACATTTTTTTTACAATCTGAGCCTTCTTTCGGCAATAAAACAAGTAGTTTTACTCACCCATAGCAGTTTGGTGTCAATTGGAGCAGTATCGCAGAACTTATGTTGGAGCCGTTCTGTTCTACTAATGATCCCGTATCCGTTAGCGTGAGTGCTCGGGGCACTGATTTGCGGTGTCCAAATAACACAAACTTTAGCACTTTTCAAATCACAGAAGATCGCTGTGTCAGCGTAGACTTTTAGTAGATTCCAAAACTGCCTGAAACCCGATATCGCAACAGGAAAAGTAAAGTTCAGAGCGGTGTTAGCTTCTTTCGGACTAGTGGTGTTTACAAAACAGCATGCGCTCTGTCCTTTCTGATGACGTCATCAAATGAAACTATAGCTGGATATCGGGTTTCAGGCCGTTTTGGAATCTACTAAAAGTCTACCCTGACACAGCGATCTTCTGTGATTTGAAAAGTGCTAAAGTTTGTGTTATTTGGACACCGCAAAGTAATGCCCCGAGCACTCACGCTAACGGATACAGGATCATTAGTAGAACAGAACGGCTCAACATAAGTTCTGCGATACTGCTCCAATTGACACCAAACTGCTATGGGTGAGTAAAACTACTTGTTTTATTGCCGAAAGAAGGCTTAGATTGTAAAAAAAAAAACGTTAATTTTTTCTTTAAGTAACCCTTTAATATTAGTCTGTCTACATCTCGAAAGATCAAAATGCTCTGTTCCACCTTGTGATGTCATGAAGGGGCAGTTTTTTAAGCTACATTTTGTTCAGTAGAGATTGGCAATTCCAAGGCTGAAAGCATCCAAATGATTCTAGTGAAGAAAACAGTAATAATATGGGCCATTTAACAAACCTCCACAGAGACAAGCAGCTAACACCACCAGGCTACGTTACAAGTCAGATCGGTGGACAGGCTAGCCCACTCACAGCAAGAATGCCTATTTTTCAATGAATTTTTAAGCAATAAAAGATCCTGCAATTGAATATACAACATAAATTAAGTAACGTTTAATGTCATACTGTCATACATTCCAGGCAAAGCAAAAACATCTCCATGGAGACAAGCATGGTGACTGGAAATGTTGCACAATACATGTTTAAAGGACCCATATTGCACTATTTTCTGATCTGTTATAATGTTGTTTCCTCATCAGAAACATACCCGGAGTTGTGTTTTGTTTCATTCACACAAGTTTAACTCACAAACTGCATATTTAGGTTGAGTTCTTCTCTCAAACATAAAACACACTGTGTTTTTAACCTCCAAACACCTTCACCAGAATTACATTGATGATTTCAGTCCTGGAATTGCCAATCTCTACTGAACAAAAAGTGAAAATAGCTGTTAGATTGAAAATTACCGTTACATGACATCACAAGGTGGAACAGAGCATTTTTCAAACATGTATGAATAAAACAAAACACAATTCCAGGTATGTTTTTGTTGAGGTAACAACATCCTAACATGGTTTAAAGCTCACAAGTTTTACATAATATAGGATCTTCAAATACAGCACTAATCACTTAAATGCAGTATTTTTTAGGTTATATAAAAGAATGTCATCTATAAAAATACCCCCCCTCCATTGTCTTCTGGGTGTAGCAGAAATAGACTGGACATATGACTCTGGGCTTGACTGTACCAAATCTGCATCGAAGCTAAAAATGCAAATGATTAATAGGGCTGTCGCTAATGCTCAGAGCTAATCCCCTCACAGTGCAGGGCCCATTTACATATCTTATTCTACATCAGGCTAATGGAACGTGGGTGATTGTGGTTTTAGCTGGCTCCGTAATACCAGGCTGCCTCTCTAGAATTTTAATACCCGCTTAATGCTTTGCTTTGTCTAAATATTTAGGGATATACATGGTTAGTGAAAGTTATTCCTAAATTGTGCTAACTATAATTTTTTGTCAATTCATGGTGGTTAAAGTGGAACTAAACAAAAGATTTAGCTATTGTTTTGTACATTGTCTACTGTTCCTAATCTTTTTTTTTTTTTTTTTTTTTTTTGATAATTTTAGAAAAAAATTGGTATATTTCTGGTCAAAAATGTATACAACTGAGTGTGTCCTGCTTTCAAGTAGTATGTGACATCACACAAGACTCCTTTTCCCTCCCTCTCCATTTTAGTCCTTCGAGTACTGCTCATGTTAGCAGCTCTATTTGAAATGTGTGTGTGGGGGAGTTTAGGTGTTTAGTCACTATCTAATTCTAGTCTCATTCTAGCTCAAAATATACACAAAACTAATCACAAATGTGCACTATAAATGAAATGAGAATATATATACATACAGATGCTCAGTACCAATCAGTACCTCAATCAGTACCCGCAACTCAGGAGGGGCGAACACGAGAAAACTGCATTAGAAGCTTTTTTTTTTTTTTTTTCAAAATTTCTGTTTTTTTGTTGGTTTTTTTTGCAGAATGTGCTAGTTGAGATCATGAAGAAGGCACTCCATGTTTCAGATAACAGCATTGGTTGCTTTCAAAGCATACATTTTTCTTTGAAATTGGCTTGTTTTTCGGAAAGAATCTGGGCGTGTGTAAATTACCATAATTACCATACTGGCGTTACTGGCCATTCACTTGATGATTAGCGCTCTTTTGTTTTCTTTTTCCGCCAATCAGCTGAGAGAGAACCTCGTGAATATTTAGGCTGCATTTCAAGAGGATAAGGACAGTGAAATTGACTAAATCCCTAACTTTGACTGTAAATGCTACGTAAGAAGGAAGGAGAACTCTCCTCGGGACACGTTCAGCCAGAATATGCCAGGATACGCAAATAATTGGACAACGAGGCAAACAGTAGTTACATCAGAGGTGACCAGGTCCTGCAGAAAGCCCCCAACAAAAAAGTAAGTGTCCCCGATAATGTTTGCAGGAACACATTTTAGGACACGTTTAAATACTAATTCAGCTTTCATGTGGTCATATTATTTCTGCATCAAAGGAGATATTTAGCTGAAAGCAGGGGGCTTGTGTAATTGTCAACATTAGCATCATATTACTAGCCTAAACCGCCCATTACAGTGTACTTTTGATTTGCAATGGGCGATTAACATGAATAATGCTAGACTAGCGAGTCAAGTGCAAGTGATTGCAGATACTGCAGTACTTGTTACTATATCATTAGCATCACTGAATCACATCAGAATCTAGGAATAACTCAAAACGCCTCCGGGATGACTTGTGTCTGGTTTTCCTGTGGCTGGTTACATATTGCCTGATTGAAAGTGCTACATTTTCAGCTCCTTGAAGAGACAGACATAAAAAATGAACAATCACAACTGCTTTAACATGTTTTAACCTGCATATTGTTTTTCAGTGTTTTCAGTTTGAAAGAACTCAGTCTACATATGGAGGACTTGTGTGTTAAACATGTGTGAAAATAAGAAGAGCTGAATTGTTCTGAGTGTTTGGAAATAGCTCACTTCTTCATGACAGACAGAACTCACACAAATCTGACAATAGCCCATCCTTTAGACTGAGAGGGAGTGGATTATCTCATGTTTGAAAAAGTACTGACATGAGGCTCCTGCTAGCTGTCAATCATTCACTCTATTTATGACGTTTTAGATTTGTGTTTCTATTCTACTTTTGAATGACTGGCCTGGAGTACTTTTACATACTTTTTGAAATATTAGCTTTGCCATGTTTCACAGTATGGCATTAAACAAATCTCACGTGTCCATGGATACAGGCAGGTGAACAGTTGGATAATTTATAGAGTTGGGTACAGTTGGATAATCTGCAGAGAGGCGATCCCGCATGTTTTTCAAGATTATTCTTAAGCAATATGAACATATAACGTAACTGAATAAATGCTAGATAAGTTTTATTGATACTGCAGCTGATTTCATCAACATTCTCTAGGGATGTGCTACTAACTGTAAGCACTGCCCTGTCTGAATTTATGTTGCAAAGAAAATAACTCTAAATATATTGTAAGAGCCATTTTTGTGTGTTTTCTATACGTGCCGCCATCTTATGAGTTCTATGCGAGTAAGCGGCCATCTTATGAGTTCTTATGAGATCTTATGAGCCATCTTATCTGTTTTCTCATTGGCTTCCTGTCCCGTCCCGCCCTGAGGGACAGGAAGTGTTTTCTGATTGGTTCACTTTGATGTCCAGGAAACATGACCATATTTGGTCCACTTTAATGCTTGATTCTTTGATAATTTATCCTTGATCTTGTCTGGTATATAACCACCCACAGCACACACCACTCTCAGAGAGGACACAGACACCACAGAAGGCACAAGACAAGACACACCACACCAAGACACATAACACACACACACGAAGAAAGAGACCACGCTACGTAGGTAGGGTGGATAAGAAGCCGCGGTCTGGTGGCCAGGAGGTTACCTCGAGCCAAGAGTTGGCGGGGTATAAGGACGCCTCGGGCCACAGAAGCTACACAGTCTTTTGACCGTCGCGTAATAACCACGCAAGAGTGGTACATTGGCCGTCTCCTGGGTGACAGACGGGAACGCGCACCGATACAAGGCACATACAGATGGACGTCGACGTAGGACGTCACGTAGCAAGGTCACGTGGGACGCCACGTGGCAGCCGCAAGTAGTAAGTAAGACGGATTCCCGTCGGGAGCATACGAAGCACGGTCTCCTGAGTGACAGACGAGAATACGCACCGCTACAAGGCAAAGAAGGACGTCGAGGTAGGACGTCGGGTAGCATCGTCACGTAAGAACGTCACGTGGGACGTCACGTAACAAGGAGGTCACGTGAAACGTCACGTAACAGCCGCAGGTAGAAAGTAAGACGGATTCCCGTTGGGAGCCGAGAAGCGAAGAAGCACGGTCTCCCGAGTGACAGACGGGAAAACGTGACGCTACAAGGCACGTACGGACAGCAAAGAAGAACCAGTAGCACCGTCGACAACGCAACGTAGGGTGAGTCCTGTCGGGAGCCAAGAAGTACAAGGAAGCCCAGTCTCCCAGTGACAGGCAGGAGGTCACCGCTATACGACACGCAAAGACGCCAAGAAGGATATCACCACACATACAGAGCCTAACACAACACACATAGGAAAACCACAAGCCTCAGAAATTAATCTTTCCATTTCCCTCTTTATTCACCTTATTTGTATCCACTCTGTATGACCTTTCACTTTAGTAAAGATAGAAAAGACAAACCTTTGGATTCAAGACTCTTTATTTACTTTATGTGACGCGTCGGAAAGAAACTTCAAGAAACACCGAGGCCGAGGCTAGTGGGGCGCATTGCCGCACTCACATATATTTTTATATATTTAATAACCAAATCTTCAAATTAGCCACCTTTTGCTTTGTTGAAAAATAGTAGTTATTTAATATAATAAATATTTTTCGACAAAGAAAAGGGTAAAAGTAAATTGAGGATTTGAATATAAAAAAATGTAATAATAATAATAATAATAATAATAATAATAATAATAATAATAATATAAAAATGTTATGAGTTATTTAACTTTTTTTTCTTTGTTACACAATTCCATATATCTGACTTCATATATATGTATTTAAATGTATGTGTGTTTCTATATAGTATGCCAAAATATATAGAAAAAAACAGTGTCCAAACTTCTGACTCATTTTACTAAAACACACACATATTTAAGATTTTACTAAAAAATGTATACATTTTCCCCAGACATCACTAGGGAATTCCATACTGTAGCTGTTACCTAGCAACAATACTGTACACTACGCCAAAATTCCTTAAATGTACCCAGAAATGAATATTTGCCAAATAAAAATATAACAAAACACATTTATTTTATTAAAATTATGTTTAAAGTAACAGAAATATATGTTTCTAGCGTATACATTGTTACTCATTTTTGGATAGAGCTGTGATGTCATCAATGTCGAAATACTTCCTGTAATTGTCAACATATTCTTCAACTTTTAAAACTATAATTTATATTCATAATACGTATTATCCCATCAAATTAAGTCAAAATTAGAGAATGATCAAAATCTGTCATATCCACTTTAACATGGACAACAGTATGCTTGGGGTATCTGCGCTTGACAGTGAAAAATGACCATTAGACTACCTTATAAAACCATCATCAAACGAACTTATAATTTAGTTTCTTGTTTGAATGGACTTTAAGTAAGAAGTGTATGGCTGTACAGGTTAGATGTGGTGAATAGTGAGTGTCTTACTTGCTTGACGTCATAGGCGAACAGCACGTATTTGAGGTCAGGAGAGAGGGAGTACTTGGCCACATTGAAATTGATCTAAAGGAGAGAAATAAAGAAGGAAAAAACATTGATTTGAACACTGTGTACTTTCTTTAATATTCTTCAATAACAGGGGGGAGGATGGAAGAAACTGACTAATAGATGAATCATGCAACAATGACTGATTTTCTGGGTAATGAAAAACAACATATGCGCTAAATGTCAAATGAGTGGTATGCATTCCTGTCTCTCGTCCCTGTAAGGGTTGTGGGTTAAATTCCTCAATGTTCAAAGTATGCATGGGTTTCAAATTGATGAAAAATAGAACCATTGCCATAGTGATAGGTGACCAATGAGCTCCATTGTTTCACATGTGTCACTGAAATCAACAAATCTAATTGGACGGCCATGTTTGGTTCTGAGTCGCGACAAAGGGAGAGGTGCCCAGACTGATTTGCCAGTTAACTTCTGAATATGAAAAAGTCCTCAAAATGTTGCATAAAGCAAGAGGCTGAAACAGTTGAAAAAAGGATGTTAGCGCAATATGAATATCTTAAAGGTACAGTGTGTAGGATTCGTGGCGCATAGGTGGTGTAGGTACCATGCACTTCCTCTTTTGCCTACGGCAGACCTCGAGGGTCACCCGGGCGCGCCGTAACGCGGACAGCTCGCGTACCAGCGCGCACCCGGCGCTGTGTGAGCTCTCGCCGACAACTACAGTATAGATAAAACGCTGTCCCGTTCACTGTTTTTTTTTCTTTTCGCATGAAAACACACATTCCCGATTGTGTACCATGACAATCTACATATCAAATGAAACCTTACAGTCTCCGCTTTTTGACTATGCAATTCATTTCCCTGCACAACAATCACTCCCCGAGCACATGGGGCTTTTATACGGAAAAGCACAAAACGAGGTTTGTTACTTAGCTTACCTTAGAATGCTTTGCACAGGTCAAACTCTGCATTTCACCATAAACTTGCTCTCAATCTGTCCGTAAGGATCCAGCGAATAAAATCCAGTAAAACAATTTAGTCCAAAACACGTGTTAGATCCATTACAACGTGTGATCCGGGACATGCTTGTGTTGTTTACCCAAAACCACGAGCCTTGCCGAAGGCGAAGGCGGAGCCCAAATGTCCTTCTGCGGCTCTCGTATTCAAAATGGCTGCCTCTGCATGGGGAAGATCCCCCTTTTATGTGACTATATCTAAGTCCAAAAGAATACTTTGATTTCATGATGGAAGTGAAAAGGCTTGGAAAACAATGTATTTTTGAATGGGTATCTTCAATTTCGGTAATTAACGGGTAAAAATCTTACACACTGTCCCTAAAAACAAGCTGTAATGTAAAAGGTGAAAACAGATGGAAATGACTGTAATGAGTTTGATATGTTTTCACAACACAAGTTAACCTCCATTTGTTCTAATTAACTTCAATTGAAACATAATTTACAATCCTGTCAATAGCAATTATGTGTCATATGTGCTTCTCAGGATATTAGAACATCGGTCATAAAGTAGGACATAAATAGGGTAAAAGCACAGAGGTGGAAGAAAGTTCTTCCAGTTATCAGAGCAAAAAAAAAATATTCAAGTATTACATGAAAACATCTACAACTACTTTAGTAAAAGTATTATAAAATGTACTGAAAGAGTAAAAAGTCAAGTCCAGCAGGTCTCAAACTATAAGATACCTTAAATTTATAGTTAAGTACAGTACTTTACTACTTTACTTTACTAGTAAATGTAGCTTTTTAGAGTACTTTTCTGACCATACTTTTACTCCTACTTAAGTCATATTTTGTTTGAAGGAATAGTAGTTGAATAAAAGTTTTGGTTCCCCTCCATACTGTGAGCAGGTCTACTAGTGTCAAAAGTTTTATGTCGACAATATGAAAACCATACTCGTCATATTATTTTAAAGTAACGTTAATACTGGTTACTCTACCCATCTCTCCTTTAGGCCAGTATTGAACCCACAAGGCCCACTCCCCCATGTGTACCAGTACTTATTATACATGTATTCTTTAGACGTACAAAAGTGGTGTTGGCCAGAAGGATGTCTGTTTCGTTGGTGAGGATGTTGAACTTGATGACGTGCCCATCGCTGTTTCTGTAGATCACCTCAGAGTCTGAAAATACACAGCAAAACAAGAATGTACTTAATCAAAGGAAATTACAGGCAAAAACTACAAGTAAAACAAGACTCTGTGTGGTGGAGAAGGCTGATATCTGAACATACAGTGAAAAATATATTATTTGAGTATATTTCTAAAAGCTTTAATGGTCTTTAGGTAACAACAGATCATTTGTTCCATGTTATTTTGGGGATATAATCCCTTATCTTTTAAAATAATGTTTAATCCAGATTACGTACAAATGCAGAAAGGGGATTGCTCTTGAAATGGGTCAACATGTTACACTTAAAGAAGACGGATTGTGTAACTTCGCTTTTCTCCATGGAGATGTTATTGCTCTGTCTGTAATGTTCCACAGTATGGTATTAAACCTTTCTATCTTCATGGAGACTGCACCAGACCAAGTTACAGGTCAGGCCTGTGGAGAGGCGACCCCGCTCACAGTCAGAATGTCTGTTTTTCTAGGTATTTTTTTTTAGCAGTAAATTCACCTGTAATTTAGCAGATATAAGATAGAGCTGTTTAAAGGTCCCATGACATGGTACTTCTTGATGATTTATATGGCGCCTTAATGGTTCCCTAATACTGTAAATGAATCCTACTTATTTTATTTTATTTGTTTATTTCAGGGACAGTGCATATTAATCAACATTTGCATGTAAATATGCCAGAGTTAGCCAAACGGCTAATTTTCTTCAAAATCAAGACTCAGTGCATGAGAAAGAGAGATAAGATGAGAAAGAGTCATAAATATTTCTCTGGAACACTCCATTCTGGGCGTTGTTGCTTGAATGCAAATGAGGAGGACAGAGATAGGCCAGAGTAGCGGGTGGGGGCGTGGCCAAACTCTCCGCTCTTTCCTCTTCAGCTGTGCCCTGTGCGCTATGACCCACTTCCGCGTTTTTTGCACGGAGGAAGAGATGAGAAGCATTCCATTGAAAAATAAACACATTTCCACAGAAAATAAAATTAAACCACTGCTGTTCAAAGGTCCAGAGGCTCAGATAAAGGACTTTCGAGCCTAGAAACACTCGGACGTGCCTCCAGGCAAATAAAAAAACGCATTTCGCATTGCCTAGCGCATTCGCAGTCCAAACTCTCTGGGCGTGATTTACAGAGACGCTGAGTACAGACACAGACGGGGGGTGGAACTGCATTTTTCGATGTGACGTAACATAGTTGCCTTGTTCAGAATCGCCCGTTTGAGCTGTGTTTTTTTCTAACGCAGAAAAGGATCGCAAATGCTCAGTTTAGACATTTCGCAACTTTTAACCATGGGGAGGGGGGGCCTAAACAGGGTAGGGGAGCTCACATTAACGTTCAAAAACCTCAGAAAGTGAAAATTTCATGCCATGGGACCTTTAAAGGAGAATTAACGTTTTTTACAATCTGAGCCTTATTTCGGTAATAAAGCAAGTTGTTTTACTCACCCATAGCACTTTGGTGTCATATGGAGCACTTCCAGAGATGTTTTAGATTAGCGATCTCCATAATGTGAGTTCTCGGGGCACATGTTTGTGGTCTCCAAATAACACAAACTTTAGCACTTTTCAAATCATAGAAGCTCGATGTCTTAGTCTACGCTTTCGTTTGAGTCAAAAGTGGCCTGTAATCTGAGATTTATCCATAGTTTCGAGTAGATGAGAAGACCAGTGCACATGTGCGGAGTCACAGTTTATTTCACTCTCAGCTCCCGGGACCCAAACATGAAACGCAAAGCTGTAAATTATGGATAAATCTTGGATTACAGGCCACTTTTGACTCAAACGAAAGTGTAGACTAAGACATTGAGCTTCTATGATTTGAAAAGTGCTAAAGTTTGTGTTATTTGGAGACCGCTCGGGGCATATATTATGTGCCCCGAGAACTCACATTATGGATATCGCTAATCTAAAACATCTCTGGAAGTGCTCCATATGACACCAAAGTGGTGAGTAAAATAACTTCTTTTATTACCGAAATAAGGCTCAGATTGTAAAAAACGTTAATTCTCCTTTAATGTCATAGTATGGAACATTTCAGGCAGTGCAATAACACCTCCACGGAGAAAAGCATGGCAAAGTTACACAATGCACCTTTAATTTTACATTTTCTTCTGATCAAAAACAAATTTCATTGAAAAACTCTCATCTCAAAATGCGATACGGTAACTCACATAGCTCTTACAAGTTTCTGCTAGATACAATTTTTTAAACACACTAAAATGGTCTAATTTATGGAAAAATGTTGGGTACTTCAGCTTTAATACTCAAACTACTGAAATCAATTGTTTTATTTCCAATTTAAGAAACTCAGTTGATTTATTGCAGTGCATTTTGAATTCAGTAGTCTTCTCAAAGCTTCGGTGATGTAATGTGTTAATGCATGTAGATCTAACTTGTCATTTTGTGTTCAGAAAACCTCAAAACACAAATCTGTTTCTCATTCTCCAGGTGACTATATGCTTGCTTAGTGCTGCTGCTCCTGCTATTGTCGACGCCAAGCATTCATGAAAGCCAAGGCATTATGTCCGGATGGTTCTCACTTCAGATCATTCTCCAATAAAGCATGACCGAAACAGATGGGGTAAGGAAAGTGTGCATGTGCTGGAGCAGAGCTGGAGCCAAATTTCAGAAAACAATTAAAAACCAAAGACTGGCCCCTGTTTCAAATGAGAAGAGTCGAAGAGAAGCCAAACAGACTGTGGACAGAGCGGGTGTGATTTATCAAAAACATTTTTTTTTTTGGGGGGGGGGGGCAGGCGGAAGGGTGCGCTGTGATCTGGGCAGCGGACCTCGACCAAAATGGAACAGTGGAACAAAATGGAAAAAAAAAAATTGGAATGGGTCATATTTTTAAACAGTTCTTTCCAATTTTACGCAGACAAACGGGGCAAGACGGGTGAAGGCTGCGTCACATTACTCTGTCTTACCCCTTTCCCACACATCACACTAACAGGGGAATCCCTGTTACGCACCAGGAAGGCAGTTCCCCTGTTACGCAGCGTGGTGTGTGCTTCGGCTGTGTTTTTCCGCACTGAAAAATAGTTCCCACCCAAAATGACCAAGTCAAGCTCTCCGTGTTGATTTGCACATTTATTTGCACTCGATATGAATGCGCACTACACAGAAAGTAATTGGGAAAAGCATCGAGCAAATTAATTCCTTTTGGCGCCGAAATCTTTCTCTGGCGCCGTTAGACTCCAGTCTAACGCGGAGTAGCTGCAGATACCGCGGCGGTCAGTGCTGACAGACCTGGACAATGGCTGCGTCACCACAAAAATGCTTTCCACTACTTATTTTAGTCTCTGGACTGTGGGGAGATGCCCAAGTTTGACCTGGGGGTGGCATATCCCTTTAATGAATTTTGGTAATTTTGTTGGTGTAATTGTATATCTTTTAGACAAGAAGAAAAAAAAGAAAGAAAATCTTCCTTAATAACATATTATTGAGGTATTTAATATAAGTAGTAATGTAAGCAAGCCATTTCAATTTTCACATGCGATTTATCAAGAATGTTTTTAACAAAGAGAAGAAAACAGCACCAAATCCTTACATGAACTCCCCACTGGCAATCCTGCACACACCGAACTTTAATGGTTTCCTGCTGTACTCCATGGAGATGTTATGCTTTTGTATGTTCCACAGTATGACACTGAACTTATCTGTTTCAATGGAAACAGCAGCAGTACAAGTAACAAGTACAAGTAGGCCTTTAGTCATATACTTTTCTTTATTATTGATTTTATTTAACAGCGCCATTCATGACAGACAGGGACATACACAAAGAGGATGTACAGAGTAACTCACTACTTCAACTGTTTTCACATTGGTGGTAAACTGTGGAAAAAACTGAAAGTCCATTAAAGATCCCATGACATGGTACTTCTTGATGCTTTTATATGGCTCCTTAATGGTTCCCTAATACTGTAAATGAATCCTTCTTCAAAATCAACACTCAGTGCATGAGAAACAGAGATAAGATGAGAAAGAGTAATTTTTCTCTCTCTGAACACTCCATAATGGGCGTTGTTGCTTGGCAAATCAACACTCACAGTGCATGAGAAACAGAGATAAGATGAGAAAGAGTATTATGGCCATTATGGGCGTTGTTGCTTGAATGCAAATGAGGAGAAAAGAGCTGGCCTATAGTAGAGGGTGGGGGTGTGGCCAAACTCTCGGCTCTCGGCTCTGAGCTCTCAGCTAATCCATTTCCGTGTTTTTGCACGGGGGGAGAGATTTGAAGCGTTCCATTGAAAAATAAACACATTACCACAGAAAATAAAATTAAACCACTGCTGTTCAAAGGTCCAGAGGCTCAGATAAAGGACTTCTGAGCCTAGAAACACTCGGACGTGCCTCCAGGCAAATTAAAAAACGCATTTCGCATTGCCTAGCGCATTCGCAGTCCAAACTCTATGGGCGGGATATACAGAGACGCTGAGTACAGACAGACGGGGGTGGAACTGCATTTGCATTTCTTTTTTCGATCTGACGTCAATAAGTTTCCTTGTTCAAAATCGCCCGTTTGAGCTCAGATTTTTTGTAACGCAGAAAAGGATCGCAAATGCTCAGTTTAGACATTTCGCAACTTTTAACCATGGGGGGGGGCTAAACAGGGTAGGGGAGCTCACATTAACGTTCAAAAACCTCAGAAAGTGAAAATTTCATGCCATGGGACCTTTAACATAGCTTCTTTGTCCACTCCTCTAAGTGTCCATCTGTCCTCTGCTCTGATGACAGTGAGTTTTCCAGCTGAACAAAACTACAGTCAATAGCAGATTGTAACTGTGATGCCCTGGGCCTTTGTAAAACACGTGATGCAAATGTAAACAGGCTATCTCATTTAGAACAATATGGAGCTCAAAAGAACAACAGAATCTGACTCAGCTAAACATACAGGCACTGTCAGCAATTTACTTAGACACTTGGTTTAAATGGAGAATCATAAAATACATACAAATTCCTCTGACTTTTTCAAATACACTGCAAAAGAAAGTACTGCAATGATACACAATGATATAACAGCCCTAAAGCTTCCAGTAAATACTTTGCTGAACAATATTTTAAATAAAACTTGCAATAGTAGAAAGAAACGCCTTAGTTAGGGTTCCATTTTCACCTCTCATATTTATAAATGAGTTGATTAAAGGAGAATTAACGTTGTTTTTTTTTTAACAATCTGAGCCTTATTTCGGTAATAAAACAAGTTGTTTTACTCACCCATAGCACTTTGGTGTAAATGGAGCACTTCCGGAGATGTTTTAGATTTGCGATCTCTGTAATGTGAGCTCTCGGGGCACATGTTTGCGGTCTCCAAATAACAGAGCTGACGAAGCCTCTCGGATGAGCGGCGAAACGTTTTCAACCAAACAAACTTTGTCCAGTTGACAAATTGAACTTCTCCTTTGATCATGGATTCTACCTGGACGACTGAGGGACTTTTCACGCATCTCCAAATAACACAAACTTTAGCACTTTTCAAATCATAGAAGCTCGATGTCTTAGTCTACGCTTTTGTTTGAGTCAAAAGTGGCCTGTAATCCGAGATTTAGCCATAGTTTCGAGTAGATGAGGACGCCAGTGCGCATGTGCGGAGTCACAGTTTATTTGAACATGAAACGCAAAGCTGTAAACTATGGATAAATCTCGGATTACGGGCCACTTTTGACTCAAACGAAAGTGTAGACTAAGACATCGAGCTTCTATGATTTGAAAAGTGCAAAAGTTTGTGTTATTTGGAGACCGCAAACATGTGCCCCGAGAGCTCACATTACGGAGATCGCTAATCTAAAACATCTCTGTAAGTGCTCCATATGACACCAAAGTGCTATGGGTGAGTAAAACAACTTGTTTTATTACCGAAATAAGGCTCAGATTGTAAAAAACGTTAATTCTCCTTTAAGCAATTAGACAGTACTCAAATAAGAGTAACATTGCTTCAAAGTACAAAAAAAAACATCTTATGATTAAATGATGATTAAATAATCCAGAAATGCAGGTGTTTTATAAGGACAGACACAAAAATTAGAAAAACAAAATCATGTCTGAAGGGGCAGTGCAAGAACTCATTTCAAATTTGCAGACTTATTCACAATGGGAGGGAAAAACTCAACTTTGACTCAAGTAAGAGTACTCTTATTACTTCAATACAAATACTCAAGTAGGGGTAAAAGCACGCAGCTAGAAAAGTACTCAGAAAAGTACAATTTCTTTAAGAAGTTACTCAAATAAATGCAGCCCACCACTATAGTTCTGCAAATTAAAATAATATCATTTATTCAAATAGACACCATTACACTCAGGGGTCTCAAGTCTCACACATTGAGAGTGTGACACACACAATTTGACGTGTTCACACGCTCACACGCCGCACATGGTATTTCTCACGCTGAAATTTTTTTAAGCTATTCAAAACTGTAGCCACTGTTCACAGCGCTTCTGTGCCCAGATAATCGGTAAGTTAATGCAGGCGCCGCGCGTTTTCAGCGAAAAAAAGTCACTCGCACACCAGTACTCGAGTTGAGCGATCAGCTGTGAGCGAGCCGCGTGATATTTACGCGGCATTTCCAAGAGAAGAAGAATCCTTAACTTGCTACGTTAATGCTACGTAAGAAGGAACTCTCATCTCGGGACACGGGATAAGTTCGGGATATGTCCTTTTCTCCGGAGCTCCGGATTATTAAAGACCGTGACACGTGCATACATGGATACGAGTGACCTCGTTTTCATGGGTGAGTCATATCAGATTATTTCTGCATCTATTTCGGCACTAAACCAGGACTAAACCAGGACTAAACCAGAACTAAACCAGGACTAAACCAGAACTAAACCAGGACTAAACCAGGACTAAACCAGGACTAAACCAGGACTAAACCAGGACTAAACCAGAACTAAACCAGGACTAAACCAGGACTAAACCAGGACTAAACCAGAACTAAACCAGGACTTAACCAGAACTAAACCAGGACTAAACCAGGACTAAACCAGAACTAAACCAGGACTAAACCAGAACTAAACCAGGACTAAACCAGGACTAAACCAGAACTAAGCCAGAACTAAACCAGGACTAAACCAGGACTAAACCAGGACTAAACCAGAACTAAACCAGAACTAAATCAGGACTAAACCAGGACTAAACCAGAACTAAACCAGGACTAAACCAGGACTAAATCAGAACTAAACCAGGACTAAACCAGGAATAAACCAGATCTAAACCGGGTCTAAACCAGGACTAAACCGGGACTAAACCAAAACTAAACCAGGTCTAAACCAAGACTAAGCCAGGACTAAAACAGGTCTAAAACAGGACTAAACCAGGACTAAACCAGGACTAAACCAAGACTGTGTGTGATTCTGTTCTGACCCTGAGAGCGAGCAGACGTCTCTCTTTTTCCTCTCTTATCTATTGCTCTTGTTGTCTGCGTGCCTCTCTTGTTTTCGTCATTTTCTCGCTTTTTGGAGCAGATTTTCCAAATTCCAAAAATATGGATGTGATCAGCTGGACCCTCAGCACGATTGATACTCTTTTTTCACAGAGGAGTGCTGCTCCGGGAGAAGCGGTGTGTCTGGATGGTACTTTTGCTGCTGGATATGCGAGGGACTCGTATCGTGCGTGGCAAGTCGTATGTTTGGCACCAATGTACCTGGAGGATGTGGAGGATATTTACGTATTCGGATTTCTGGTAGCTGGACATCTGTTAATTGGCCTGGGACTGTCCATGATCCATCGCATAAATTGTAAGCTGGCAGCAAGCAAAGAGTCCCCAAAGCTGTCCGCAGAAATTTCGAGCCATTGTGAAGGCCTTGGAGATCTCGTGAAAGGATTACATCAGAAAGTGGTACAGGTTGTGGTCCTTTTGGAAGGATTTCAACCGAAGGAAACATCTCGACGTTTGGATATCATCACGGGGATGGTGACAGAACTGTGTAAAGCCAACGCAGCGCAGTCTGTGCGCCAGGAGGAACTAACGAGATCTCTCATGAATCTTCATGGCGATATGAAGATGGGGGTCTGGCACCCGAGCTCAGTCTAAATTATTTACCTGGGTCTCTAAAAATGTATTTCATCAATGCTAAATTAACCCCCCTGGATTATTCTCTCCTGTGAAAATCTGTCTCAAGTAGTTATCTGTGTTTTGACTTCGCCTCCCTGCATAAACACTTCCAAGGCCACGAACTGTGGTTTGTTATCTGGACTCTACATAAACATGGCACACACTCTTACACTGTCACTGAAAACAGAAATAATAGTAGAAATTCCCTGTCTTTAGAAAGGTCTGTCCTCTGCTCTCGGTTCAATCAATTTCATCGATTTCCAATCTGACCTCCCCCCACATCCTTCCTTATGTTACCAACAAAAAAGATCACCTTATGTTATATCTCCAACTGTTTTTCTGTCATTACATGTTGTTAAATTGTCACTGATTGTACTTGTATTGCATCTTTTCTGCTCTGCATATCCCAGTCGGCGGCGCGCGCAAGTGCAGCGGCCCCTCCCCTAGCCCACTATCACTGTCCTGCCTGGTTAGTGGGGAAACAAAATTTCGAATTCATTCTATGTACATGATTGTTTTTCGACAATAAAGCAAACTATGACTATGACTATGACTATAACATATTATCCTGTGCATTATTAAATGATAATATGGACTTTTAGTTATAAAAGCATTTCCATATTAACAAAGTACCTTCTAATTCTGCCCTGCCCTTCCACCATCCCCCCTGGTTTCATTTTATAACTCGACTACTGCTCGCACCCCCCCCCCTCCCCCCCCCGCTCCTCAGGGGGAAAAAAAAGCCCCCCCCTGGTCCTCAGAAATCTCACTCCTAGCATTCTTCAAAACTTGAGAGCCCTGATTACACTAGAACTGAGCTTTGCCATTAGCAAAAATGAGAAGATCTCTTTACGACCATTTATTCATTTAGTTCACTTACATTAAGGCTGATTCTTTGACAGTGACTTACACATAAAATGAACAGGTTGGTGCGACTTTCCCTTGGCTTGGCACAAGAAAAACTGTATCAATGTTTGAACAATGAAATACAATAAAAGCAGGTCGTACGATGAGTCAGGAAGTGGAGAAACAACTACAGACAGAATATGGATCACATTCACACATCAAACTGCAGCCTTCTATGCCGTATAAGATGTTTTTTTTATTACATTTCTAACTATCACCACTCAGATAGACACACCCAAACATTCACACACAGAGGTTGGATGACATGTCTTGCCCTCTTTACAAGCAGTGCACCCGGGTGTTTTGTATTTGAACAGATCAGCGCTACAACTCAGAGCAAACGGACATTATCTGTATGAGCACGTTTGTAAAGGGCTGGAAATTGAAGTCTTTAATCTTTAATATCAACCAACTTACAATATACCAATAGTCTTCTCTACTTTTTTCTCTTATTGTATTTATTACTTGATTTTTAAAACACCACAGTGAGAATGCACTTCTGTATATGATCTATAGGGTTGTCAGTAAATTGGTGCCCACATATCCAGTACGGGTGTAAATCAGACACTTCATGCCGATTCGATACGATATCGATTTCTTAAGCCAACGATTCGATTATTTTCGATACTTGAGAATTCCCCACGATTCGATACGATTCCAGACGATTCAATTCAATGGTGCATAGTTTTCACTTTATGTATTAAAGGTCCAGTGTGTAGGATTCGTGGCGCATAGGTGGATGGTGCTATTGCAATTCCTGTTCTAGCTACGGCAGACCTCGACGGACACTCGGGCGCGCCGTAACGCGGACAGCTCGCGTACCCACGCACGAACCGCGCGCATGCGTGAAGCGCACCCGGCGCTGTGTGAGCCCTTGCCGACAACTACTGTATGAATAAAACGCGGTCCCATTCACTGTTTTTTTTTTCTTTTTGCATGAGAGCACACATTCCCAATCGTGTACCATGACAATCTACACATCAAATGAAACCTTACAGTCTCCTCTTTTTGACTATGCAATTCATTTCCCTGCACAACAATCACTCCCCGAGCACATGGGGCTTTTATACGGAAAAGCACAAAACGAGGTTTGTTACTTAGCTTACCTTTGAAGGCTCTGGACAGGTCAAACTCTGTATTTCACCATAAACTTGGTCTCAATCTGTCCGTAAGGATCCAGCGAATAAAATCCAGTAAAACAATTTAGTCCAAAACATGTGTTAGACCCATTAGGACGTCTGATCCGGCAACATGTTTGTGTTGTTTATCCAAACGCGTACTATCTCGTGTGAAAACCACGAGCCTTGCCGAAGGCGGAGCCCAAATGTCCTTCTGCGGCTCTCGTATTCAAAATGGCTGCCTCTATATGGGGAAGATCCCCCTTTTATGTGACTATATCTAAGTCCAAAAGAATACTTTGATTTCATGATGGAAGTGAAAAGGCTTGGAAAACAATGTATGTTTGAATGGGTATCTTCAATTTCGGTAATTAACGGGTAAAAATCTTACACACTGTCCCTTTAATGATGTTTTGAATAAATTTTATTACAGAAAATTTTGATTCGATTTGATTCTCTTGTGGACGCATCGATGCATTTGGATCGTCGGCTGTAGGATCGATGCATCGATACGAATCGATTATTATTTACAAGACTAATATCCAGCGTTACCATAACCTTACCTGACCAAACAGAACCACACAATATGACAAAAGTCTACAAAGACAAGTGGATCTGAAGCCCAATCCCATTTCCCTGATTTCAGAGGAAGTGACGATTAACCAGTCAGCATGCTCTTGTTTGTGTCAAAAACAAACATGGCTGTTTACATGTAAAAAGAGAGGGAAAAAAACTAAGAAAACAGTGTGGATTTTTACAGAATCAACAATCAAAGCACCAAAATCTTACTTGTCTCACG